>VSWD01000003.1:6867059-7002024 GCA_033119305.1 Pinctada imbricata | reverse complement strand
ATTTATTTTTTTTTTTATTTTTTTTATTATCTATTTACATCTTATACATACATAATACTAATATAACATAAATTCAACACATAACATACTCAACATAAACGAGAATCATATCATAGATGTAATTACTATGACAAAAAGACGCCCCAGCCACTTTGTAGGTCTCTTGAGTTCTATCCATTTAAGCAAAAGACTGCTCGACAAGTGCCCTCGGGACAATTTGTCCACCAGCAGTGACACATGAACAGTGGTAAAAATGACAAATATGGATAATGACCATATCCCTGTCTACAGTACAAAATCGATAATTCAGAAAATCAGAAACCGAAGGCATACAAAATCAGGACAAAACAGGAACCAAAGCAAACAAAAACAAAAACCTCCACCATATGAAAAGAAGCGGAACTCCCGATATGATAGTGAGACCAGGTGCCCAGGAAGAGTAGCATCTCCTGCTTGCATGCAACACCCGTCGCTTCAATTCGGTAGAACTGTCACATCCGTTACTTCCATTTTGGAAGAGATATAGAGTACAATCTTTGGTGGATGGTTCAAATGGTCTATGACAGAATATCATCCACCATTCTGGAGAGTGGGACATCATAGTGTATGACGAGTTCCCCATATCGACCGTAGAACTTCCTCAGTGACGATGTTAGTCGGTCACAAACATATCCCTGACTGAGAAGCTTATCTGAAAAGACGCCTAGCTCTCAGAACAAAATCCGTATATTTGGTACTTGCTCTGGCATAGCGTATCAACTGAGATATGAACACGCCATAAGCAGGCGATGAAGGGATGTTGCTACTCAGAAAAGGAAAGTTCGTAATGCTGAAATTGAAGTCGTCACGTTGTCATAGAGTGAGGTGTTCATGTGACCATCAGTGTCGTAGGACAACATTATGTCCAAATAGGATGCTGAATTATTTGTCTCTGTAGTTTCTTTGACTTCAAGCTCCGAAGGATAGATACTGCTCAGGTAATCCGCGAATTTGGATTATTGATGGACAACACATCGTCTATGTATCTGTAAGTGAAGTTGAAATCAGAAGCTAAGTATCTTTTCCCTTCAGAGACCAAAGATTGAATGAATTCAGCTTCGTACGAGTAAAGGAAAATGTCGGCAAGGAGTGGGGCACAATTGGTACCCATTGGAATTCCGACAATTTGCTGGAAGACCTTTCCTCCAAACACCACAAAATGTTGTCGATCAGAAAGTTAACATCTGAATAATGTCTGTTTCAGTGTACTTATTTTCAGAATCTGACTTTTCTTTTACAAAGTAGGTTTTGTCATAGTTAACAACAATAAATTTGTATTTGCGATTACCGTTCTTACTTGTAAACGCATTACTTATAATTTTTGCGAGTCTTTCTTTCAATTTAGAATGTGGAATTGTAGTGTAAAGTGTCGAAAAATCAAAGGCTTTGATCGAATGGACTCTACTAAAATGAGTGGATTTCAGATGTTCTAAAAGTTCCTTCGAATTCTTTAAAATCCACATCTGGTTGATACCACTGCGAGAATATACTGTCGAACAATATTTTTGTAGCCCAGATTTGATTTCAGATAAAACTTTGGTGAGTAAGATCGATACAGATTTGGTAGAACATTTTGAGGAACCAGCGATGAAACGTTGTTTGTACGGATTCTTATGCATTTTAGGTATGCAGTATAAGTATGGTAAATCTAAATCTAAATTGGTAGTGTCGAAGCCAAAGGAAGCAAGAGCTGATTGTGGTTATCTATTATTTCAGAGGCAGAAAGGTTTGTTGGGGTGTAAGTGGGATTTCCAGGTGTCGAATTTAAACCCAACTCTTTAACTAGACTGTCGAAATAGTACTTTTTGCAAGTAAATGTGTAATTATTTGAGGCTTTGTCCGCTGGTGTGATGACATAATGTTCTTGGAGGTAGGTAAGTTCTGTGATAACATCAGGGTCGTTTAATAAAGACACGAATCTGGTGTTCACAGTTGATTTTAATCGGTTAATTCTAGATAAAAGTAACCCTCTGATTGATTTTATCCATTCGGAAAGGGTGTCGAGCTGTACATCCTCTTTCTTTGCCCAACGTCTTGCATATTCTCACAAGAGTTCCATGATAATTTTGATATTTTGGTTCCATGTAAAGGACATACTTTCTCTGTATTTGGGACCCTTTTTTAACAATTCTCTCAACTTGTCGTTCTTGACTATACTAAGGTCACCAGTAATAACGTGTCCACAAGGAGAGTAGTTGAAATCCGATGAAGAACATTCGCAGGGAAATGGATGTAGTGAGGGATTACTTAAATCAATACACTGCAGGAATCATTTGTAATTGTAAATTTTAGATGCAACTGTTGGTGTGTAACTATAGGAAATACAAGGAGTTTCTTTTCTTTTGAAATATGGTGGGATTTTTTCTGTGACAGTTTTGTGATTCAAAATTTGACCAAGATTCAAGTTATCAATACCTTTGTTTGCAAATCTTACTTTAATGAAAGGGCGGTTTGTTTTCTCCTCTGATTTATCTGATCTAACTGCTTGAAATAAACGAAAAGTAGAAATGTCCAAGATGACTCCTTGTAGTCTGTATTCTGGGGAACGTGTATCGGTATATGCGAGGTCCTTCGTATAATCGTAGATTTCGTGTAACTTCCGTAAAGGTACAGAGTATAATTTGGTACGAATATAATGCAGGCCTAGAGGCTCATTCAAAAATGGAACCAAGTCATCGAAGGAGAAACTATGTATCTCATGCCTATTATATTTTCGAATGCCATGACTTCGAGGTCTTCTTTGTGATCTGTTGAATAAGCTAGTCACATTTACCGATTGACAACCGGGACTTGTTAAGTTTCCTATAGTGCTGATGTTATCGTTGCACCCATAGGGCGCTGCAGTGTTAAGATTTTTTATCCAGAACTCTTCTCTGTTGCGACGGAGAGGTGTGCTCAAATTGGGTTTGTTTGTGGGGTGATATATTTTCTCCAGGATTCTGACTCTCATAGATAAAACAGAATGATCCGCCTGGTCAAAATGTCGGTAAAGGAGTTGACTTCCTTTATTATTTATTTTTGACCGGTGTCCTGACATTCTTTTTCGGAGCTGGCCTTTGGTTTCGCCCACATAAATCAATCCACAAAGTGAGCACTCTATTCCGTACACAACATTAGATGTCATGCAGTTCAGGTTTTCAAAACTATGCGTGTTAAATGTTTGTTTTGTGAGATTACTTGAGAATGAAGTGTCTGTTATTAGGATGTTACAAGTTTTGCAGTTCTTCATGCCACACTTAGAAATTGAGCAATCGCTTGGTGAAAATAGGTGCTCTTTTAGTATATCGACCACTTCTATCTTACAGGGCTTGATTTTGATATACCCATCTGCATGTTTATACCAAAGCTCATGGTTGTTACTAACTACAAATGTTTCATCTCTAATGTCGTGTAAGCTAATTCTAGGGACACCTAAGTTACCTGTTGCGTATGTGTCCGTAGACGCAACAGGTTGGGGCCTTTTTATTTATTTTTTTTTTAATTTTTTTTTTATTATCTATTTACATCTTTATACATACATATAATACTAATATAACATAAATTCAACACATAACATATACTCAACATAAACGAGAATCATATCATAGATGTAATTACTATGACAAAAAGACGCCCCAGCCACTTTGTAGGTCTCTTGAGTTCTATCCATTTAAGCAAAAGACTGCTCGACAAGTGCCCTCGGGGACAATTTGTCCACCAGCAGTGACACATGAACAGTGGTAAAAATGACAAATATGGATAATGACCATATCCCTGTCTACAGTACAAAATCGATAATTCAGAAAATCAGAAACCGAAGGCATACAAAATCAGGACAAAACAGGAACCAAAGCAAACAAAAACAAAAACCTCCACACTATGAAAAGAAGCGAACTCCCGATATGAGAGTGAGACCAGGTGCCCAGGAAGAGTAAGCATCTCCTGCTTGCATGCAACACCCGTCGCTTCAATTCGGTAGAACTGTCACATCCGGTTACTTCCATTTTGGAAGATATAGAGTACAATCTTTGGTTGGATGGTTCAAATGGTCTATGACAGAATATCATCCACCATTCTGGATAGTGGGACATCATAGTGTATGACGAGTTCCCCATATCGACCGTAGAACTTCCTCAGTGACGATGTTAGTCGGTCACAAACATATCCCTGACTGAGAAGCTTATCTGAAAGACGCCTAGCTCTCAGAACAAAATCCGTATATTTGGTACTTGCTCTGGCATAGCGTATCAACTGAGATATGAACACGCCATAAGCAGGCGATGAAGGGATGTTGCTACTCAGAAAAGGAAAGTTCGTAATGCTGAAATTGAAGTCGTCACGTTTGTCATAGAGTGAGGTGTTCATGTGACCATCAGTGTCGTAGGACAACATTATGTCCAAATAGGATGCTGAATTATTTGTCTCTGTAGTTTCTTTGACTTCAAGCTCCGAAGGATAGATACTGCTCAGGTAATCCGCGAATTTTGGATTATTGATGGACAACACATCGTCTATGTATCTGTAAGTGAAGTTGAAATCAGAAGCTAAGTATCTTTTCCCTTCAGAGACCAAAGATTGAATGAATTCAGCTTCGTACGAGTAAAGGAAAATGTCGGCAAGGAGTGGGGCACAATTGGTACCCATTGGAATTCCGACAATTTGCTGGAAGACCTTTCCTCCAAACACCACAAAAATGTTGTCGATCAGAAAGTTTAACATCTGAATAATGTCTGTTTCAGTGTACTTATTTTCAGAATCTGACTTTTCTTTTACAAAGTAGGTTTTGTCATAGTTAACAACAATAAATTTGTATTTGCGATTACCGTTCTTACTTGTAAACGCATTACTTATAATTTTTGCGAGTCTTTCTTTCAATTTAGAATGTGGAATTGTAGTGTAAAGTGTCGAAAAATCAAAGGCTTTGATCGAATGGACTCTACTAAATGAGTGGATTTCAGATGTTCTAAAAGTTCCTTCGAATTCTTTAAAATCCACATCTGGTTGATACCACTGCGAGAATATACTGTCGAACAATATTTTTGTAGCCCAGATTTGATTTCAGATAAAACTTTGGTGAGTAAGATCGATACAGATTTGGTAGAACATTTTGAGGAACCAGCGATGAAACGTTGTTTGTACGGATTCTTATGCATTTTAGGTATGCAGTATAAGTATGGTAAATCTAAATCTAAATTGGTAGTGTCGAAGCCAAAGGAAGCAAGAGCTGATTTGTGGTTATCTATTATTTCAGAGGCAGAAAGGTTTGTTGGGGTGTAAGTGGGATTTCCAGGTGTCGAATTTAAACCCAACTCTTTAACTAGACTGTCGAAATAGTACTTTTTGCAAGTAAATGTGTAATTATTTGAGGCTTTGTCCGCTGGTGTGATGACATAATGTTCTTGGAGGTAGGTAAGTTCTGTGATAACATCAGGGTCTTTAAATATAGACACGAATCTGGTGTTCACAGTTGATTTTAATCGGTTAATTCTAGATAAAAGTAACCCTCTGATTGATTTTATCCATTCGGAAAGGGTGTCGAGCTGTACATCCTCTTTCTTTGCCCAACGTCTTGCATATTCTCAAAAGAGTCCATGATAATTTTGACATTTTGGTTCCATGTAAAGGACATACTTTCTCTGTATTTGGGACCCTTTTTTAACAATTCTCTCAACTTGTCGTTCTTGACTATACTAAGGTCACCAGTAATAACGTGTCCACAAGGAGAGTAGTTGAAATCCGATGAAGAACATTCGCAGGGAAGTGGATGTAGTGAGGGATTACTTAAATCAATACACTGCAGGAATCGTTTGTAATTGTAAATTTTAGATGCAACTGTTGGTGTGTAACTATAGGAAATACAAGGAGTTTCTTTTCTTTTGAAATATGGTGGGATTTTTTCTGTGACAGTTTTGTGATTCAAAATTTGACCAAGATTCAAGTTATCAATACCTTTGTTTGCAAATCTTACTTTAATGAAAGGGCGGTTTGTTTTCTCCTCTGATTTATCTGATCTAACTGCTTGAAATAAACGAAAAGTAGAAATGTCCAAGATGACTCCTTGTAGTCTGTATTCTGGGGAACGTGTATCGGTATATGCGAGGTCCTTCGTATAATCGTAGATTTCGTGTAACTTCCGTAAAGGAACAGAGTATAATTTGGTACGAATATAATGCAGGCCTAGACGCTCATTCAAAAATGGAACCAAGTCATCGAAGGAGAAACTATGTATCTCATGCCTATTATATTTTCGAATGCCATGACTTCGAGGTCTTCTTTGTGATCTGTTGAATAAGCTAGTCACATTTACCGATTGACAACCGGGACTTGTTAAGTTTCCTATAGTGCTGATGTTATCGTTGCCCCCATAGGGCGCTGCAGTGTTAAGATTTTTTATCCAGAACTCTTCTCTGTTGCGACGGAGAGGTGTGCTCAAATTGGGATTGTTTGTGGGGTGATATATTTTCTCCAGGATTCTGACTCTCATAGATAAAACAGAATGATCCGCCTGGTCAAAATGTCGGTAAAGGAGTTGACTTCCTTTATTATTTATTTTTGACCGGTGTCCTGACATTCTTTTTCGGAGCTGGCCTTTGGTTTCGCCCACATAAATCAATCCACAAAGTGAGCACTCTATTCCGTACACAACATTAGATGTCATGCAGTTAAGGTTTTCAAAACTATGCGTGTTAAATGTTTGTTTTGTGAGATTACTTGAGAATGAAGTGTCTGTTATTAGGATGTTACAAGTTTTGCAGTTCTTCATGCCACACTTAGAAATTGAGCAATCGCTTGGTGAAAATAGGTGCTCTTTTAATATATCGACCACTTCAATCTTACAGGGCTTGATTTTGATATACCCATCTGCATGTTTATACCAAAACTCATGGTTGTTACTAACTACAAATGTTTCATCTCTAATGTCGTGTAAGCTAATTCTAGGGACACCTAAGTTACCTGTTGCGTATGTGTCCGTAGACACAACAGGTTGGGGCCTTTTTATTTATTTATTTTTTTTATTATCTATTTACATCTTTATACATACATATAATACTAATATAACATAAATTCAACACATAACATATACTCAACATAAACGAGAATCATATCATAGATGTAATTACTGTGACAAAAAGATCGATTCATAAATAAATGCTTTTTCGTGTGTAAATTTACTAAGAAAGAGAGTATGGATAATGAATATATGTTGTTCTTTTGCCAATAATCATAATGATTTATGAATTTATATAACTGCATTTTTTAATGGAATAAAGGGCTTACATGTAAGAAATAGACGTGAAGAGTTTATGATCGAAATAAATTGAAGGCGAACGTGTCACGATCAATTGATCTTATCACGAAGTAACTGTGGAATGCATGCACCGGAACGACAAACCGTTATGCAGATTAAAAGAGGAAATTTCGTGGTTTTTAGGTAAGTATACTTTATTTTTTCTATTATCCATACTGTCTTTATAGAACAAAAATTATTAATATCGCAAAGAAGTCTTTTTAATTTCGAAACATTGATTTAGTGGCGACGTACAATACCACGTGCTGAGGACGACGACACAGGCACATATTTGTAAGGAAAAATAGTAATATTACTGTATGATTAACAAAAAAAGTTAATAACAAGATCATGAAACATGTACCTGTATACATGAACATGTATGCAGGCTGTGATAGACAGCATGGTTCAGTAAGTATGAGTATATTTAATCCAGGTTTATAAATTAGGGAATTTCATTAAGAGAAAAAATAGAATAAAGAACAATCTATAGAGCTATACAAAGAAAATACTAGAATTTTTAAAATTTTGAAGAAAGTTGAAAGTATACATGACAGTTCATGAACATTATGATAGGCAATGTAACATAGCTATAGAAATTATTAAAATTCTTGAATGATTTGCAGTTGATGATGTAGCGGTCTGTAGCCAGAGTGTGTTTGTGAAAAAGATTGCATATAGCGATAAGTATTTTTTCAAAGTTTCACTTGCTCTAATATATCTTTGATTCTGTATAAGATTTTGGCTTTGCCAGTTGTAGTTTTATTTTGCAAAGCTAAAGAGTTAAGAAATTCACATTTGAATATATTGTAAATGTTTACATATTTAGTTTTTCCATCTGACTTACAATAAGCTTTGTAAATTGAAAAAAAGTATGATTGTTAAGAAAAAATTTATCTCATTGTATCCCTTCTCTTGTATTTTATAACCATATACAAAGTTTTTCATTGAAAAAATATGATTATCAATATTAATTCTCTTAGTAATTTCCTTTATTTTAGTCCAAAATTTATCAAGATAACTGCAATTTAGAAAATAATGTTCATAATCTTCTTTGACTGAACAATAATTACATTTATCTGTTTCAGAAATTCTCCATTGTTTTAGCAGTTCTTTACAAGGTAATGTGTAATGAATAATTTTCCACCTTAAAATTTTATGTTTATTTTCTTTAACATAGTAATGAATGAATAAGAATAGATTCTCTAATATTTTACCTTTAATATAATCTTCTTTAAAGTATCTTTTCCATTTTAAGAAGCCTAATGTCATTTCATTCATGTCTTTCCTGATATAATTGTAAATCATTTTACATGTATAATCTTTGATTTCTATTTTGCCTAACAATATTTTTGACTCAGTTTTTACAGATGTTTTAATAGACATATCTTCTCTTAATCTATCTGTCCATAGTTTAGATATGGCTTTTCTAAGTTTTATGAATTCACTGATCCAATTATGTTTTTCTTTTAATTTATTTGCCACTACAGTTTCTGATATTTTTCCATCTTTATCTAAAATATCATTTACAAAGATTATATTACTGTTTATCCAATTGGTTAGAATAAGACATTTTCCTTTCAGTTTAATATGCTGATTACCCCAAAGAATCTGTTGCCTGATTGCAGCAAAGTTTTTGGGTGAGTTATTTAATTTATTATGTTTTATCCATATTTTGATAAGTTCCAAATAAAAGTCTGGTATTTCTTTTATATTGGTTATTGAGCTTATTTTATCTAAATTCATTTTGAATATAAGAAAATTTTTGCCCAATTTATTCAGATAAAATGGGCAAAAATTTTCTTTGGGGCCTTTTAATAGTGGGCGACGCCCCAGCCACTTTGTAGGTCTCTTGAGTTCTATCCATTTAAGCAAAAGACTGCTCGACAAGTGCCCTCGGGGACAATTTGTCCACCAGCAGTGACACATGAACAGTGGTAAAAATGACAAATATGGATAATGACCATATCCCCGTCTACAGTACAAAATCGATAATTCAGAAAATCAGAAACCGAAGGCATACAAAATCAGGACAAAACAGGAACCAAAGCAAACAAAAACAAAAACCTCCATACTATGAAAAGAAGCGAACTCCCGATATGAGAGTGAGACCAGGTGCCCAGGAAGAGTAAGCATCTCCTGCTTGCATGCAACACCCGCCGCTTCAATTCGGTAGAACTGTCACATCCGGTTACTTCCATTTTGGAAGATATAGAGTACAATCTTTGGTTGGATGGTTCAAATGGTCTATGACAGAATATCATCCACCATTCTGGATAGTGGGACATCATTGTGTATGACGAGTTCCCCATATCGACCGTAGAACTTCCTCAGTGACGATGTTAGTCGGTCACAAACATATCCCTGACTGAGAAGCTTATCTGAAAGACGCCTAGCTCTCAGAACAAAATCCGTATATTTGGTACTTGCTCTGGCATAGCGTATCAACTGAGATATGAACACGCCATAAGCAGGCGATGAAGGGATGTTGCTACTCAGAAAAGGAAAGTTCGTAATGCTGAAATTGAAGTCGTCACGTTTGTCATAGAGTGAGGTGTTCATGTGACCATCAGTGTCGTAGGACAACATTATGTCCAAATAGGATGCCGAATTATTTGTCTCTGTAGTTTCTTTGACTTCAAGCTCCGAAGGATAGATACTGCTCAGGTAATCCGCGAATTTTGGATTATTGATGGACAACACATCGTCTATGTATCTGTAAGTGAAGTTGAAATCAGAAGCTAAGTATCTTTTCCCTTCAGAGACCAAAGATTGAATGAATTCAGCTTCGTACGAGTAAAGGAAAATGTCGGCAAGGAGTGGGGCACAATTGGTACCTATTGGAATTCCGACAATTTGCTGGAAGACCTTTCCTCCAAACACCACAAAAATGTTGTCGATCAGAAAGTTTAACATCTGAATAATGTCTGTTTCAGTGTACTTATTTTCAGAATCTGACTTTTCTTTTACAAAGTAGGTTTTGTCATAGTTAACAACAATAAATTTGTATTTGCGATTACCGTTCTTACTTGTAAACGCATTACTTATAATTTTTGCGAGTCTTTCTTTCAATTTAGAATGTGGAATTGTAGTGTAAAGTGTCGAAAAATCAAAGGCTTTGATCGAATGGACTCTACTAAAATGAGTGGATTTCAGATGTTCTAAAAGTTCCTTCGAATTCTTTAAAATCCACATCTGGTTGATACCACTGCGAGAATATACTGTCGAACAATATTTTTGTAGCCCAGATTTGATTTCAGATAAAACTTTGGTGAGTAAGATCGATACAGATTTGGTAGAACATTTTGAGGAACCAGCGATGAAACGTTGTTTGTACGGATTCTTATGCATTTTAGGTATGCAGTATAAGTATGGTAAATCTAAATCTAAATTGGTAGTGTCGAAGCCAAAGGAAGCAAGAGCTGATTTGTGGTTATCTATTATTTCAGAGGCAGAAAGGTTTGTTGGGGTGTAAGTGGGATTTCCAGGTGTCGAATTTAAACCCAACTCTTTAACTAGACTGTCGAAATAGTACTTTTTGCAAGTAAATGTGTAATTATTTGAGGCTTTGTCCGCTGGTGTGATGACATAATGTTCTTGGAGGTAGGTAAGTTCTGTGATAACATCAGGGTCTTTAAATATAGACACGAATCTGGTGTTCACAGTTGATTTTAATCGGTTAATTCTAGATAAAAGTAACCCTCTGATTGATTTTATCCATTCGGAAAGGGTGTCGAGCTGTACATCCTCTTTCTTTGCCCAACGTCTTGCATATTCTTCACAAGAGTCCATGATAATTTTGACATTTTGGTTCCATGTAAAGGACATACTTTCTCTGTATTTGGGACCCTTTTTTAACAATTCTCTCAACTTGTCGTTCTTGACTATACTAAGGTCACCAGTAATAACGTGTCCACAAGGAGAGTAGTTAAAATCCGATGAAGAACATTCGCAGGGAAGTGGATGTAGTGAGGGATTACTTAAATCAATACACTGTAGGAATCGTTTGTAATTGTAAATTTTAGATGCAACTGTTGGTGTGTAACTATAGGAAATACAAGGAGTTTCTTTTCTTTTGAAATATGGTGGGATTTTTTCTGTGACAGTTTTGTGATTCAAAATTTGACCAAGATTCAAGTTATCAATACCTTTGTTTGCAAATCTTACTTTAATGAAAGGGCGGTTTGTTTTCTCCTCTGATTTATCTGATCTAACTGCTTGAAATAAACGAAAAGTAGAAATGTCCAAGATGACTCCTTGTAGTCTGTATTCTGGGGAACGTGTATCGGTATATGCGAGGTCCTTCGTATAATCGTAGATTTCGTGTAACTTCCGTAAAGGAACAGAGTATAATTTGGTACGAATATAATGCAGGCCTAGAGGCTCATTCAAAAATGGAACCAAGTCATCAAAGGAGAAACTATGTATCTCAGGCCTATTATATTTTCGAATGCCATGACTTCGAGGTCTTCTTTGTGATCTGTTGAAAAAGCTAGTCACATTTACCGATTGACAACCGGGACTTGTTAAGTTTCCTATAGTGCTGATGTTATCGTTGCACCCATAGGGCGCTGCAGTGTTAAGATTTTTTATCCAGAACTCTTCTCTGTTGCGACGGAGAGGTGTGCTCAAAGTCGGCTCATACAGCCTTAAGTCCCAATGTCGTGTTTTCGACCTGTTCCTAACCCTTATGCCCTTGTATATGCACAAAACCTACAGTAATCCCAGCTAAACACAAAACTTTTCGAAATAGTTTTGTATGGTCTCAAACAGGTTCTGTTGAAACATTTCTGACAAAACGCGTCGAGAACATTTTTAAAACACTGTGTAGTTGTATAGAATGTTTTTAACAACATTCAAAAGCGCTGAACAAAATTAAATGTTTCCAAAAATGTTTTATTGATATTTTTGTGAACGATACAAAATCACGTTTCTATAACATTTACTGCAATATTTTTGACATGTTCTTAAAACATAATTGTGTTTACTGGGATACTGACCAGGGAAGTTTTTCAATGGTTTGCTGCGATTTTTTTCCCTTCTTTACATGGTTTTTTTCTGCTGTAACTTGAATTCTGAGCGAAAGCTAATCCATCACTTTCCATACTGCAATAATACAGTCATCGCGCTTCAAGACAGTTATCCCCGCATGGGATAAAAAACGAATGGTATTGTGATTCCCCAGTTACTTTTTTGGTATTCCTTTTCTTATTTTCAAAGTTAAACTTTACAAAATTTATCAGTCGTTGCAGTGGGACAAAGCCTAATTAATGAATCCATATCGTCCAGGCATATGAAAAATTCGGAGGTATTACACTTCAATAGTTTGTCGACGACAGAACGGACCCTTGAAGTGTCTTCAAAAACCATTGACTTTTCAGATATATAAACGATATGAACTTACTTCTTAGGTATTGCCCTACTGTTCAAAACGTCTCATCAAGTAACGCTAAGATTCTGTCAATTATAATATGATTTAGAACAGCTTTACAAGTCATGGTGATTTTACTGCTGTGTATGTTCATGGTAAATATTTCATATTTATATATTTCAGAGGACCTTTGTCAGGGAATGGAATGATTCTTTGATTTTAAATAAATCCAAAATCGTATTTTGAAAGAAAACAAACACAGGACTTACTGAAGAATGCAAATGAGCCATCTTTGGAAATATATAATCCTTATCTTCCTAAGGGTTTGAAAAGGAACTTTTATAGTTTAACAATTACCATGCAATAATTTTATGGTATATCTAACATACTCTCACGAGAAGAGAAAATGAAGACAAACAGACAGATACAATATGATAGCATCATGAAGCAGGAAACATGACATTGTTGATATAAAAAAAACTACACACAGTCGAAGCTAAAACGATATATCATAGGAGGTGCCACTCTGCTCTGAAGAATGTAACGCCACACACAAATTATAGAAAAGTGGATGAAATACATTGAGAAAATAAAATGCGGTCATAGTATGTTCATTGATTTAACTCGTTTTGTAACACCCCCCCCCCCCCGCCCTTATTGGGAGTTCGCTTCTTTTTTATGTGGTAAAGGTTTTGTTTGTTTGGTTTGGATTTGTACTGTGTATTGGGATATGGTCATTGTCCATATTTGTCATTTTCACCACTGTCCATGTGTCACTGTTGGTGGGCAATTTTTCCGAGGGCACTTGTCGGGCAGTCTTTGGCCTACGTGGATAATACTCCATTGACCAACAAAGTAGCTTGGACGTCGCCCACTATTAAAAGGTCCCAACCTGTTGCGTCTACGGAAACTTTCGTAAAAGGTAAAATAGGTGTTCCTCGAATTACTCTACACGATATTAAAGATCAAACTTTCGTTGTAAGTAGCAACCAACAGTTTTGGTATAAATATGCGGATGGGTTTGTTAGAATCAAGCCATGTAAGGTTGAAAAAGAAAGGAGGGGATCTCCAACAACACCTAGTTGCAGCATCAACAGCAACCTCCCAAAACACCCACTGTAAAACACAAAAATGACACGCACTGAAAGAGACGCAGTTGTACAATGAACGTCAAATCACAGAAAAACATAAAACACAAATGACTACACATAAACCAACGAGACCAATGGGCAAACGGTGCCGACTTAGGACGGCCATCTGCCTCGTCAGTAGCAGACGGTGTGGTTATCCTGGATTACGTGCGCACAACCCTCCCACTATTCCGATTACCCAGAGGTCTCGAAGAACGTACAATTGTGGTGTAAAACAACCTCCTCACTGTCAGATGACCACACACAAACAAGACCGCAAGACGCAGGGGCCCAAGCAACACAGATGAATATGTAAATTGATATAAAAAGAGGGCATGCGTAATACGACCTGTGCTCTGCCGGCTGTAGCGAGCTAATGTATGTTATCACCCGACGAGTCCGACTGATTTCAGAGAGGACAGGTAGTCGGGGCCCTGTCTTCTCTAAAGAGGTTTGGACAGGGCCCGTCATCGATATATTGAAGTCATCGATATACTAAAAGGGCATCAATTTTCATCAAGCGATTGCTTAATTTGTAACTGCGGCATCAGGAGTTGCAAAACTTGTAACATCAATATTACAAAAACTTCCTTCTCAAGCAACCTTACAAAACAGTAATTTAATACGCTTAGTTTCGATAACCTTAACTGCAAGCTAGACATCAAATGTTGTCAATGGCATAGAGTGCTCACTTTGTGGGGTAATTAATGTCGGCGAAACAAAAGGTCAGCTCCGGACCAGAATGTCAGGACATCGGTCAAAAATCAATAATAAGTATCAAATATCGCCACCTTGACCAACCTGATCATTCTGTTTTATCTATGCGAGTCAGAATCCTTGAGAAAATATACCATCCCACAAACAATTCCAATTTGAGCACAGCTTTCTGTCGTAACAGAGAGGAGGTCTCGATAAAAGATCTTGACACTGCAGCGCCCTATGGATGCAACGACATCAGTAGAATAGGCTACCTAACAAGTCTTGGGTGTCAATCGGTCAATATGACGTCCTTTATTCAACAGACCATAAAGAAGATATCGAAGTCATGGAATTCGTAAATATGTTAAGCCTGAAATACATGGTTTCTCCTTCGATAACTTGGTTCCATTTTTGAATGAGCCTCTAGGCTTATATCATATTCGTACCAAATTATACTCTGTTCCTTTAAGGAAATAACACGAAATCTACGAATATACTAAGGATCTCACATTAACCGATACACGTTCCCCAGAGTACAGACTACAAGGTGTAAGTCATCATGAACCTTTCTACTCTTCGTTTATTTCAAGCAGTTAGATCAGATAAGTCAGAAGAGAAAACAAACCGCCCTAGCTTTCATTAAAGTAAGATTTGCAAACAAAGTTATTGATAAATTGAATCTTGGTCAAGTTTCGAATCCCAAACTTGCCGAAGAAAAAATCCCACTATATTTCAAAAGAAAAACTCCTCGTATTACCTATAGCTACACACCAACAGTTGCATGCAAAAGAGTTATAGCAGCACCCGCCGTCGATGTACCTTCATGAAAATGAAAACAATATATAAAATATATGTACTGTCTGAGGTATTGTCTATAAAGAAAGTGCTATCGCGACCATGTCCAAAAAATATTTAAAACACCTACTGTCAAACCCATCGTGGGGATTTTTTACGACCTCCACACGGCAAAAGGCAAAAGTGTGATACAGTTAAAGAATATCCTGACGATAATCTCATCTGACAGCACTCATAATGAAGCTCCAAACTGAGCATCGACGGACCCCTAGCAACCCAGAGGTGGGACAAGTGTCCGGGAGTAGCAATCATCCCCGCTAAAATTTACAATTACAAACGATTCCCGCAGTGTATTGATTTAAGTTATCCATTTCCTTGAGAATGTTCTTCATCGAATTTCAACTACGCTCCTTGTGGATACTTTATTACTGGGCATCTGATCCCACCTCTAGCTTGCTAGGGGTCGAAGCTCCCTTAGGTGCTTTATTGTGAGTGCTGTTGAGAATTTTAACTCATTTGTGTCACACGTATGTCATTTGCATTGTGGAGCTTGTAAAAAGTTCCCCGTGAGGGGTTTGACAGTAAGTGTTTTGAATATTTTCCCTGACATGGTGATCATAGCACTTTCTATTTAGACAACATCTTAGACAGTGCATGTGTTTTATATATTGTTTTCATTTTCGTGCATGAACATCGACGGCGGGTGCGGCTAGCCAACAGGGGAAGCTTACTCCTCCCGGGCACCTAATCCATCCTCTAACTTTCTAGGGGCCCGTTGAATCTGAAATTGGTGCTCTATTGAGAGTGTTGTTGAGATTATCGCCAGGATCATCTTCAACTCCTTAGTACAGTCAAAAACGAGAAGTTGAGAGAATTATAAAAAGGGTTCCAAATACTGAGAAAGTGAAAGTTTACATGGTACCAAAATTTCAAAATTTTCATGGACTCTCGTGGGGAATATGCAAGACGTTGGGCTAAGAAAGATGCTGTAGAGCTCTAATTTGGAGCCGCTCATTTTGGCAAGAGGAAATTAAAGCTCTGTGATGTAGATGGCGCCAGGAAAATTCACTTTGGCTATACTTAAACTGTCTGATATGAAGTACAACTGACGAGGATTAAAATATCCGAAACACGTGTCTAGTACAACAAAACTGGTACTATATAGAACATATATTTCAATATTGATAATCGACACCCTTTCCGAATGGATAAAATCCATCAGAGTGCTACTTTTCTAGAATTCACTATCTACAATCTACTGTGAACTCAAGATTATAGTCTATCTTTAAAAACAATGATGTTATCACAGAGCTAACATACCCCCAAGAATATTATGTCATCACACCAGCACACAAAGCCTAAAATAATTACACATTTAATTGCAAAAATTGATATTTTGGTAGCCTTGTTAAAGAGTTAGTTCAAATTCGACCCCTAGAAATCCTTCTTACACCCCCATGAATCTTTCTGTCGCTGAAATAGTTTATAACCACAAATCAGCTCTCGCTTCATTTGTCTTTGACACAAACAATTAAGATTCATATTTACAATACTTATACTGTATACCTAAAATGCATAAGAATCCGTACAAACAACGTTTCATCGCTGGTTCCTCAAAATGCTCTACCAAATCTGTATCGATCTTACTCACCAAAGTTTTATCTGATATCAAATCTGGACTTCAAAAATATTGTTCGACAGATACGTTCTTGTAGCGGTATTAATCAGATGTGGATTTTAAAGAATTCGAAGGAATATTTCGAACGTATCAAATCCGCTTATTCCAGTAGAGTCCATTCGATCAAAGCGTTTGATGTTTCGACTTTTTTACACTACCATCCCACATGCATTCGCAAATACAAAAAAAAGATATTTTATTGCTGTTAACTATGACAAAACCTACATTGCAAATGAAAAGTACACTGAAACAGATATCATTCAGATGTTAAACTTTCTTATCGACAACAATATTTTGGTATTTGGAGGAAAGGTCTTCCAACAAATTGTCGGAATTCCAATGGGGACCAATTGTGCCCCACTCATTGCCGACATCATTTTTCTTAACTCGTACGAAACTGAATTCATTCAATCTTTGGTCTCTGAAGGGAAAAGATACTTCGCTTCTGACTTTAACTTCACTTACAGATATATGGACGATGTGCTGTCCATCAATAATCCAAGATTCGCGGATTACCTTAGCAGAATCTATCTGTCGGTGCTTGAAGATAGAGACTACAAAGACAAATAATTCAGCATCCTAATATTTGGACAAAATGTTGTCCTATGACACTGATGGTCACATAAACGCCTCACTCTACGACAAATCACAGTGGCGTTTGAACCTTATGGCATGTTCATTTCCCAATTGATTCGTTATGCCAGAGCAAGTAGCAAATATACAGATTTTGTTCTGAGAGATAGGCGTCTTTCATATAGAGAATAAGTGTCTTAATTTGTGTTTTGTTACGCGTATACAACACACAGCAAGTGCATTTATCGTACATGTAATGCGCGTTAGCGCATTTCATGCGATAAATGCACTTGCTGTGTGTTGTATACCCGTAACAAAACACAAATTATGACATTTATTCTATATATATGCACCATAGTTGTCTATTTCATTCTTGTTTTCTGAAATCGCGTTTTCTAGTTAACAAGGTGACGTTAAAATTCAGGTCAACGCGGGCTCAGTTTGCATGTTAGAACAGCCGTCGCGGCATGTTTCTTTAGATCTTATGCATTGTGACGTCACGAGTGTTAATACACGAATTGCATCACATTTCTATAATAGTAACATGTCAGGGAATTACATTGGCTGTGCATATATATAAGATTCTCAGTCAGGGATACGTTTGTGATCGACTAATTTCGTCACTGACGAAGTTCCCCGATACGGGGAACTCGTCATACACTATGATGTTCCATTGTCCAGAATGGTGGATAATATTCTGTCTTAGACCACTTGAACCATCTAACCACAGACTTTACCGAAATGGAAGTAACCGGATGTGATATTTCTGCCGAATTAAAGCGACTGGTATTGCATGTAAGCAGGAGATGCTGACTCTTCCTGGGCACCTGGTTCCACTCCCAATTGGGAGTTCGCTTCTTTTCGTGTGATGGAGGTTTTTGTTTGTTAGCTTTGTTCCCTGTTTTATCCTGATTTTGTATGCCTTCGGTTTGTGATTTCCTGAATTATCGATTTTGTACTGTGTATTTGGATATGGTCATTGTCCATATTTGTCATACACATGTACTAATCGAAATATAAAACTTGATTAAGGTGAAGTTTGAGATGAGAATGTGAATGAATGTTGATGTAAATTTTTGCTGATAATGTCATATTTCAACAGCTGCTCAAAAGTACTATAAGAGTGATTTGTTTGTTGGTTTGAATGTTGTTGCTTATTCAGTTTCCCATGTTGCTACACGTGGTGTACATTATTGCTTTGTATATAAGAATGATTTTGCGCATTCTACTCATATCACTACAGATCGTGGTATTTCTAAGACGATTTTCTCATTCTCATGAATTATACGAGAAATTTTGCTGTTAAAAGTGTGTATTCTGTGTGTATAACATTGAAAAAGATTCATACATTCTGACCATCACCACCCTGTACAACGATAACAAAATAATAATGATCGCCATAGTGATTTTTGCGGTACTTTTCGTTGATACGCATTGCGACGCATCGAAAAAATTGACGGACAAACTAGATCAATTCAAGAGATACACTTTTGATGTAAAGCAAATGTTATTCATACCTGGTTATTTCCAAGGAAGATTACATGACAAATTGGATAGACTCGTCGGAATCGAATTAAAAGACGGAACACAACGAAGACTTCTGACCAGACTGGAAGATCTAGAGAAGTTGGTTAAAAAACATAAGAAAGAGAACGACAGGAGATTCCTCGATAAAAATGGTATGTAATCATTTTTAGCAATTATTAACGGTTGAGTGTTGCCGATGGTCCAAAAAATAAAAGGATTACCGGATATGTCGGATACCCATCATTATTCTAAAAGCTCTGTCCTTTTCGCTGATTATTTTGGCATGCATTTAGGTGATGCTGAAATTTTAACTTTGTGTATCCACATTATTTATATAATAAGTGTCTTATTTTGTGTGTTTATGCAGACATAAATTACAATGGCTGATGTATTTATTTTGATATAATGCGCGTTAGAAATTAGACAATTATTTTATAAATATGCGCTTTCAAAGTCAAAAATAGAACAAAGAAACACTCCCAATTCTATTTTAAAAGTGAATCCCTCCACCAATGTGGCGGGGAGTTAATTTTAGAAAGGAACAGCGGGAATGGCCCCATGGCAACGTCACGCTTATTCAGTATGACTGAAATGTCATAAATTAATGCATTGTGATATATCAAGTATTACAAATTAGAAATTTAACAATGAAATAATGACCAAATATGACCGAACAAGTTATTTATTACTCTCTAGATGTTGACTGTTTGGAATTAATTTTGTTTGCGTAATGTATTCCCATTTCTGTTATCCGTTCGAGTCAGTTGCAGCACGGTGAAATCATGAAATGTTGACAGCGTTAGTTTATGGATTTTTCTTATACTGTGTTCTGTTTATGGGTGGTCTATTTTGAAATTTTCACAAACAATGCTGAATGTGACAAGAAATCTTCATTCGTAATATTTCGTTGAGTGTAGGATATGACATCAATCGACAGAGAGCTATTAGCTGCGCCTGCCTCTGTCGCTTGTTGTTTATGTCGTATTCTGTAATCGTTTAAGACACAGTTGCTGAAAGAGGTAAGGACTTAGTTGGGATGATTTTAGTATTGAATTCGTCTTTTTATATAATGTTATTCATACTTTCTACATTGCATAGGAAAAGATTTTAAACTTGTTGATATTGAATTCAAATTCATCCGCTATGTCGGACGTTATGTCGTTTAAACGGAAATCAATAACAATCGTCCTGGAAGCTTTATCTCAGGCAATTACAGTGGCTGTGCGTATATCCAGATTATTGAATCATGTTAAAATGTCAAAACTTTCCAAAGGAAAGTGGGAGGGTCGGCAGTTTTTTTGTGCCTATGTATGTACAGTTAAATTGTCTTGTAAACAAATATTTTCTCATCATAGATAATTTGATTAGATGTTTATTTCTTGAAAATAATGGATTTAATTTACTAAATCTCTGGATATGTAATTAAAGCATGATTGATAAAAACTTGAAAAGGGTTTGTCTAAATCGCTATTTTGTATTGGTAAGATCGTCTTAAAGTCAATACTTTTCTCATCATTGAAAATAAATATACAAGTAGTTTTATTTCTTTATGATTCTAATCAAATTAATAGAAATGAATAGAACTAAATGCACAAGAATAGAGATCAAACGAAAATGGAGGGAGTTCTCCGTTTTATTACGCTGAGATCAATCAGTTTTATTGGGCGAGGGGATAGAGCGTTACTTTAACCTTTAGAATAAGACTAAAATTTTATCTAAACATCAAGGTTCCGCTGGTACCGATACTAACCAATACCTACCGAAACTTACCACTTTTTTTCTGAAAAATACGGAAATCATCATCTGTCAAGAGTGGTAACCGTCCGTTTTCGATTCTATTTCTACTAAAAACAAGCCCTCAATATCCAAGCTAACTCTAACATTCAGTTCAGTCTCATCTTCATCTTGATACAAACATTAACATTAAAAATATCAACTTTGATTTGAAATGATTTTAGGGCGTGCATCTGTTCAAAATAATGATTGAACGCAAAAAGCTGAAAAATGTCAAAATAAGAATTAGGAATGTGACCAAAGAAGCAAACAATTAAGTCTTTTAATGCATATATTTGATAACCACATAAGTACACGTAGCCCAAGTGACTAGTGCTGCTTATCCCATAGCCTAATTAACCTGCCGGTTTTCCGGTAAATTTCTCCAGGTACTGTAAAAATTAATTGTTATGAAAACATGTCCGTATAGATATCTCCAGGTAAAAATAATTGTTATGAAAACACCTCCGTGTTGATTTCTCCAGGTAAAAATTAATTGTTATTTAAAAAAGTCCGTAGTTGCTTATATCGTCCGGACTAACGGGACAAAATAACATATGATCTGCACGTCTGTTCCCGAAAACTGCCGTCCGGATCCGGAATGCGGATTTCCGGATTATCGGATCATTTTTTGCACTATGCACGTTTGTTCCCTGAGAAATCGTCCGGAGTAACGAAAATTATGAAGTAACGAATTCCGGACTAACGAATCATCACTGTATTTAGATATTCATTTTTTTCGGATAGAAGCCCTTCTGATAAGACATTAGGTATCAAAATGCGCATACCGTTTAACAACATATCATATATTTCTATGCCTTAAATGGAAAGGTCAAACAGGCAAAGAAACAGAATGGTTCTAAGATACCGACAAAACTTTAGGGGCGTATAATGTGTTCTAAGATACCGACAAAACTTTAGGAGGCGTATAATGTGTTCTAAGATACCGACAAAACTTTAGGGGCGTATAATGTGTTCTAAGATACCGACAAAACTTTAGGGGCGTATAATGTGTTCTAAGATACCGACAAAACTTTAGGAGGCGTATAATGTGTTCTAAGATACCGACAAAACTTTAGGAGGCGTATAATGTGTTCTAAGATACCGACAAAACTTTAGGGGCGTATAATGTGTTCTAAGATACCGACAAAACTTTAGGGGCGTATAATGTGTTCTAAGATACCGACAAAACTTTAGGGGCGTATAATGTGTTCTAAGATACCGACAAACCTTTGGGAGCGTATAATGTGTTCTAAGATACCGACAAAACTTTAGGGGCGTATAATGTGTTCTAAGATACCGACAAAACTTTAGGAGGCGTATAATGTGTTCTAAGATACCGACAAAACTTTAGGAGGCGTATAATGTGTTCTAAGATACCGACAAAACTTTAGGGGCGTATAATGTGTTCTAAGATACCGACAAAACTTTAGGAGGCGTATAATGTGTTCTAAGATACCGACAAAACTTTAGGGGCGTATAATGTGTTCTAAGATACCGACAAAACTTTAGGGGGCGTATAATGTGGTCGCATATCATACAACTGAAAGATATTTCAACAAATATTTATTTTCATATTTGACTTTCATTCACTGATCATCGTACACAAATAAAGGTTGGACCAATCACGCCTTATATACTTGAAATTACTAAGGAAATTTTAGAATTATTATACGCAATTATTGTATCTTAAGTCATGCATTCTAAGGAAAAAATTCATCGCTGTAAGTTTTCGTCGAAAAATCTCTCATAATTACTTTACAGTCATAGTAGACTTTAAATTTAAAAATGATTAAATCATTAATAACAATGGAATAAGTTTACCTCTTCATTGTGCTGGACTCCTTAATTCTAATGGTGAAGGAATATAATTTAACGCGTTACCTATCAACAATGTCTTTGTATATTTCAGATGATAACAAAACCATCGCATTCACAGTATCGTCATCGAAGAATTTAGAAAATCACAATAACCAGACAATCATCTACGATAAGGTGATCACGAACGCAGGTAAAGCCTACAACAAGAAAAACTACAGGTATATTTACCTGTGCTGTACCAGGTACATACGTCTTCACCTGGTCTACTATGTCTAGAAATGACAATCAACATTGTTTAGCCTACATCTACCAAAATGGTCACAAGCTGATGATGACACACAGTTTTGAATATAATGGTGGTTACTATGAGGTAGCCAGTAATACCATGGTGCTCTCATTGAAGGTGGAAGATCTTGTATGGATAGGAACAACAACGGGGACTTTTTGCTATGGTTATCCCTATACAGGATTCTCTGGCTGGAATTTGTAAGGAGCCTACACATATTTACTTTGAGAACTTTTGCTATCAAGACTTTAAAGAATACAAAATGCTGTTTCAAGGAAAGAAGATACAGAATGATTCGTGAGTGTATTTCTATTTCAAAAATGCAGAATAAAATATATTCTTCATGGAGATGTTTGGTCGTTTATTTTTAAATGCTAGCATATATTACGAATTACCAACGATATTATGTTCACCTGCATTAGAAAGTAAAAATGAAAAACTGAGGTGCCTTACTATTTGAGCGATTGTCCCTAGGGATGATGAATCCTTTGTCAATTTCCATACTGCAATAATACAATCACAATTATAGAGTTACCAAAAACACGCTTCACGACAGTTATCAACGCTTGGGATCAAAACGAATGGTATTGTGATTCCCCACTTAGTTTTCTGGTATTCCTTTTCTCATTTGCAAAGTTAAACTTTACAAAATTGATCAGTCGTTGCAGTTGGGCAAAGCCTAATTAATGAAATCTATTTTTGATCTAAGGATCAACTATACCCCCGCCCGGCATATTTTACATATAAGCAATGTATAAAAAGTTTGAAGGTGCACAATTCAACACAAAATTGAGGAACATGACCCTTTATTTGAACTTGACCTGTATTTCTAAATGTAAAGCTATATCTATGAAATAAATATATTCCCTGTTAGTTGTCATTTAAATGTCAGGCAAGCACAAAATATTGATTTTTTCGAAGTCTGAAGGGGCACAACTCTGCATAAAAATTGAGCCATATTCAAACCTAAACTGTAATTTTTGGTACATTCAAGAGATGAAGTTATTATCTGTAACAGTTGTCCTTCTAATGTCCAGAAACAACAAAATTTTGAATTTGTTTAAGTTTCAAGGGGCATAACTCTGGACGTAATTGAGGGACATGACGCATATTTTAAGTTGACCTGTATTTCTTGGTGTGAAAGGTAATATATGCAAGGAATGAATTGATTATTTGTATCAGTTTTACTTTAATGTCTGGAAACCACAAAATTGTGAATTTTTCTTAGTTTCAAGGGACATAACACTGTACGTAATTGAGGGTCATGACCCATATTCGAAGTATTTCTTGGTGAAATAGCTACATGCAAGAAATGAATTGATTATCTGTAACGGTTTTCCTTTAAACGTCCGGAAACCACAAAATTTTGAATTTTTCATAGTTTCAAGGAGCATAACTCTGCACAAAATGTTGCCCCACTCCTTGCCGACATTTTCCTTTACTCGTACGAAGCTGAATTCATTCAATCTTTGGTCTCTGAAGGAAAAAGATACTTAGCTTCTGACATCAACTTCACTTGCAGATATATAGACGATGTGTTGTCCATCAATAATCCAAAATCATCGAATTACCTGAGCAGTATCTATCCTTCAGAGCTTGAAGCCAAAGAAACTACAGAGACAAAGAATTCAGCATCCAATTTGGACATAATGTTGTCTTACGACACTGATGGTCACATGAACACCTCACTCTATGACAAACGCTGAAATTAAAGTCGTCACGACTTTAATTTCAGCATTACAAACTTTCCTTTTCTGAGTAGCAACATCCCTTCATCTCCAGCGTATGGCGTATTTATATCTCAGTTAATATGCTATGCCAGAGCAAGTACGAAATATACTGATTTTGTTCTGAGAGCTAGGCGTCTTTCAGATAAGCTTCTCAGTCGGGGATTTGTTTCTGACCGACTAACATCGTCACTGAGGAAGTTCTACGGTCGATATGGGGAACTCGTCATACACTATGATGTCCCACTCTCCAGAATGATGGATGATATTTTGTCATAGACCATTTGAACCATCCAACCAAAGATTGTACTCTGTCTTCCGAAATGAAAGTAACCGGATGTGACAGTTCTACCGAATTGAAGGAGCGGGTGTTGCATGCAAGCAGGAGATGCTTACTCTTCCTGGGCACCTGGTCTCACTCCCATATCGGGAGTTCGCTTCTTTTCATGTGGTAGAGGTTTTTGTTTGTTTGCTTTGGTTCCTGTTTTGTCCTGATTTTGTATGCCTTCGGTTTCTGATTGTCTGAATTATCGATTTTGTGCTGTATACAGGGATATGGTCATTATCCATATTTGTCATTTCTTGTACTAATAACAAATAAGAGGTGGCTCTAAATTTTCAAAATATTGAGGAATGGTACTTTGTACGCGATGATCCTGAAAAATATTAGAGATGTTTAGAAGATCAGAAGAAGCCACAAGAACGTATTTGTCGAACAATATTTTTGAAGTCCAGATTTGATTTCAGATTAAATTTTGGTGAGTAAGATCGATACAGATTTGGTAGAGCATTTTTTGGAACCAGCGATGAAACGTTGTTTGTACGGATTCTTATGCATCATTCGAAACTATTCGAACTATTCGAAACTTTGTTTTTAACTATTATAAAGTTACATCGGATCCTAACATACTTGAATCGTGTCCTGCTTCTTGAGAATGTGCAACTTCTAAATATTTCTACAAACCAGCTGGCCATGTTGTTACAGGTGACTTTTCAATTATCCAAGACAGACAGCTCCGTGGTCTTCTTAAAAAAGAACCTAAGTATAGATTTTGTCAAATGCCGTGAGGTGCTTAAGGAAGCCTTAGATAATTATACGAAAAGATGGTGTAAATCAGAAGGAGTCGAAACGCATGCTCTGAATGACTGGAAAAACCTCATTTTAGATATAACGGATATTCGAATAGAAAACTTCCATAAAAACCCTCATCTTTTTCAAAAGTCACGTTCTAAAACAAAAAGATAATTCAAATCTAAACTAAGTAAATTACATGAAAAATATGTCTTTGCACCAGCTGATAAAGCAGCCAATAACATTATCATTTGAAAACATTACTACATATCAACTTTGATTTCGGAACTTTCGTCTACTAATACATTTATCAAAAGCAATGAAAGTGCATCTAACATTTTAAGCAAGCATAACACTGAACTGTCTTGATTCAATATCTCTATTTCTAAATTGGATCTCCCAACAAGTCTCCTTACAAATTTCGATTTATTGCTAATTCTAGTAACTGCTCCACTACAATTTTGTCTAGAAATCTGACGTCAGCACTTACTGCTATTAAAGAACACATAACTAGATATTGTGAAACGGTTGTAAACAGGAATGATGTAAATTTATTTTGGTCTATTACGAATTCAGGGGATGTGATTGACAAAATGAAATCTGGAAATTTCCAAGCCAATACGATTTCTTCCTGGTCCCATCTCTAGCTTGCTAGGGGTTCGTCGATGCTTAATTATTTGCTCTATTGTGAGTACTGTTGAGATTATCGTCAGGATCTTCTTCAACTCATTTGTGTCACACTTAGGCCCTTTGCCGTGTGGAGCTCGTAAAAAAGTTCCCCGCGAGGGGTTTGACAGTAAGTGTTTTGAATATATTTCCCTGACATTGTCGCCATAGCACTTACTATATAGACATGACGTAAGACAGTGCATGAATTTTATATATTATTTTCAGTTTCCTGCTTAAACATCGACGGCGGGTGCGGCTAGCCAACAGGGGATGCTTACTCCTCCCGGGCACCTGGTCCCATCTCTAGCTTGCTTCGGGGTTCGTCGATGCTGAATTATTAGCTCTATTGAGAGTACTGTTGAGATTATCGTCAGGATCTTCTTTAACTCATTCATACGACTTCTCTAATATGTACACCACACTTCCTCATAACAAAATTAATGATCGATTATCTAATCTCATTAAATGGTGTTTTGATCGAGAGCGGAAAACTTACATTTGTACATCTGAATCGAAGGGTTTCTTTTCCTCGACAGACTACAAATCATATAAATAATAGACATGTATTGACCGGTGTAATGCCTTGTCCTTCCTCTTGGACAATATTTATGTTACACTTGGTGAGGATCTATACAAGCAGGTTGTAGGAATTCCTATGGGTACTAACTGTGCGCCTCTTTTTGCAGATTTATTTTTATACACTTATGAAAAAAAAATTATCCAAAATCATCCAAAGCAAAGAAAGTTTGATGATCTGAATAGTTTCAATACTACTTCTAGGTATCTGGATGATATTCTAACCATTGACAATTCTGCTTTTGAATTATATAAGAATGAAATTTATCCACAAGAATTAACACTTAACAAGGCAAACGTTTCAAATACAGAAACACCGTTTCATACAAGTGTATATGACAAAAGGGATAATTTTGGATTCAACATAATGATTTCCCCTTGCTTGACGGTGATGTTCCAAGATTACCGTCATACGGCATTTACATATCACAGCTCAACCGGTACGCGAGAGCATGCACTGATATTTTGGATTTTCACAGTAGAAATTTACAAATTACCAAAAAACTTTTAGGTCAAGGTTTTCGCTTTTATAAACTAGTTAAGACTTTCTGGAAATTGTACAAAAATTACAGTCAACTTCTTTTAAAATTCGAATCTATACACGCAACAGAGTACATTACTTTGGGTATTACACAACCTGTCTTTTATGGTGATATGATAAACAAAATTAGAAGGATCAAAGGTAGGCAGCATAACCATCGAAAATGCGTCAGAATCATCAAACGTCTTTGATACCTTTGATATGATCCTAATGTCACCAGACGGACACTAGGCTTGATACTTGACAAATCTACAGTTTTGTACAATCGCATCCTTGAGACTTGCACTCTAACTGACTGTGAGGACAGGACTCCATGATGGGCCCAGTCCAAACCTCTTTAGAGAAGACAGGGCCCCGACCACCTGTCCTCTCTGAATGTCAGTCGGACTCATAGGGTGATTACATACACGAGCTCGCTACAGCCGGCAGAGTACGGACTGTATTACGCATGCCCTCTTTTTATATCTTTTTACGTGTTTCTGGGGCCTCTGTGTTTCGCGGTCTGTTTGTGTGAAGTCATCCTACAGTGAGGAGGTTGTTTTACACCACAATTGTACAATATTCGAGACCTCTTGGTAATTGGAGAAGTGAGATGGTTGTGCGCACGCAATCCAGGATAACCATACCATTTGCTACTTGCATGACAAACGGCCGTCCAAAGTCGGCACCGGTTGCCCATTGGTCTTGTTGGTTTATGTGTAGTCTTTTGTGTTTGATGTTTACATGTCGTGCGTCTCTTTTCCGTCTCGTGCTGTACTCGTCTTTTGTGTTTTTGCATCGGGTGTTTTGGTGTTTTGCTGTTGATGCTGCATCGGGGTCTTGTTGGAGATCTCCCTCCTTCTTTTGTAGCGGTATTAATCAGATGTGGATTTTAAAGAATTCGAAGGAACATTTCGAACGTATAAAATCCGCTTATTCCAGTAGAGTCCATTCGATCAAAGCCTTTGATGTTTCGACTTTTTTTACACAACCATCCCACATTATAAATTGAAAGATAGACTCTCAAAAAATTATAAGTAATGCGTTTACAAGCATGAACTGCATTCGCAAATACAAAAAAATATTTTATTGCTGTTAACTATGACAAAACCTACATTGTAAAAGAAAAGTACACTGGAACAGATATCATTCAGATGTTAAATTTTCTTATCGGCAACAATATTTTGGTATTTGGAGGAAAGATCTTCAAACAAATTGTCGGAATTCCAATGGGGACCAATTGTGCCCCACTCATTGCCGACATCATTTTTCTTTACTCGTACGAAGCTGAATTCATTCAATCTTTGGTATCTGAAGGGAAAAGATACTTCGCTTCTGACTTTAACTTCACTTACAGATATATGGACGATGTGCTGTCCATCAATAATCAAAAATTCGCGGATTACCTTGGCAGAATCTATCTAATACGTTATGCCAGAGCAAGTAGAAAATATACAGATTTTGTACTGAGAGATAGGCGTTTTCAGATAAGATTCTCAGTTAGGGATACGTTTGTGACCGACTAACATCGTCACTGAGGAAGTTCTACGGTCGATACGGAAAAATCATCACACACTTTGATGTTCCATTGTCCAGAATGGTGGATAATATTCTGTCTTAGACCACTTGAACCATCCAACCACAGACTTTACCGAAATGGAAATAACCGGATGTGATATTTCTGCCGAATTAAAGCGACGGGTGTTGCATGTAAGCAGGAGATGCTGACTCTTCCTGGGCACCTGGTCCCACTCCTTTTTGGGATTTCGCTTCTTTTCATGTGACGGACGTTTTTGTTTGTTAGCTTCGATTCCTGTATTATCCTGATTTTGTATGCTTTCGGTTTGTTATTTCCTGCATTATCGATTTTGTACTATGTATTGGGATATAGTCATTGTCCATATTTGTCATACACATGTACTAATCGAAATATAGAACTTGATTCAGGTGAAGTTTGAGATGAGAATGTGAATGAATGTTGGTGTAAATTTTTGCTGATGATGTCATATTTCAACAGCTGTTCAAAAGTACTATGAGAGTGATTTGTTTGTTGGTTTGAATGTTGTTGCATATTCAGAGTTTCCCATGTTGTTACACGTTACACGTGGTGTTCAATTATGCTTTGTATATAAGAATGATTTTTTTGCGCATTCTACACATATCACTACAGATCGTGGTATTTCTAACACGATTTCCTTATTCTCATAAATTATACGAAACGTTTTGCTGTTAATAGTGTGTATTCTCTAATTTAATAATACTCGCAGTATAAACACGATAAAATTCAACAGTTTTCTTGTTTAGTTGATGGAAAAGATATTCTCCCTTACAGAGTAATCTAGAAATTTTACCTCTATATATCTGGAATTATATTATCAAATTGATAATGGTACGTTTTAGGTACAAAATAAGTTTTATGAATTTTGAGTGATACATAATGAGAACATCGCATGTTACCTGAAAGCATGCAGTAGCAAATACATGCACCTTACATGAACACTTCAAGCGGATATGTTATTTTACACCCATGTTTTCATTGAAATCAACTGTTTGATCCGGGTATTAATTTTTACATAACATATGTTGCCATATGAATCAGTGATATAAAACAACATTGAAAAAGATTCATACATTCTGACCATCACCACCCTGTACAACGATAACAAAATAATAATGATCGCCATAGTGATTTTTGTGGTACTTTTCGTTGGTACGCATTGCGACGCATCGAAAAAGTTGACGGACAAACTAGATCAATTCAAGAGATACACTTTTGATGTAAAGCAAATATTATTCATACCTGGTTATTTCCAAGGAAGATTACATGACAAATTGGATAGACTCCTCGGAATCGAATCGAAAGATGGAACACAACGAAGACTTCTATCCAGACTGGAGGCTCTAGAAAAGTTGGTAAAGAAACATAAGAAGGAAAACGACAGGAGATTCCTCGATAAAAGTGGTATGTAATCATTTTTTTTTGCAATTATTAACGGTTGAAAGTTGCCGATGGTCCTAACAAAGGGGGGGTTACCGGAGATTTCGGATACCATGTCATTATTCCTAAAAGCTCTGTCCTCAGCTGATTTTTTGGCATGCATTTAGGTGATGCTGAAATTTTCACTTTTCATATCCACATTATTTAGATGTAAACGTCTTCAAATTGAATAGCATCATTTAAGGGCAGATAAATTGGCAACGTGGACCAGACATGCACGTTTCGGGTACTTAACCCTCGTCAGTGATCCTCAAATCTAAACAATGTAATATGCCAAAAAAGTATGAAAGTTACTATGTCGAAAACGTTTATCGAAAGACGTAGCAGGATGGGTGGGATATGATGCTACAGGACCCACTTTTTAGAAATTTCAAGAAGTTTTGATAACAGAAATTTAGAATGCGTTGAAGAAACGATCAACCGAAATTGATCGAACTTGGCTACATGTGCCCTCGGGGACTCCTGGTCCACCAGCAGTGACACTCACCAAGTGGTATAAATGTAAACGTCTTCAAATTGAATAGCATCATTTTTTACGGTTAAGAGCATCACTCATGAGACATTACGTATTAAAATGCGCATACAGTATAACAACATATCGTATATTTCTATGCTGTTATTTCTTATCGACATAAATTTGAATGAGATCTTTAATTGGAAAGGCCAAACTGACAAGAAGCAAGATTGGTTTCAAGATACCAACAAAACTTAAGGAGGCGTATAATGTCGTCGCATATAATAAAACTGAAAATTATTTCATGAAATATTCATTTTCATATTTGACTTTCAATCACTGATTATAGTAGACAAATAAAGGTTGGAACCATCGCTCATTATATACTTGAATTTACTAAGGAAATTTTAGAATTGTTTTACGCAATAATGTATCTTGAGTCATGTATTGTAAAGAAAGATATTCATCGCTGTAAGTTTTCTTCGAAAATCTCTCATAATTACTTTACAGTCGTAGTAGACTATAAACTGAACAATGATTAAATCATAACTTTAAGTTTACTTTTGTATTGTGCTGGACTGCTTAATTCTAATCGTATAGGAACATAATTTAACTCTATCATTAATTTTAATGTCTTTGTATATTCCAGATGATAACAAAACCATTGCATTTACTGTATCGTCATCGAAGAATTTACAGAATCACAACAACCAGAGAATAATATACGACAAGGTGATCACAAACACAGGGAACGCCTACAACAAAACTACAGGTATATTTACCTGTCCTGTACCAGGTACATACGTCTTCACTTGGTCTACCATGTCTGAAGCTTATAAACGAGGTTGTAATGCTTACATCTACCATAATGGTCACAGGCTGATGATGTCACACAGTTATGAACATTCTGGTGGATACCATGAAGTAGCTAGTAATACCATGGTGCTCTCACTGAAGAAGAACGAACCTGTGTGGATTGGGACAACCACTGGTACATACTGCTATGGTTTCCCCGCCACGGGATTCTCTGGCTGGAAATTATAAAGAAGCTACACATATTTACTTTGAGAAGATCTGACCTTGAGAATCTAATGAATACAAAATATTATTTGAAGAAAAGAAAATATAGAATGATTTTTCACATTCTTGTTCATGAATATTTGTGAATTTTTTTTTCTATTTTTGAATAAAATATATCCTTCATCATGTTCATGGAGTCGTTTGGTTGTTTAGTGTTTAATATTGTTAATGAATACCAGTGACACTGCATCAAAAAATGAAAATCTGAGGTGCATTACTCTTTGAGCGATTGTCCCTGGGGATGTAAAATCCTGTTTTAAGAAAGGCAATTGTAACTATATACTTCTTGACTAAGGATATATGAGTTCCTTATACACTTACAATATAATTATTAAACAGTGGTTTTAGATATGTACAATGTCTAGCATAATGAAGTTTTCGGTGAATAGAAATGTCTTGCACAGTTTATCCGGGTATCTACTCTGTTTATTATCGTTTTGTACGTGTCTCTCGATATTCGGCTCATATTACCTTATCTCCCCATGTCGTGTTTTGGACCAGTTCCCAACCCTTATGTCCTTGCATGTGTACAATATTGTACCTAACATAATACTGACATGGGCTGTTCAGAACAAAGGAGGGGATCTCCAACAACACCAGGGTGCAGCACCCACAGCAAAACCCCAAAACACCCAATCCAAAAAAAAAAACAAAACAAAAAGCAGACAAGCACAGAAAGAGACGCAGAAAGGAAAAGGAACGTCAACGTACAACACAGAAACATCAAACACATAAACCAACAAGACCCATGGGCAACCTGTGCCGACTTAGGACGGCCATCTGCCACGGAAATAGCAGGAGGTGTGGTTATCCTGGATTACCTGCGCACAACCCTCCAACTATTCCGATTTTCCAGAGGTTTAAAAGAACGCACAATTTTGGTGTAAAACGACTACACACAAACAAGACCGTAAAACACAGGGGTCCAAGCAACACAGATGAATATGTAAATGGATATAAAAAAGGGGGACGTGCGTAATACAGTCCGTGCTCTGCTGCCTGTAACGAGCTCATATATGTAATCATCCGAGGAGTCCGACTGACATTCAGAGATGACAGGTGGTCGGGCCCTGTCTTCTCTAAAGAGGTTTGGACAGGGCCCGTCATTGAGTCCCGTCGTCACAGTCAGTCAGAGTGAAAGTCTTAAGAATGCGCTCGTACAAGACTGTAGATTGGTCAAATACCAAGCTAAGTGTCCGTCTGGTGACATTAGGATTATATCCACGGTATAAAAGGCGTGTAATGATTCTGACGCATTTTCAATACTTATGCTGTCTACCTTTGATCCTTCTTATTTTGTTAATTATCTCACCATAAAATGCAGGTTGTGAAATACCTAAAGTAATATACTCTGTTGCTTATATGGGTCTGAATTTCAAAAGAAGTTGATCATAATTTTTTGTAAAATTTCCAGAAAGTCTTTACTAGTTTGTTAAAGCGAAAACATTGCACCAAAAGTTTCTTGGTAATTTGTAAATTTCTATTATGAAAATCCAAAACATCAGTACATGCTCTAGCATACCAGATGAGCTGTGAAATATAGATACCATATGACGGTAATCTAGGAACATCACCGTCAAGCCAGGGGAAATTTACTATGTCAAATCCAAAATCATCTCTTTTGTCATACACACTTGAATGGATTTTCCCATTAACAATTTTGATATTAAGGCTCAAAAATGGTGTTTCTGTGTTTGAAACGTTTGCCTTGATTAGAATCAATTCTTGTGCAAAAATAACATTCTTATGCTTTTCAAAAACAGGATTGCCGATAGTAAGAAAATCATCCGGGTATCTAGTACCAAGTACCAATGAAACATTTAACATCATCATTTTTTTCTTTGCTTTTGAAGATTTTGAATTCCTCTAGACATTTTTTGCCACGATGTTGTTCCCTTCTTAACACATTAATTGTTATGCTGTAACTTGAATTGAGAACGAAAGCTAATCCATCACTTTCTATACTGCAATAGTACAATCATAGAGTAACAAAAAACCGCTTCACGACAGTTATCAACGCGTGGAATCGAAATGTATGTTGTTTTGATTCCTCACTTAGTTTTTTTGTGGTATTTGTTTCATTTCCTAAGTTAAACGTTACAAAGCTGATGAGCCGTTGCAGTGGGACAATACCTTATAAATCAATCCATATCGTCCAGGCAAGTTATTGTAAATACCTCAATAGTTTGTCAACGACAGAAAATCATTCCTTTTGACGAACTCTTGAAGTGTTTACAAAAACTATAGACTTTTCAAATATATAAACGATATTGACTTAGTTATTAGGCATTGTCCTACGGCAACGTACATATATCAAATTACTTTAAGATTTTGTCAATCCTAATATATTTCAGAACAGCTTAACAAGTCACAGTGTTTTACTGCTGTGTATGTTCCAGGTAAAATATTTCTCATTTATGTATTTCAGGGGACCTTTGTCAGGGAATGGAACGAGTCTTTGATTTGAAATAAATCCAGAATGATCGAATTTTGAAAGTAAACAAATCAGGACTTATTTTTTTAGAATTATGTAATACTTTTCTTCATAAGGGTTTGAAAAGGAAATTTTGTTGGATAAATAGCATGCATTTTTCTGGTATATCTAACATACTCTCAAGAGAAGAGGGAATGGGGACAAACAGGCGGTTACATTATGATCAAATCATGAAGCAGAAAACAAAACATTGTTTATGTAAACAAACTCCATACCGTCTGACCTATAACGGATTAATTGTATGGGGCACCACTGTACATTGTGACATCGCATAAAAAATATGCTAAAGTGGTTGAAATACATTTAGGAAATTATATATGCAGAGACAGCATGATCATTGATTCAAATCTTTAATAATAACACCCCACCTGCATTATATTCCGACTGCATGGAATTAATCAAGATGGTGTAACCCGTTCAAAAGTAGTTTCTATTCAACAGAGCACTCTTGTCCGTCCTTCAGTGCTTTGATGTTATTGATCGCACTTTGATTTCTTGTGCTGATGAGAAATGTTTCTAAAAAAGGAGATTATTCTTTATTTTCTTCGAAGGAGCCTAAACTCGCTGTCTGTCTGTCGTCCGACCGCCCGAGATTATATCTCTTAAGTTTACATCAGAATTCGATCATTTTTCAAACAAAACTCTTTTGGGTAAAATGACGAAAGGTCAATGTCATTCCCAGGCTTAAATATTTTTCTGTACTAGAAGATTGAAAAATTCATTAAAGATCTGTGTTGTGTCAAAATGATCAGAAATTTTATTCAATGTTGTTAATGCCTAAATTGTACGTGTACACAAATCGGGGGTGTTACATATAACTTATATGGATGCATGTGCATGTATCAGGTCGGAGAAACTTCAATATATGGAAGAAAGGAGGCGAACTCCAACAAGACCTGGTAACAGCTACAACAGCAAAACATCGAAACACCCCTTGTGAAAAATAAGCAGAGAAGACATACACAACAAGAGACACAAAAGGTCAAGGAACCGTTACAGCAAACATGACATTAAAACACCAACCACAAAAGACCAACATTAACCAACGATACCATTGGGCAATCGGTGCCAACTTTGGACGGCCATCTGCTACGTCAGTAACAAATGGTGAAGTTATCAGGATTACATGCGCACAACCCTCCCACTTTTCCGGTTACCCAAAGGTCTCGAAGAACACACAATTGTTGTGTAAAGTAACCTGTAAGGTTGCCACGTAAACAAGACAGCAAAACACATTGGCCAAAGCAACACAGATGAATATCTAAACAGATATAAAAGGGAGAGGGACTTAAGAAATACAGTCCAAGCTCTGCCAGCTGTAGTGAGTTTATTTATGTTATCACATGAGGAGTCTGACCGACATTCAGGTGTTAAACGTCTTCAAAAATTTGTTCGGGCCCTGTCTTCTTTAAAGATCATTGGACAGGGCCCGACATGAAGTCTCTTCGTCACAGTCAGTGAGCGTATTACGAATGGACTGGTACAAGGATGTCGATTGTCCAAATACAGTACTAATGTCGTCTGGTGACACTAATTATGACCATATATGACGGTATAAAAGGCGTTTGATGATTCTGACGATGGTTATGGTGTCTGTTTTTTATCCTTCCAATTTATTAATTATGTCACCATAAAATGCACGCCGTGAAATACCCAAAGTAATATACACTGTTGCTTATATAGGTCCAAATTTTAAGAGAAGCTGACTGTAATTTTTGTAACATGTATTTACCACTTTATGTAAGCAGAAATGTTAAACGTCTTTAAATTCAATGGCATCATTTTAGAACAGATAAAATTTCAGCATGGACCAGACATGCATGTTTCGGTTACTTAACCCTCGTCAGTGATCCTTATTCTAAACAATGTAATAGGCCAAAGAGTGTGAAAAATATTATGTCCAAAAATGTATCGAAAACGTAGCAGGATGGATGGGATATGATGCTACAGGACCCACTTTTTAGAAATTTCAAGATTTTTTGATAACAGAAACCTTGACCTAAAAGTTTTTTGATAACAGAAACCTTGACCTAAACGTTCCTTGCTTATACATGTATGTAAAATTATAGTATGAAAATCCAAAACATTAGTACACGCTCTAGCGATCCGGATGAGCTGTGATTTGAAATGCCATATGACGGTAGTCTACGAGAACGTCACCGTAAAGCCGAGGGAAATTTCTATGTTAAATCCAAAATCATCTCTTTTGTCATAGACACATGCATTGATTTCCCCGTTTGTAATTATGCTATGTAGGTCCGAAAATGTTTCTGTGTTTCTGTATTTTTAACGTTTGTCTTGTTGAGTGTCAATTACTGTAGATAAATTTCATTTTTATATGTTTCAAAACAAGATGGTCAATAGTGAAAATATCGTCCAGGTACCTAAGTATTAGTAAAGCATTTCAGATCATCAAATTTTCCTTTCTTTTGATGATTTTGTATAAATTATTTTTCATAAGTGTATAATAGAAGGGACGGAAACTGCAACCGGACCCTGTTGCAGCACCAACAGCAAAACACGAAAACACCCGATGCGAAAACACAAAAACGAGTACACGAAAAAGAGACTTACGACATATAAACATAAAAGACTACACATAAACCAACGAGATCAATGGGTAACCGTCTCCGACTTTGGACGGCCATTTGCCTCACAAATGAGTTAAAGAAGGTACTGACGACAATCTCAACAACACTCCCAATATAGCATTTAATTGAGCATCGACACACCCCTAGCAAGCTAGAGATGGGACCAGGTGCCAAGTAGCAAATGGTTTGGTTATCCTGGATGACATGCGCACAAGTTTTTCACTTTTACGATTTCCCAGAGGTCTCTGGATGATTCACTGCATGATTCGAAAATCGAAGGGCATTTTATTTTCATTCACCCGATAGCCTCCACTGGTTGATATAACAATAATGGAGCCTTATACTTTTGACTTATACTGTCTCATTTTATATCTTTTTTCCGTTTCGTGTATTTCAAATTAAATCATTTCATTGTTTTCTTAATCCGTCTTTCTGCTGGACTTTTTTTAAAATGAATTAGATAATTCTTTTTTAACATTCATTTTATTTCTAGCTTACTACTACCTGAGGATTTCACTATTTCTGACATGGTGTACACATGACATTTATGTTTAACGTATTCAAATTCATTAGTATGTTAATTCTATTTTTCTGGTTTAAATTCTTTATCCATATCTTCTCATATTTAAGAAATTCTTCGAGCAGACATGATACTTACATAAAGAATCCCTTTTTTATACATTTACTTATTATTATAATATTACAAATATGGAAAAAACCATATCAGTACCAAGAAGTACGAAATCGTTAATCGAAATACAGAAGTGTTCCAACTCTACACCTTCATGAAGAAAAGTTCAAACCAAATTTTCTGCACCAGACACATGTTTCGAATATTAAATTATCATCAGTGATGCTTACAGAATCATCTAACCATGGGCATAGTTCGATCAATTTCGGTTGATCGTTTCTTCAACGCATTCTAAAATTTCTGTTATCAAAATTTCTTGAAATTTCTAAAACGTGGGTCCTGTAGCGTCATATCCTACCCATCCTGTTACGTCTTTCGGTACGCTTTTTCGACATAGTAACTTTACTGACGAGAGTTGAGTACCCGAAACGTGCATGTCTGGTCCATGCTGCAAATTTATCCGCTTATAAATGATGCTATTGAATTTGAAGACGTTTAACATTTCATACTTTTTTGGCATATGACATTGTTTAGATTTGAGGATCACTGGCGAGGGTTATTATAAAGTTCCCGAAACGTGCATGTCTGGTCCATGCTGCCAAATTTTCTGTTATTAAATTCTGCTATTCAATTTGAAGACGTATATCACACAAAACCAGGATAACACAAGAACTAAGGCAAAGGAAAAGAAATTTTAAAAAAATCTATCATATAAAGAGAATTGAACTCCTTGCGAAGGAGTGAGATCATGTGTGCAGGAAGAGTGAGTATCATTTTTTTGCAAGCAATATCCGCCACTTCAATTCGGTAGAAATGTCACAATTGGTAATTCCCCATAAGGCAGACAAACGTATGAATTGGTAGGTCTTGGCATATAAAAAGTGCTAGCTATCAAGATACATATGCCAAAAAGTGAACATCTATATAGAAATTAACTCCTGTGTATATTTTTTTCTTTGAGAGCCATGTAGGGTGATCGTATTTTTTCCGAATAACATGTATTGTTGTAAACCACCTGAGCTCAACATTAAGAGCCTTCAATGACATCCACCCCTTCCAATATCTCTCTCCTCATATTATAGGGAAAGTAGACGCAGATTTTATTTTAGGCCGATGCCGTCGAGCTCCTGTGCACAAAACTGTTTGTTCAGTAATTTGAATCCTACGTCCATTCAAAAGCGTCATCATACCTCTTGTCCAAATAGAGCTAAACTAATTTTAAAAAATCACCAAACAGTCTAAGAATAATAATTTAGTTCTGAATTCTGTATTTCCTTTTCCTTTGCCCCCCCCCCCCCAAAAAAAACCCCCTGCTGCCACATCAACAAATTGAATTCGTCCTCTTAAATGCTCGAGTCAGGAGAATGGCATATATACTAAAGTTGTGTTGGACCATTTACAGATTTGCTAATTGTGTTGGCATTTGGTTTTCCGTAAATTTCTCAAAGATAGTAATATCCAATTCTCTCGGACAAACATACAACATTGGGAATGGCCTGAAGTCAACAGATCTTAAACAATAAACTGCTAATGTAAAATCATGATAATTGCGGAGAAGTCTAGGCTAGCTTACATATATTTATTTTGTCACTATGCATTTCATATAAAGGCATAGGAAAGTACAAGAATTTTGTATTAGAAAAGAAACTAGAAGCCTATAGTAATTCTTCGTCTTTTAAAAGTCAAGTTTTCAAGGCTTCTATAACACGTGAAATTCTGGAATTTCTTTGAAACCATTTCCAGAAGACAATGAATTATAAAGGCATACAACACACGTGTATCATAAAGGCATATAGCACACATGTATCATAATGGCATTCAGCACACATGTATTGTCTTATAGAAAGACATTAGACAAAATGTATCATAAAGGCATACAACACACATGTATTGTCTTATAGAAAAACATTAGACAAAATGTATCATAAAGGCATACAAGACACATGTATCATAAAGGCATACAACACACATGTATTGTCTTATAGAAAAACATTAGACAAAATGTATCATAAAGGCATACAACACACATGTATCATGAAGGCATACAACACACATGTATCATAAAGACATACAACACACATGTATTGTCTTATAGAAAAACACTAGACAAATTGCATCATAAAGGCATAAAACACACATGTATCATAAAAGCATACAACACACATGTATTGTCTTATAGAAAGACATTAGACAAAATGTATCATAAAGGCATACAACACACATGTATCATAAAGGCATACAACACACATGTATTGTCTTATAGAAAAACATTAGACAAAATGTAACATAAAGGCTTACAACACACATGTATCATAAAGGCATACAACACACATGTATCATAAAGACATACAACACACATGTATTGTCTTATAGAAAAACATTAGACAAAATGCATCATAAAGGCATACAACACACATGTATCATAAAGGCATACAACACACATGTATCATAAAGACATACAACACACATGTATTGTCTTATAGAAAAACATTAGACAAAATGTATCATAAAGGCATACAACACACAAGTATCATAAAGGCATACAACACACATGTATAATAAAGGCATACAACACACATGTATCATAAAGGCATACAACACACATGTATCATAAAGACATACAACGCACATGTATCATAAAGGCATACAACACACATGTATCATAAAGGCATACAACACACATGTATCATAAAGGCATACAACACACATGTATCATAAAGACATACAACACACATGTATTGTCTTATAGAAAAACATTAGACAAAATGTGAAGAAAATTAAAAGGAATTTTGTTTATGCGCATCCTATTCAGCGTTTCTACATAACTTTTTCCGGAGAAATCTATTCTTAACGTATCCAATGTACAAATGGATATCTCGCTGACGTCTCGTCCATTTAAACAGTGTTAAAACGATCTCGGGGAATCTTCAATAGTTTCTCGATAGTTTCCATGGCTTGGATAGTGGTTGGCATGTCGAAAACCAACACTAATGTTGCATAATGTATATTTAGGTAAAGATAGGCAGTGATTCTAACTCTATAACACACTTGATATTTATTTGTTCCACGGAAATCTTAATATGAAAATGAATCATAACCTATGAAATTGGACAAATACATGACAAATACATGACTTTATTATCTGAGCAAATACCTAAAAAAATTCATGATATCTAATTTCAGAAAAAAAGCCCAATACAAATTATGATTTTCAATGTGTATCAGTGTTTGTTTCTGTGCATCACAGACACAGAATGTACTATTGTGTTTGTGTATTTGACGTATGGAAGCTATGTTTACAAGCCTGAGATAAATGACTTTTTTTTTCAAGTAAGAAAATCAAAGTTGCATTCATGATCTTTTAGAACCACATCAATTTGATGAGACATCTTATGATCATATAACATTCTATGTATTCATAGGGATCATAGTTATTTTATATCACAAATTTAAAATTTAAGGACGAGATGACTCAGAATCAATATTCAAGAGTAATGAATGGGAAAATGCCATCTTAGTTAATACAAAACTAATGAAAGTTAATACATAGTGTAGACATCATGTAAGAGGACGTAAATTGTTATTGTAAACTGCGACTCCACTCCATGACGGGCCCTGTCCAAAACTCTTTAGAGAAGACAGGGCCCCGACCACCTGTCCTCTCTGAATGTCAGTCGGACTCCTCGGGTGATAACATACAGGAGCTCGCGGCAGAGCACGGATTGTATTACGTACACCCTCGTTTTATATCCATTTAGATATTCATCTGTTTTGCTTGGGCCCCTGCGTTTTGCGGTCTTGTTTGTGTGTGGTCATCTGACAGTGAAAAAGGTTGTTTTACACTTCAATTGTACGTTCTTCGAGACCTCTGGGTAATCGGAAAAGTGGGAGGGTTGTACGCACGTAATCCAGAATAACCATACCTTCTGCTATTTCCGTGGCAGATTGCCGTCCTAAGTCGGCACCGGTTGCTCATTGGTCTCGTTAGTTTATGTGTAGTCCTTTGTGTTTGATGTTTCTATGTTGTGCGTTGACGTTCCTTGTCCCTTACGCATCTCTTTCTGTGCTTGTCTGCTTTGTGTTTTTGCATTGGGTGTTTTGGGGTTTTGCTGTGGGTGCTACAGCCTGGTGTTGTTGGAGATCCCTTCCTTTGTTTTACCTAACATTTGTGAGTAATATTTGTATCTCATCACTATGATTATGTCATTAACCAGGAATGTTTCCTTGGGTAGAATTGGAAGTGGGTATGATGGCAAACTGTAAGAAAGAATAAAGATTTTAATAAAATTTGTCAGCTGTCCTTAGTTTTACCTAGATCAGCACATGGACATACACAGTATCTTTGTTTGAATATTTGTAACTTGAACTGAAACTGGAAATGAAGAATGGCAATGATTTTGTTGATTATCAGTATTTATGGTACTGTATACGTGGAGATTTTCGCGTGGGGATAATTTTCGCGTTTTCGCGAATAGATCGATTTCGAAAATATCACCGTGGCACTCTTACAATGGGAAAGGCATTGTTATCGCGAAAATTCCTCCCACGCGAAAGTCTTGATGTTATGATCGCGAAATTTCCCCCCCGCGAAAATAACCACGTTTACAGTATTATGGTGTTCACTGATGTATGATGCAGTATTAAATGGTTCATATTTATAACCATTGATTGGTTTGTGTTTTTTTCAGTTCTTTGGTCGCTACGGGGATATTATAAGAGCTTATCAGATCCTCCTTTCCAGAATGATCACTGACATTCTATATTGTGATTGAATGGCTGTCGTCATCACCAAACAAAAATACTTACCTGATCTGTACATCAAATTGTACATCGAGATAATCACAGAATTTGACAGATTTCCATGGAGCACCTGATCTCACTTCGGAATGTTGTTCATTTCGGGGTTCGCAACCGTTTCGATGGGAATTCTCACGATTTTGCTTTGTCTTATCGACTTTGAGACTGAATAACGTTTAGGTATACTTCTTTGATGCTTATTCTGTATACTTTATTACATGTACTTAACAAAAGCAGTAATTTATTGAAGCATGTTCAGCTTGTCATTTACAATTGCTGTAGAGAATTCTACAAAACCATACAGAGAGCTTAACACAAACTATTTCATGAGCAAATTTAATTGTCGTTGGTTTTGATATGTGATTTTTAAGCTCAATTTACACATGATGTGTATTGCTGATGATGTCATATTTCATATGCTGCATCTGACCTTGGGATGACATCTGGATGAACTGTTCAAAGTGCCGGTACAACTATTAAAATATTCAAAGTTTAGACCAACAATATCATGAATATCGGTTCTTGGTAATGATATATTTCACGTCAAATATGGATAGGAAAGAAAAGGCTGCTTTAGTACCATGCAGTAATTCCGCTTCTGTATCTATTAAAATAGAACAGGAAAGAAGATTCCAGCCGAGTCAGATGGTATTTATTGGTCTTCATCCTTGTCTTCTGGATATCTTTAATTCTGGGTAGCATAATTCAGACATTGTAAAAGAGCCAGGATAAAACTAGAACTAAGGCAAAGGAACAGAAATGGTTTTTTTTTTTTCAATCTACCATTTGGAGAGAAGTGAACTCCCTGCAAAAGAGTAGGATCAGGTGCCTGGAAGAGTGAGCATCCCCTGCTTACATGCAACACTCATCACATCAATTCGGTAGAAAGGTTACAATCGGTAACTCCCACAAAGGAAGACAAATTTATAAATTGGTATGTCACAGAAGGTCTACGTCAGAACACTGGAATAAGTTTTGTATATTTTGCGTGATACAACTGATGAGAATTTAATATTCGAAACACGTGTCTGGTGCATGTAAATTGATTTGGAATTTTCTTCAAGAAGGTAGAGAGTTGGAACCCTTCGACATTATACATAAAGAAATTAATGAGAACATCGCACGTTACCCGATAGCTCACGGTAGCTAACACATGTACTTTTCACGAACGTTTCTAGCAGGGTATGTTATTTTACACCCATGTTTTCGTTGAAATCAACTGTTACATAACATATGTTGCCATATAAATCAGTGATATAAAACAACATTGAAAAAGATTCATACATTCTGACCATCACCACCCTGTACAACAATAACAAAATAATAATGATCGCCATAGTGATTTTTGCGGCACTTTTCGCTGGTATGCATTGCGACACATCGAAAAAGTTTTCGGACAGACTAGTTCCATTCAAAAGATACAATTTTGATATAAAGCAAATGTTATTCATACCTGGCTATTATCAAGGAAGATTACATGACAAATTGGATAGACTCCTCGGAATCGAATCAAAAGATGGAACACAACGAAGACTTCTTACCAGACTGGAGGCTCTAGAAAAGTTGGTAAAGAAACATAAGAAGGAAAACGACAGGAGATTCCTCGATAAAAGTGGTATGTTATCATTTTTTTTTTGCAATTATTAACGTTTGAGTGTTGCCGATGGTCATAAAAAGGGGGGATTACCGGAGATTTCGGATACCGTGTCATTATTCCTAAAAGCTCTGTCCTCAGCTGATTTTTTGGCATGCATTTAGGTGATTCTGAAATTTTCACTTTTCATATCCACATTATTTAGATATTCATTTTTTTACGGCTAAGAGCATCACTGGTGAGACATTACGTATCAAAATGCGCATACAGTATAACAACATATCATATATTTCTATGCTGTTATTTCTTATCGACGTAAATTTGAATGAGATCTTTAATTGGAAAGGTCAAACTGACAAAGAAACAGATGGTTCTAAGATACCGACAAAACTTTAGGGGGCGTATAATGTGGTCGCATATCATACAACTGAAAGTTATTTCAACAAATATTTATTTTTATATTTGACTTTCATTCACTGATCATCGTACACAAATAAAGGTTGGACCAATCACCTCTTATATACTTGATTTTACTAAGGAAATTTTCTAGAATTGTTTTACGCAATAATGTATCTTGAGTCATGCATTGTAAAGAAAAGTATTCATCGCTGTTAGTTTTCTTCAAAAAATCTCTCATTATTACTTTACAGTCGTAGTACTATAAACTGAACAATGATTAAATCATTAGTAACGATGGGATAAGTTTACCTTTGTATTGTGCTGGACTGCTTAATTCTAATCGCATAGGAACATAACTGAACTCTATCATTAATGTCTTTGTATATTCCAGATGATAACAAAACCATCGCATTTACTGTATCGTCATCGAAGAATTTAGAAAATCACAACAACCAGAGAATCATCTACGACAAGGTGATCACAAACACAGGTGACGTCTACAACAAAACTACAGGTATATTTACCTGTCCTGTGTCAGGTACATACGTCTTCACTTGGTCTACCATGTCTAATTCTGCCAAACAATATTGCCATGCGTTCATCTACCATAACGGTCACAAGCTGATGATGACACACAGTTATGAACATACTGGTGGTTACCATGAAGTAGCAAGCAATACCATGGTGCTCTCATTGAAGAAGAACGAACTTGTTTGGATTGGGACAACACATGGTATATACTGCTTTGGTTACCCCTACACGGGATTCTCTGGTTGGAAATTATAAGGAGCCTACACACATAATCAGTTTGAGAACTTCTGCTGTATAAACTCTAATGAAAATAATGTGGATTTCCACTATCTGATTCTTTGGGTTTTCACTTTTAAACTGTGCAGAATAAAATATTTACTTCATAAAGATCTTTGAATGGTTGTTGTTTTTTAATAGCAAATCACTAGATATAGAACAGAATACCAACGTAATCAATTTCACCTTCGATCGTTAAAAAGAGTAAAAAAAGAATTCGAAGTACATTTCGTTGTATGCACTGGTCCCTTAATTTAATAGGATATAAAATCATTTAAACTTAAGGCAAACTAGTTACTAATAGTATACAGTTCTTGTCAAAGGAAACTCAATGAGATGACTATATAGTTTATAATTCACTCAACCTCATGCCAGCATTTCCATTACAATCTTTGTAATTGTATCAGGCGATGTTTTGATTCAGACAATTCTGATATATTCCGGAGTAGCTTTACAAGTCATAGTCATTGTGATTTACTGCTGTGTATGTTCTTGGTAAAATGCTAATAACTAATGCATTTCGAAGACATTTGTCCTAGAATTGAATGGTTCATCGATTTCAGATTAATGATCGTAGAATCGGTTTTGGAGAGTAAACAAAACAAAATGAAGAATGCTACAATGCTAAAAATGTTTAGAATGACATCATCCTTTTTATCCTTTAGAGGAAAGGAAAGGAATTTTCACAGTTGGATGGATATTTTGTATTTTTCTACTTTGTCAAAAGTAGTTTAGTAGTTGATATCCTAATTTCAAATGATAAAGAAATGCATCGCTTTTGGTTTTCATTTTCTTTTTTTTTTCTTTTCTAGATTAATTCAAGTACAGCATTCACAATTCACAAAAATAATAAGTTCGTCAAAAGGAAACAAAGTCTTCAAAATACATAACAAAGATGAAATGGAGATTCCCAAAATGGAACCACGGAACATAATCTCACGAGAAGACTGTAAATAAGGACAGACAGACTGAGAAAATATCGTCACACCATAGAAACATAAAGCACAACATATACTATGTAGAAAAGAACCTCCACAAAGTCCGAACTAAAGAAATTATCATAATGATACGAAAGTTTTTACCTTCTTCATAATAATTTGAAAACAACTTTTTACACGCACCAGACACCTTTAACGGATAGTAAATCTTCACAGTGATGTTTCCAACCAACCAGACACCTTTAACGGATAGTAAATCTTCACAGTGATGTTTCCAACCAACCAGATACCTTTAACAGATAGTAAATCTTCACAGTGATGTTTCCAACCAACCAGACACCTTTAACGGATAGTAAATCTTCACAGTGATGTTTCCAACCAACCAGACACCTTTAACGGATAGTAAATCTTCACAGTGATGTTTCCAACCAACCAGACACCTTTAACGGATAGTAAATCTTCACAGTGATGTTTCCAACCAACCAGACACCTTTAACAGATAGTAAATCTTCACAGTGATGTGTCCAACCAACCAGACACCTTTAACGGATAGTAAATCTTCACAGTGATGTTTCCAACCAACCAGACACCTTTAACGGATAGTAAATCTTCACAGTGATGTTTCCAACCAAAGTCTTTTTTCAGATACAGCCAATATTTTAGTAGCGCCCTCTACTTTCTTTTGTTGTCATTTTTGAATATTAATTTATTCATTTTAAAGAGTGCGTGACTTAACATTTCCTGAAGGGTCAACTTAATAAGTAGCATAGTGAAATAAAATATATGTCCAAAATAGCATTTGATTGATGTTAACATCTATAAATTTCTGATTAATCATTTGGATAAACTGACAAGTTTCCGATATTGTAAACTAATATACATGATGTCCAATTAGTAAAGGTTCAACACAAAGCTTCTTTCGTGTGACAGAGTTGGAAAGAAGTAATTATTATACTTGAAACAACCATATGAAGGGCCAAAGCAAAGCTTCGATCAGGTGACAGAGCTGGAAAGAAGTCATCATTACACTTTTTAAAATAAGTGGTACTATTTTGAGCTTGTCTGCTTTGTGTTTTTGCATTGGGTGTTTTGGGGTTTTGCTGTTGGTGCTACAACCTGGTGTTGTTGGAGATCCCTTCATTTGTTTTACTAAAAATAATTTTATGCCTTACAGATTCAAACAATTTTAACAATGCATAAAACTGCAATTTTCTATCTTTAGATAAAATTTCATATCATTTAGAAAAATACTATAATGAATTCTAACTTATTATTTATATCTGTCTATCTGTATGTCTGTTCGTCCGCTTATGGACAGGATAACTTGAGTTATGTGGGACTAATATTTTTTTTAGAAATATCTGAAAATACACAAAAATAGTTTTAAATTCTTTAAAAATATATTTTGTGAGGACATGTTTTTGTAACCATATGGCCTCTCGGAATATTTACTGTGAATTATTAAGTTATGTTGGAGAATTTGCACACTGCTCCCTTCTTTTTCTAAACTAAACCGATGCATTTATCAGAGCACGAAAGTAAATTCATTCCCTTACATAAAAGAGGAATGATGTTAATAGTAATTCATATAAAGATAATTTTGAAAGAAAATAAGAAACATATTCAAGAAATGTTTTAACTTTTACATGTTTAATTCTATTATTGATTATTTAATACTTGGAAAGTCCAGAGATTGATAGGAACTTTATTACAAATTGGTTTTATCTATGAGTTGGAGAAATATTGTCTATTCTACACGTGAAGTACCTGCATATTGAGTTTATTTACGTACAATCCCTCATATTTTCAGATGCTTTTGAAATGTTGTAGACAACCTTATCTTTAAGGGATGAACATGGAATTATCCAGAAATATGTTCATTATTTTGTGCAATTCTCCTCCCTTGTTTAAATATAATATTTCATTTTACAATTGTCAGATTTGATTTCTCGTTGTCACAGATTACTTTCTCGCATGCTATGGATTCTGTCAAATTATGTGTCGTGAAATAAACTTTGTTAAAATTCCAAAGATGTTTTCTGTCATAGACCATTTGAACCATCCAACCAAAGATTGTACTCTATATCTTCCAAAATGGAAGTAACCGGATGTGACAGTTCTACCGAATTGAAGCGACGGGTGTTGCATGCAAGCAGGAGATGCTTACTCTTCCTGGGCACCTGGTCTCACTCCCATATCGGGAGTTCGCTTCTTTTCATATGGTTGAGGTTTTTGTTTGTTTGCTTTGGTTCCTGTTTTGTCCTGATTTTGTATGCCTTCGGTTTCTGATTTTTGAATTATCGATTTTGTGCTGTATACAGGGATATGGTCATTATCCATATTTGTCATTCTTTCCGCGACAAAGTGCAGAACATTATTTAATCACACGAAGTATGGCTTGTAAGCCCGCATCGGCTTACATTTTGAAAATGTGTATACCATAGGAAAGAAGGATGCTCTTTTATGTATTTGACGGGTTTTTAATATATTTTTGTCACATAATTGGTAAATTATCTGCATAGAAATGAGTAAAGAACACATGAATTGGCAGTTTTTGTTTATATTATTTCACAATTAATTCACTCTTGTACAAATGTAATTTCGAAGATATGTCATTAATCATTTTTAATTATTCAATCACTAGTCAATATTTCAATCATTTTTCAATATTCAGTCACTTTTCAATATTCAATCATTTTTCAATATTTAATTACTTTTCAATATTCAATCACTGTCGATATTCAATCTCTTTTAAATATTCAAATTCAACCACTTTTCAATATTCAATCACTTTTCAATGAGTGAACTATACTCGGATCAACACTTTTCGCGTAACGCAACATAAGCGGCCCCGGTCAAAGTCCAATCGGCAATAAACAACAACATGGCGACGACGATGAATACGCTAGTTGACAATCGGACTGAATTACTGTTTATAACACATGCTATTAAATGAAATCATGTAAGAGATATATGTGTTGATATGTTTTTATATTTAAGAAATATTCTTTCATTCAAAATTTAGGAGAACTTCGTATGTAAACACAACATTTTATGCTGAAGGCAGCAGGACGGCCGTAGTGCAGTTAATCATACATAACCAACAAAGTTATGTAGGCTGTTACGTTGATAAGAGACGAATGGGTTATCAAAGATAGGGCATAGAAACTTTATTATTATGAAACTGATACAGATTTTTGAGTTTTACTATTACATTTCGTACGCTGACCCCCCCCCCCCCCCCCCCCAAAAAAAAAATACACTTGAGGTTCAGTACTAAGTACTGTAGATCTTTAAATATAGAAAAGCAAATGGACAAAATACAGATGCATCTTTTACATACAAGTTCGATACATATTTTAATCCATGTTACCTTCAAATGCACTTTCAAAAATCTATAAGCTTTTATTCAAGTAACTCTGCCTTTTGCTTTTTCCCCAGGACATACACATGAAATGGTATGTTTACTGATTTCATTTTTGTTCCTTGCATGTCAGTTTGCATTGTATTCTAGCGTTCATCAGTTGATCATGTCTACAAGATGTTGTGCATTCAATTCATGTACTAATAATGCCACCAAAATAGCACAGTGGCAAAAACAGATATGTCCAATACATAATGTGAACCAAGGCCTGGCTTCCTGCATATGTGAACCATCTTTTCGTTTGTTTCCATTTCCTACGACAAGAAAGGATGATCAGTTGCGGAAAAAATGGGCATCCATTGTTAACCGTAAAAATGGCAGTGAAAATTGGGAACCCAAACCAGACTCTCGTGTCTGTTCTGAACACTTTGTGGACAAAAGACCTACTCTCCAAAATCCTTATCCTTCTTTGAAACTTGGTTATACTCCATATAAGCCAATCAAATCGAGACCCCCACCTAAACACAGATCTAATTCAAATGTGTCTCCACTAAGTAAAAAGAAAAGACTTGTCCTGGAACCAATATCTGAACATGTTAGTGAACAAAGTTTGATGTTCGAGTCTGCAACTTGCATGAATGATAGCTCTGTTGAAGAAGTGTGTGAACAGCTTGGTACTAGCCAGAATGAGAAATTAGATAACAGTCATAATGATGATTTGGAAACCAAAATTGCCAGTCTTGAGGAAAAAGTCAAACAGCTTGAGCTTGATTTGTCAAAAAAGGAGGATTCTAGGGAAAGCAGGTGTATATTTAGTGTGGCCCAAATTCTAAAATCTGATTTGAAAATGAAATTCTACACAGGAATTCCTACTGTAGCTGCATTTGATGCCGTGTATCAGAGCATTTCTCCATTTTTGAGCAAAGTCCGATATTGGATCGGTCCAAGAAGGGTGGTCTGCAACCCACTGAAGCCAAAAAACAAATTTCATAAAAACCTACGCAGGTTAAGTGCAAAAGAAGAAATGATCTTGTGTCTTATGAAAATAAGATTAGGGTTGCTTAATGAGGACCTGGCAGAAGGATTTAGTGTGTCCACAACTCATGTAACTAATGTTATAACAACATGGTTCAAGTTGCTATCTGCAGTTCTAGGGACACTTGTGTTCAATCGCAGCAAAGAAACTGTGAGGGGGAACTTACCTCCTTCATTTCAGAAAGTCCCGTACTGTGATGTGCGACACATCATTGATAGCACAGAAGTTTTTATTGAAAAACCTAATAACTTAACCATTGCCGCACAGACATGGAGCGACTATAAGCACCATAACACAGCAAAAATCCTGGTCAGCATAACACCATCTGGTATGATTAACTATATTTCCGAAGCATGGGGTGGTCGTACCAGTGATAAATATGTAACTCAACACTCTGGATTTTTAGATATCATAGAGCCGTATGACAAAGTAATGGCTGACCGAGGATTTCCAATACAAGAGGATCTTGCTCTATTACATGCAGAACTGCTTATTCCCCCAGACAGAAGGGGTGTTTCACAAATGTCAACATGTGATGTGAAAAAGACTAAACAAATTGCCAACAGAAGAATATACGTAGAACAGGCCATTCGCAGACTGAAGTGTTTTAGAATTTTAAAGTATGAGATGCCACTTTCACTAATCCAACATCTAGATGACATAGTGAGAATTGCTGCTGGCATTTGTAACATGTACCCTCCTCTGCCAAGATATCCATAAATCAATACATGTATATGTAAAGATCTGAATGACATGACCTTGTGACCTTGACCTTTATGCTCAAACTTGAAATTTTGGACTTTGTTTCCTTCACACATGCTTAATCTGTTACTGCAAGAAAAATGAAATGATACTAATCAAATTCATAATTTTTAATCATGTTTCTGAGTAAATTGAAGTTAAATTCTTTGCAAAGCCTTCAATACTTTACCATTTATTCATTCATGTACGAGTTCAATATTTAAAATTACCCCTACATACATGTACATATATCTGAAGAAGAAATTTGAGACTTAAAGCTTTAAATTACTTTGTTGTTGTAAGAACAAGGAATATTATAGCAAATGAATATAAACGAAAGGTACATGTAACTCTGTCAAACCCTTAAAATGAATTTATTGGCAGTATAAAATACAGAGTTTGTTCCCATGAAATTTCACTCTTAGGCAAGTAAAATTTTAATGAGCATTTATGGAGAAAACTAACAAATAAAGGTAAAAACAGATTCAATATTTTCAATTACTGATAGATTATTGAATGCATTGTAGGAACTTTTCAAATTATCATATTAAACACATAAATCATCATATGGAACATGTTGCACATGGTAGTATGTATTAGGAAGTATATGCTTTCCAAATACACATGTTCAAACTAATTGCATCCATTGCGAAACAATTAAAACATTTCTTTGCAATTACAAATGAAACGGGTATAACTATTATACAAGTTTAACTACATATATACATGTAATATACAATTATGGACTTTCAACTTGGTATATATGATATGATATTGACTTACTATGAAAATATTGGCGGAGGCAAAGCTGCGGTCAATATTTTAATAGTAAGTCAATATCACATAATATATAATTAGTTAAAAGTCTATAACTATTTTATTCTATAATTTCACATATGATTCACTATAAATAACGACTCGATTTGCAGAACTTAGTTGGGAAATCCCGGTCTATTTTTAAACAGTGGTATACAGTGATTTATTCAGGGGCGTCGATGAAGTTATCAGCCAATCAGAGAGTCACTATTTATAGTTTACAGAATAACACAAAATAGAAATTATCATACTGAAAATGTTGCACAAGATTTCTAAATACATTAGTATTTTATGTACATACTAAGCATCCCTTGCAAAACCATTGCAATGTTTCATTGAGCATTGACTCGGTCATTCCCACACATTTGAAATGAAACCATCCATGACATTTGTCACAACAAATAGATCTTTGTGAAAATGATGAAATATTTTCCTGCTCCAAAATCTGACAGTTACAAAGTGTACAGAAGTAAGTGTCACCAGGCTCTCCACTGTCAACATGTTCAACAACATTACCTGCAGTTGACTGTTTTCTTTGTATGTATTCAACAGCAATGAATTTGTTGAAAAAATGAACAAGCTGTCGTGTAACATTAGCAAAGTAGGTATCATCAAAGTGTACACGTTGAACATGGGTACCATTGCATGTATACACACAAAGATCACACCATTTTCTTCCAGTAATGGCCATCTGTCCCTGTATCTGACAAAAATACTTGTGGTTCTTTTTCAAAACAAAGACATGATTATCAAATTTTAAATAGTCAGGAACATTACATGCACAGAATCCTTTACAAACATCACACTTGGGTACCATTGCACATTTTATTTCTAATAAGCCATTGCCACAACATTTACAATTTACAAGCATATCTGGTGAAGCTGCTAAATATGAATAATTCTTATCTAAAAATAAGCCACACTCTTCTGTGGAAGCTGCCTGATGGTCTTTGTCATACATTTGTGCATAAATAGATTTTGCAACAGGCTCTGAATCCCTGCCAAATTTTAAAGATTTAATATTTGGGTTAGGGCTTGCATCTCCCATAATAAGTTTAATTACATTATTCATGTCAGAATCTGGCTTTTGTTCATAGGTATTCATACGTGTAAATACACTATAGAAGTTTGAGGCTGTGATCCTCCCTCTGCGTAATCTATGCCATTGAGGGTTGTTGCTTTGGCCAATAGTTTTGCCTTGGATAACATCAACTTGGTCTGGACTCACAGATGGTTGCCGGTTGATAAAATCCTGGGCAGATGTGGCAGCCCTCGCTATTTCTTCCAGCATCATGCCCGGCAGTCCTGTATCACCAGATGTACCTTCAACTGATAATTTACAAACCAAAAATAGAAATAATGCAAGACATGTACTGATTATAGCTATAACTCTTAATTTAAATTCAGTATTTTCTGTCAATAAATCTTGAGTTTAAGTATAAGATAGCACTGTTCAAGAACAAGTATTTTGCATGTTTAAACCCTATTGCATTACCTTGACCTTGAAAGTGACCCTAAGCTTAATTAGGTATTGCCTTTAAATATACTTCATAGAAGTTATTTATAAGTGTACAAAATGTATAATCAATGACACCCCCCTCCCCCAACTTCACAACTATGCAAAACATAATATAAAAACTTGTAACATGTATGAAAGAGCATACCTATTACTTCAAACATATAAAGTTTCAAAACATTTGGCTGAAAAATAATACTTTGAATTAATTTCAAAACTGTTTAACTAAAAAAGCTCCTTTGACCCTAAACTTGTGACCTTTGACTTTGAAAGTGACCTATCCACAATATTCTTATCATGCTTTTTAAAGATGTCTGATGTATATCAAGCAGGTTACAGCCAAATATGTATAAGTGTGACTACCAGACAGACAGGCCGACACCAGACAAAGTGATTCCTATATGTAGCTCTTCTGTGTTGCAGGCGACATAAAATACATGAAGTTTTCTACCCTGTAGAGTACCTTGAATAACCTGTCCAGTTGGCTGGTCTTCCATGTGGCAGGTCTTTGCTTGGGTGCTCCCTGTTTCATTCTTAACAAATTCCTGAACTTCTGTCCCTAAATAATAATAATAATAGTATGAAGAACTCATGTTATAAATAGATCACAATTTGTTATTTTTCTTCTTTTATTGACGTTAGGAACTGAATATTGATATATTTTGTGGATGTGATATACTATGATATCCTAAAGATATATGCTTGAGAAACATTTCTGTTCAACAATGGGAAAAAGTTCGAAATGACCTTGACCTCTTACCTGCCTAGAGACAATAAGAATCAACGGTGAACTGTTGTGTATCAGTATACAAAATTTGAAATCAGGGAATTTAAGCATTGTTCAGTTATGGGTCGACAAGAAGTGGGAAACTGACCAACACATGCAAAGCAATATGCTTCAATTAACCTGTACATACCGGCAAGTCTGATTACATAAATGAACATGTTTACATATATGTCATATACCTTTAAATAAACATGCATTAGGTATTGTTTTCTTCAAACCATCCAGCAATTCTTGCCGGCTAAACATGAGGGATGCCTGTGGTGTGTACTGCTTCTTCTGTACTGACACGAGTGGTCGTGATTTTTCTGAAAATCAATAAAAATATGACACGTTAAGAGTAACTAGAATATTTGAGTAAGGTTTCCATGACATTACCTTGCTGATTGGAAAAAAGTAATAAAATACATTATATTTACTGTACCACTAGCTGTCTACCAGCAAAACAAGCAGTACTTTATAAATGCGGTGATAATTGAGACCAATAACTCTTTAACTGAAATATCACCAAACACAATGAAATAATGCAGGCCAATAATGAGTGCCATCAATAATTATTGTTACGTATTCAGAATTGTAAAAACTAAAACGCATTTTACTCTAATTAATTGATAAAATAACAATCAGACTGTGACAATGAAATAAATGATTTTAGCTGAGATTCTGTACTTACGGACACCAAGTCTCGATTTTTTCACTGTCAGATCTTTTATTCTAACTGGGAGGGTTTTTGTCTCCATTGGTATGATCCACTGGCATGGAATTGATGTGCAAGATGACAATCCCATTTTGTTGGCAGCATCTATTCTGAATAACATTGCTGCTACATGGTTGCATGTCTGACCGAGCCTGAAAAAAATATAAATTGTGTCAATAACCATACATGTAAGACATTTATTACTGTATATGTGTTCTCAGTTATACCGGTACTTACAGATGAATTATTGATATTTAACCATGTTTACATAGTACTGTTTGAGCATGATCAGGGATGCAAAAAAGAACTAATCCAGTTGCCAGTGTGGTAAATTTTCATTTGTCACAGGTGTCAACACTGCTTTGTGGTGTTTTACCTGTGTCGTGCTTCAATCCATAGGAATTTGTTTTGTTTTACATCCGGAACCTTTTCCTGAAAGGTATACCTTCCTGTCAGGCAAAAAAATGTTTGCCTGCAGACTTGCAACAAAATATTTTATAACTATGGCCTGATGTAGTGAATATGTTTAAACATTACCCTTTATTTTTAAACGATTGCCTTATTTATCTGCATTGTCATTATGTTGTGGATGGTAATAATTGATTTAACCTTGCTGTTTAAATTATCAGACATGTACACAGTGCTTTGTATGTATCTGAGTCTCCTCGTTAACAAATGAGAACAAATGTAATTATGTTTTACACTGTTTTGTTTACATGCAAAACGTGTCCATATACATAATATAAAAACCAACCGTAATCAAATACATAATATACATAATGTGTACATTGCTTACCCAGCAATACAAGAGCAGAATGCCGACACTATGTCCCCAGAAACCTTCCTCACCATAATCCACATGGTATGATTTGCATCTCGGAGTCGTTGGCTTGGTGTACACTTTGCCCTTAGGTTACATATTTCAGATGCAGCAGATATTGGATGGTAAAAAATCTCTTTCACAAAATTTGACTGAAGGTATTCATAAGCCTTCCAAACTTTATACTCATTCAAAAATTTCTTTATATTTTCACTGTTACCATGATCAATGAGGAAGGTGACGATGTCGGTGATACACACGGGGGGCCACAAGTGGATACCACATTTTTCTTCCTTCCATCCACCACTTATCTTTAGAGGATCAGGTTGCTTCTTGTCGTTGTGGAACAGCAAACTCTGGTACTGGTCATGTAGGGATGAAAGGTATTCCGTATCTGTCGCTTTGATTGGTAAATTTAGAGAATTCGCGGAAAAACACAGAGCGGCAAGTTCTGCTTTGGTGCCCGTCGTTGAAAGCCCCCGTTTTGAAAAAAACTCCTTTAAAGCATCAACTTTCCATGTATGAAACGTTTCTAAAGATAATGTTTGATCTCCAGAATCCATAGTAAAGTTATCAAAACATCTATAAACACATAAAAAACAGTGATACTATGTACAAAACGTTCTCGGAAATTCAGCAACATCAAGTGACTTCGACACCATATTGTTTACGTTAGAAACTTCCGCGTAATACGTCATTTCGGAGATCCCGATTTCGTCACAATGTGTCATGTGACTTTCATCCTTTTATGACGTCATTTAGGGCATGTTTTGTTCAAAATGGCGTCACTTATTACTAACCATCCATAGATGGATGTAAACAGAGAATAAAGTGCTAGATTTTCATCAGAAACAGAAATATCAATAAATAAATATGAATTTATGTAAAGAATTTTATAAATAAACAAACAAAAATAAATAATTATAAAGGATAGAGAGGATCACATCATGGATAAAGCCAGTCTAAGGCAGTGAACCCCCGCCGACCCCCCCCCCCCCCTTTTCTTATATTAATTTGATTGGAACCAAAAAATAATACATGTGTAGTAAATGAAAAATATCTTAGGGAGACGTGAGCTGCAGAAACCTCTTTGTCTGTCACCATTGGATCCTCTTTTAAGATTAGGTAAGGAGGGGGGGGGGGAGATTTTATACATCGGTGACCCATGCGCGCTCTGTCGCACTCCGTTTTGCGCAATCGATCATTGGGTTCCGAGGTTAGTTTTATACAGAAACCATCTTCCTAGGAATTAGGAATTAAAATAATATTAAAAACATGAAAATATTTAATGCATAATTGACGATATTGCAACTAAATATGGGCAAATCAAAGGTGCATTGATCAAGCATTCTTTATGCAAGTCAATTTACCGACTTCATTTGTATAGCAATAGAAACCAAATATTTCTTATATATTAATTTTGCATATTTTATATTAATTCAAAGCTACCTACATTATTTTACTGAGACATTGTCATTATTCAAAATGGAACTACACATGATTTTTCCTTGTAAAAATATTATCGTTTACACATTAAACAAACGAAAAAAAAAATGAAAACATATATATTTATTTTCAGATATCTATCATTCATTCAATTATAATTTTAAAAAAAGGAAAATAGTCAATGTATTCAATCCGTTTTATGTAAATATATTTTGCCCACTTGACCCAGATTTGATCTGTGAAGATCCTTGAAAGTTGGGGGGGGGGGGTAATCCGAAGTATAAATATCCGCGGCAAATGGCCGATTTTCTACGTTGTTCTAGAAATACTGTTAGAATCATTGTTGATTGTTCAACTATATTGAAGAGATAAAAATATCTATTTCCCCGAAAGCATGGCTGAGCCCTTTATATGTTGATCTCTGATTATCCGGTATCGATCTGTGTCCACGGCGATTTTTTTTCTCCGTTCATCACTGTAGATGCATATAGAGATTAGACTATTTGAAATTTTAATTCAAAACACAGTACATGAAAAATCAGTTTAAGAGTTTTCTTTTTATAAGTTTGATAGATTTCACTTTTTTGTGAAACTACAAATCCAGCATAGCCCGGGGTAGGGTTGATGGCCGCAGCACCCGGGCGCGATGAGCTTTCTACAGGCCCACGGGTCTGCTTTCCGGCAAGGCTGGCCGGGATAATCTTATTCATATTTGTCATATTCTTTGTTCAATATATCAGAGTAAGGCGAAAATTATATATACTTTCATGGTTTCATTTCATAGCATAAAACTAAATGTATATCAACCTCCAGAGTCTCTCCCGGGACCAACCCCCCCCCCTCCCCCCCATTTTTTTTTCCTCCACATCATCCGCGTGGGATATAGGATTTTTTTTTAAATACTAGGATTTTATGGACATTTAACAATCCTATGAACATCACAACATCGTACAAATTTCAATTTCTCCGATTTAGGACGGCATTTATAGATCGCAACGTCGCTCCTAATGTAATCAAAACATGCCCTAAATTTAGTCGCGGTCACATGACCAGGTAACCTTTTTGCGCCTATTTACGTAAGAGTTTCGACATCTAGGAAACGACGTATTGCCGATTGGACTTTGGACCCTGCGGGGCCGCGAATGTCAATGAAAAAAGTGTTGATGCGTGTATACATGTACAATGACATTGTACAGTTTTTATTAAAATTGCATATTTTCAATATTTTCACTTTAAATACATGTTTAAGGTCCACGACGACTTATCAAAGTATATGTCGCAGGAAATACCCAATCAATCACACACAATGAAAACACAAATTCGAAGCCCAATTATTTGCCGCATAGACTGGAAGGTAACAGGAACTTTAGCGGGGCTTCAAGCAAAATTGTGTTAAATTAAGATTCTAAATTAAAAAGCCATGATGCGCTTCAGGTGACTGTAGTCACTAAACGTTAACTGGACCGTTAACATACCAGTGATGAAGATCGTGATATACCAAACGTAGAGGAAAAACAGAGATGAAAACACGGTTACTGTTTTAGAGAAAAATACTCTGAAAACGTGGCATGTTATATCACTGCCGGTCTCAGAAAACGCACGAAAATCAGGTCCCTAAAATGATGACAGTCAAACGAAATATTCGGAACCTCCAGCTGAAGCAGTACGGTATTAGCCATACAGGAATCCAGAGTCAGGATAAATTATCAATAGGTGCACAGCAGAATGACGGTTCGGTCCATCCCAGGTGTTGTGTCGACAGAACTACAACTGAAAAATAAACAGAGAAAGAGACAGCGAAGACGGTTCTAACGAGAGTAATGCATATAAAAATTGTTTTAACCAAAAATACTAGCTATAATACGACAAACTAAAAGAAAATACGCAATCTTAGCACACGTTAATGTAGCTGAGCGAGATAATAATTTTTAAACCAAATATTGAAATTAATTGATCAAATAGACAAGACACATTTAACTAAATCTAGAGCCGGGGGGGGGGAGGTTGGGAAAAAACCAAACAAGACTGTATAATATGTCATGCTTTCCATGCGACTATACAGAGAGGAATAACTCGTTTACTTATTCGATGTGTGATGTACATGTTTGTCCGTTTTTAAATGATCATATTGAAATTGAAGACGTTAAATATGGATTGGAAGTAATAATTTAATAATGACATTCTATGCAGATAACTGGACGTATTTCACATGACGTGAAATAAGTCCGTTTATATGTAAATGGAGGGGATGTATGAATAATATACATTTGTATATACGTGTTAAGCTAAATACTCAGTATTGGTACATTGAACGCAAAACTTGAATAAATGTCAACGAATGTTCATAACATTTATACAATATGATAGTAGTGTGGAGAGGAAGCAACTTCTCCATTTTCGACCTTATTTGTCGTAACGTAATAAATTCAGACTGGCGTATATTGCTGTGTTAGCTAAGCTTTATCAAATTTAAAAATTATATTTCACTCAAATGGACATTGGGGCTACGAGGACGTTCATAGTCACATGGCAATGCTAAAGAATATTTACTTGTCCTGTGTCAGGTAGATACGTCTTTACCTGGTCTACCATGTCACAAGGTGATCACAAACACAGGTAACGCCTACAACAAAACTATAGGTATATTGACCTGTCCTGTGCCAGGTACATACGTCTTTACCTGGTCTAAAATGTCAAAAGTTTATCACAAACACAGGGAACGCCTACAACAAAACTACAGGTATATTGACCTGTCCTGTGCCAGGTACATACGTCTTTACCTGGTCTACCATGTCATAAGGTGATCACAAACACAGGGAACGCCTTCAACAAAACTACAGGTATATCTACATGTCATGTACCAGGTACATACGTCTTCACCTGGTCTACCATGTCACAAGGTGATCACAAACAAAGGTGATGCCTACAACAAAACTACAGGTAGATTTACCTGTCCTGTACCAGGTACATACGTCTTTACGTGGTCTACCATGTCACAAGATGATCACAAACACAGGTAACGCCTACAACAAAACTACAGGTATATTTACCTGTCCTGTGTCAGGTAGATACGTCTTTACCTGGTCTACCATGTCACAAGGTGATCACAAACACAGGGAACGCCTACAACAAAACCACAGGTATATTTACCTGTCCTGTACCAGGTACATACGTCTTCACCTACTCTACCATGTCACAAGGTTATCACAACAAAACTACAGGTATACTTACCTGTCCTGTACCAGGTACATACGTCTTCACCTGGTCTACCATGTCACCAGGTGATCACAAACACAGGGAACGCTTACAAGAAAACATCAGGTATATTAATCTGTCCTATACCAGGTATATACGTCTTTACCTAGTCTACCATGTCACAAGGTGATCACAAACACAGGGAACGCCTACAACAAAATCACAGGTATATTTACCTGTCCTGTACCAGGTACATACGTCTTTACCTGGTCTACAATGTCATAGGGTGATTACAAACACAGGTAACGCCTATACCAAAACTACAGGTATATTTACCTGTCCTGTACCAGGTACATACGTCTTCACCTGGTCTACCATGTCACAAGGTGATCACAAACACAGGGAACGCTTACAACAAAACCACAGGTATATTGACCTGTCCTGTGCCAGGTACATACGTCTTTACCTGGTCTACAATGTCACAAGGTGATCACAAACTCAGGTAACGCCTACAACAAAACTACAGGTATATTTACCTGTCCTGTGTCAGGTACATACGACCTTACCTGGTCTACCATGTCACAAGGTGATCACAAACACAGGGAACGCCTACAACAAAGCCACATGTATGTTTACCTGTCCTGTACCAGGTACATACGTCTTACGTGGTCTACCATGTCACAAGGTGATCACAAGCACGGATAACGCCTACAACAAAACTAGAGGTATATTTACCTGTCCTGTGTCAGGAAGATACGTCATTACATTGTTTACCATGTCACAATGTGATCACAAACACAGGTAACGCCTTAAACAAAACTACAGGTATATTTACCTGTCCTGGATCAGGTACATACGTCTTCACCTGGTCTACCATGTTACAAGGTGATCATAAATACAGGTGATGCCTACAACTAAACTACAGATATATTTACCTGTCTTGTACCAGGTACATACGTCTTTACCTGGTCTGCCATGTCACAAGGTGATCACAAACACAGGGAATGCCTTAAACAAAACCACAGGTATATTTACCTGTCCTGTGTCAGGTACATACGTCTTCACCTGGTCTACCATGTCTAGAATTCGCCCACAACATTGTGTAGCCCACATCTACCATAACGGTCACATGTTGATGGTTATACCTCTTCACCTGGTCTACCATGTCTAGAATTCGCCCACAACATTGTGTAGCCAACGTCTACCATAACGGTCACAAGTTGATGGTTACATTGTATGAAAATACTGGTGGTTACCATGAAGTAGCTAGTAATACCATGGTGCTCTCATTGAAGAAGAACAAACGTGTTTGGAAGGGGGAAAACACATGGTACATACTGCTATGGTTACCAATACACGGGATTCTCTGGATGGAAGTTGTAAGGAATCTACACATATTTTCTTTGAGAAGAATACAAAATAGGAAGAAAAGAAAATATAGAATGGTTCTTGGGTGTATTTCTAATTCGAAAATGCATAATAGAATATATCCCTCAGGGAGATGTTTGGTTGCTTATCTTTAAATGCTAGTATATATTACGGATTACCAGCAATATCATGTTCACCTGCATTAGAAAGTAAAAAAGAAAACTGAGGTGCTTACTATTTGAGCTATTGTCTCCAGGGATGATGAATCCTTTGGGTAATCGGAAAAGTAGGAAAGTTATGTGCACATTATCCAGGATAACCACACCTTCTGCTATTTCTGTAGCGGATGGCCGTCCTAAGTCGGCACCGGTAGCCATTGATGTTTCTGTGTTGTGCGTTGACGTTTCTTGTCCCATATGCGTCTCTTTCTGTGCTTGTCTGCTTTGTGTTTTTGCATTGGGTGTTTAGGGGCTTTGCTGTTGGTGCTGCAGCCTGGTGTTGTTGGAGATACCCTTGTTTGCTTTGCCAAAAAGGCAATTGTAACTATAAACTTCTTGTCAAAGGATAAATGAGATCTTTATACATATACAATGTAATTTGAGATATGAAAACTGTCTAGCACAAACTTTCGGTAAAATGAGATGTTAATCCGGGTACGTACCTACTCTGTTTATTATCGTTTTGTACATGCCCCTTGAAAGTCCAAATGTCGTGTTTTCGACCTGTTCCCAACCCTTATGCCCTTGTATATGCACAATACCTACAATAATCCCAGCTATATTTTTAGAAATAGTTTTGTATGGTTTCAAACAGGTTCTGTTGAAACATTTCTGACAAAACGCGCCGAGAACATTTTTAAAACACTGTGTAGTTGTATAGAATGTTTTTAACAACATTTAAGAGCGCTGAACAAAATTAAATGTTTCCAAAAATGTTCTATTGATATTTTTGTGAACGATACAAAATCACGTTTCTATAACATTTATTGCAATATTTTTGACATGTTCTTAAAACATAATTGTGTTAACTGGGATACTGACCAGGGAAGTTTTTAAATGGTTTGCCGCGATTTTTACCCTTCTTTACATGGTTATTTTTCTGCTGTAAGTTGAATTCTGAGCGAAAGCTAATCAATCACTTTCCATACTGCAATAATACAGTCATCACGCTTCACGACAGTTGATGGATCAAAAACGAATGGTATTGTGATTCCCCACTTACTTTTTTGGTATTCCTTTTCTTATTTTCAAAGTTAAACTTTACAAAATTGATCAGTCGTTGCAGTGGGACAAAGCCTAATTAATGAATCCATATCGTCCAGGCATATGAAAAATTCGGAGGTATTGCAAACACTTCAATAGTTTGTCGACGACAGAACGGACCCTTGAAGTGTCTGCAAAAACCATTGACTTTTCAGATATATAAACGATATGAACTTACTTCTTAGGTATTGCCCTCGTCTCATCAAGTGACGATAAGATTCTGTCAATTATAATATGATTTAGAACAGCTTTACAAGTCATGGTGATTTTACTGCTGTGTATGTTCATGGTAAATATTTCATATTTAAACATTTCAGAGGACCTTTGTCAGGGAATGGAATGATTCTTTGATTTTAAATAAATCCAAAATCGTATTTTGAAAGTAAACAAACACAGGACTTACTGAAGAATGCAAATCTTTGGAAATATATAATCCTTATCTTCTTAAGGGTTTAAAAAGGAACTTTTATAGTTTAAGGTGGCTCCCTATCCGTGAATTTAACAGATGAATTTTGTATTTTAAGGTTATTTTCTATACATACTAGTCAAAATGACATAATGAACACAGACATAGATAGGTAATTTTGTTTTCATTAAAGATAAAGTACATTAAAGAAAGGTACCCTAACACTTAAAAAATGAGAAATATCAAATATCCAACATATGCTTTTGAACCCTCCAAATTCAGTGATGATACGAATATGTTTATTTGTACCTGTTTTGTTTTATTTTATGATAACAAGTCATATAGAAGAAATACAACAGATAAAATGATATTGTTATTTAAATCTAAGAATGATATATCTCCAAACATTAGGGTACCCCCTTATAGTTTCATAACATTTTTGACCAAGAATATGTACTAAATCCAACTTTTTGCATAAAAAAAAACAGATGAATTTTTTTCATTTTGTAATATTTCATAAAATTATGTATGTAGATGAAGAAAAAATCACATACAGGTACACAGTTTTTGAAATGATCAAGGTATGGCTCCAAACGTAGGGGTACCCCCTTATAATGTTATCATATTTTCGACAGATAATATATAGTATATCACATTTTTGTGCAAAAAAACAGCAGATGGAATTTCTTCAAATTGGATCATTTTATACGATAATGCATATAGATAGTGAAAAAAATCGCATACAGGTATACAATTTTATAAATGATCAAGATATGGCTACAAACATAAGGGTACCCCTTATAATTTCATCACATTTTCAACTAAGAAATTATACTATATGATTGGTGTGGACATTGATAGATTGCACCATCTTTTGCTTCCTTTTGCATTTAAGATCTATTGTCTGTGTTTTTCAATGCACCGGCTCGTCCCTCACCAGCCATTGAAAAACGTTATACGCAGACTGCTGCATATATGGAAAAACCTATAACGGTTCGAGTAGGGAGCCCCCTTAACAATTACCATGCATTAATTTTATGGTATATCTAACATACTCTCACGAGAAGAGAAAATGAAGACAAACAGACAGAGACAATATGATAGCATCATGAAGCAGGAAACATGACATTGTTGATATAAAAAAAATACACACAGTCCAAACTAAAACGATATCATCATAGGAGGTGCCACTCTGCTCTGAAGAAAGTAACGCCGCACACAAATTATAGAAAAGTGGATGAAATACATTGAGAAAATAAAATGCGGTCACAGTATGTTCATTGATTTAACTCGTTTGTAACCCCCCCCCCCCCTTATTGGGAGTTCGCTTCTTTTTTATGTGGTAAAGGTTTTGTTTGTTTGGTTTCGATTTGTACTGTGTATTGGGATATGGTCATTGTCCATATTTGTCATTTTCACCACTGTCCATGTGTCACTGCTGGTGGACAATTTTTCCGAGGGCACTTGTCGGACAGTTTTTGACCTACGTGGATAATACTCCATTGAACAACAAAGTAGCTGGGACGTCGCCCACTATTAAAAGGTCCCAACCTGTTGCGTCTACGGAAACTTTCGTAAAAGGTAAATTAGGTGTTCCTCGAATTACTCTACACGATATTAAAGATGAAACTTTCGTTGTCAGTAGCAACCAACAGTTTTGGTATAAATATGCGGATGGGTTTGTTAGAATCAAGCCATGAAAGGTTGAAGTCATCGATATACTAAAAGGGCATCAATTTTCATCAAGCGATTGCTTAATTTGTAACTGCGGCATCAGGAATTGCAAAACTTGTAACATCAATATTACAGTTGTCAATGGCATAGAGTGCTCACTTTGTGGAGTAATTTATGTCGGCGAAACAAAAGGTCAGCTCAGGACCAGAATGTCAGGACATCGGTCAAAAATCAATAATAAGTATCAAATATCGCCACCTTGACCAACCTGATCATTCTGTTTTATCTATGCGAGTCAGAATCCTTGAGAAAATATACCATCCCACAAACAATTCCAATTTGAGCACAGCTTTCTGTCGTAACAGAGAGCAGGTCTCGATAAAAGATCTTGACACTGCAGCGCCCTATGGATGCAACGACATCAGTAGAATAGGCTACCTAACAAGTCTTGGGTGTCAATCGGTCAATGTGACGTCCTTATTCAACAGACCATAAAGAAGATATCGAAGTCATGGAATTCGTAAATATGTTAAGCCTGAAATACATGGTTTCTCCTTCGATAACTTCGTTCCATTTTTGATTGAGCCTCTAGGGTTACATTATATTCGTACCAAATTATACTCTTTTCCTTTAAGGAAATAATACGAAATCTACGAATATATACTAAGGACCTCACATTAACCGATACACATTCCCCAGAATACAGACTACAAGGTGTCAGTCATCATAAACCTTTCTACTTTTCGTTTATTTCAAGCAGTAAGATCAGATAAGTCAGAAGAGATATCAAACCGCCCTAGCTTTCATTGAAGTTAGATTTGCAAACAAAGTTATTGATAAATTGAATCTTGGTCAATTTCGAATTCCAAACTTGTCACAGAAAAAATCGCACTATATTTCGAGAGAAAAACTCCTTGTATTCCCTATAGCTACAGTTGCATGGATAAGAGTTATAGAAGATCCTGACGATAATCTCAACAGCACTCACAATAGAGCACCAAACTGAGCATCGATGGACCCCTAGCAACCCAGAGGTGGGACCAGGTGCCCGGGAGGACTAAGCATACCCCACTGGCTAGTAGCACCCGCCGGCGATGTACCTTCATGAAAATGAAAACAATATATAAAATACATGCACTGTCTGAGGTATTGTCTATAAAGAAAGAGCTATATGGCGACCATGTCAAAAAAATATTCAAAACACCTACTGTCAAACCCGTGGGGATTTTTTTACGAGCTCCACAAGGCAAAGGGCATTAGTGTGATACAGTTAAAGAATACCCTGTCGATAATCTCAACAGCACTCATAATGAAGCTCCAAACTGAGCATCGACGGACCCCTAGCAACACAGAGGTGAGACCAGGTGCCCGGGAGTAGCAAGCATCCCCGCTAAAATTTACAATTACAAACTATTCCTGCAGTGTATTGATTTAAGTGATCCGTCACTTCATTCATTTTCTTGCGAATGTTCTTAATCGGATTTCAACTACTCTCCTTGTGGACACGTTATTTCTGGGCACCCGATCTCACCTCTAGCTTGCTAGTGGTCCGTCGAAGCTAAATTAGGTGCTTTATTGTGAGTGCTATTGAGATTTCTTTAACTTATTTGTTTCACACTTATGTCCTTTGCATTGCGGAGCTTGTAAAAATGTTCCCCGCGAGGGGTTTGACAGTATGTGTTTTGAATATTATTCCTGACATGGTGGCCAAAGCACTTTCTATTTAGACAACATCTCAGACAGTGAATATGTTTTATATATTGTTTTCATTTTCGTGTATGAACATCGACAGCGGGTGCGGCTAGCCAACAGGGGATGCTTACTCCTCCCGGGCACCTGATCCATCCTAAAGCTTTCTAGGGGTCCGTCGAAGCTCAAATTGGTGTCTTTTGAGAGTGAGATTATCGCCAGGATTTTCTTCAACTCCTTAGTACAGTCAAGAACGAGAAGTTGAGAGAATTATCAAAAAGTGTCCCAAATACTGAGAAAGTGAATACTTTACATGGTACCAAAATTTCAAAATTATCATGGACTCTCGTGGGGAATATGCAAGACGTTGGGCTAAGAAAGATGATGTACAGCTCTAATTTGGATCCGCTCCTTTTGGCTCTATGATGTAGATGGCGCCAGGAAAATTTACTTTGGCTATACTTAAATTGTTTGATATGAAGTACAACTGACGAGGATTAAAATATCCGAAACACGTGTCTAGCACAACAAAATTGGTACTATATATATAGAACATGTATTTCAATATTGACAATCGACACCCTTTCCGAATGGATAAAATCCATCAGAGTGTTACTTTTCTAGAATTCACCATCTACAATCTACTGTGAACTCAAGATTATAGTCTATCTTTAAAGCCACTGATGTTATCACAGAGCTTACCTACCTCCAAGAACATTATGTCATCACACCAGCAGACAAAGCCTCAAATAATTACACATTTACTTGCAAATATTGATAATTTGACAGCCTTGTTAAAGAATTGGGTTCAGATTCAACCTCTAGAAATCCTTCTTACACCCCAATAAGTCTTTCTGTCTCTGAAATAATATATAACCACAGATCAGCTCTCGCTTCTTTTGTCTTTGACACAAACAATTTAGATTCAGATTTACCATACCTACCGTACAAACAACGTTTCATCGCTGGTTCCAAAAAAATGCTCTACCAAATCTGTATCGATCTTACTCACCAAAATTTAATCTGAAATCAAATCTGGACTTCAAAAATATTGTTCGACAAATACGTTCTTGTAGCTTCTTCTGATCTTCTAAACATCTCTAATATTTTTCGGGATCATCGCGTACAAAGTACCATTCCTCAATATTTTGAAACTTTGGAGCCACCTCTTATTTGTTATTAGTACAAGAAATGACAAATATGGATAATGACCATATCCCTGTATACAGCACAAAATCGATAATTCAGACAATCAGAAACCGAAGGCATACAAAATCAGGACAAAACAGGAACCAAAGCAAACAAACAAAAACCTCCACCACATGAAAAGAAGCGAACTCCCGATATGGGAGTGAGACCATGTGCCCAGGAAGAGTAAGCATCTCCTGCTTGCATGCAACACCCGCTCCTTCAAGTCGGTAGAACTGTCGGTTACTTTCATTTCGGAAGACAGAGTACAATCTTTGGTTGGATGGTTCAAATGGTCTATGACGAAATATCATCGACCATTCTTGAGAGTGGGACATCATAGTGTATGACAAGTTCCCCATATCGACCGTAAAACTTCCTCAGTGACGATGTTAGTCGGTCACAAACAAATCCCTGACTGAGAAGCTTATCTGAAAGACGCCTAGCTCTCAGAACCAAATCAGTATATTTTGTACTTGCTCTGGCATAGCGTATTAACTGAGATATAAATACGCCATAAGCTGGAGATGAAGGGATGTTGCTACTCAGAAAAGTTTGTAATGCTGAAATTAAAGTCGTCACGTTTGTCATAGAGTGAAGTGTTCATGTGACCATCAGTGTCGTAAGACAACATTATGTTTAAATAGGATGCTGATTTATTTGTCTCTGTAGTTTCTTTGACTTCAAGCTCTGAAGGATAGATACTGCTCAGGTAATTCGATGATTTTGGATTATTGATGGACAACACATCGTCTATATATCTGTAAGTGAAGTTGATGTCAGAATCTAAGTATCTTTTCCCATCAGAGACCAAAGATTGAATGAATTCAGCTTCTTACGAGTAAAGGAAGATGTCGGCAATGATTGGGGCACTATTGGTCCCCATTGGAATTCCGACAATTTGCTGGAATACCTTTCCTCCAAACACCACAAAAATGTTGTCGATCAAAAAGTTTAACATCTGAATAATATCTGTTTCAGTGTACTTATTTTCAGAATCGGACTTTTCTTCTACAAAGTAGGTTTTGTCATAGTTCGCAACAATAAATTTGTATTTGCGATTACCGTTCTTACTTGTAAACGCATAACTTATAATTTTTTGAGTCTTTCTTTCAGTTTAGAATATGGAATTGTAGTGTAAAGTGTCGAAAAATCAAAGGCTTTCATCGAATGAACTTTACTAAAATGAGTGGATTTCATATGTTCTAATAGTTCCTTCGAATTCATTAAAATCCACATCTGGTTGATACCACTGCGAGAATATACTGTCGAACAATATTTTTGAAGCCCAGATTTGATTTCAGATAAAACTTTGGTGAGTAAGATCGATACAGATTTGGTAGAACATTTTGAGGAACCAGCGATGAAACGTTGTTTGTACGGATTCTTATGCATCATTCGAAACTATTCGAAACTTTGTTTTTCACTATAATAAATTTACATCGGATCCTAACATACTTGAATCGTGTCCTGCTTCTTGAGAATGTGCAACTTCTAAATATTTCTACAAACCAGCTGGCCATGTTGTTACAGGTGATTTTTCAATTATCCAAGACAGACAGCTCCGTGGTCTTCTTAAAACAGGACCTAAGTATAGATTTTGTCAAATGCTGTGAGGTGCTTACGGAAGCCTTAGATAATTATACGAAAAGATAGTGTAAATCAGAAGGAGTCGAACCGCATGCTCTGAATGACTGGAAAAAACTCATTTTAGATATAACGGATATTCGAATCGAAAACTTCCAAAGAAACCCTCATCTTTTTCAAAATCCACGTTCTAAAACAAAAAGATAATTCAAATCTAAACTAAGTAAATTACATGAAAAATATGTCTTTGCACCAGCTGATAAAGCAGCCAATAACACCATTATCATTTGAAAACATTACTACATATCAACTTTGATTTCGGAACTTTCGTCTACTAATACATTCATCAAAAGCAATGAAAGTGCATCTAACATTTTAAGCAAGCATAACACTGAACTGTCTTCATTCAATATCTCTATTTCTAAATTGGATCCCCCAACAAGTCTCCTTACAAAGTTCGATTTATTGCTAATTCTAGTAACTGCTCCACTACAATTTTGTCTAGAAATCTGAGGTCAGCACTTACTGATATCAAAGAACACATAACTAGATATTGTGAAACGGTTGTAAACAGGAATTATGTAAATTTATTTTGGTCTATTACGAATTCAGGGGATGTGATTGACAAAATGAAATCTGGAAATTTCCAAGCCAATACGATTTCTTCATACGACTTCTCTAATATGTACACCACACTTCCTCATGACAAAATTAATGATCGATTATCTAATCTCATTAAATGGTGTTTTGATCGAGAGCGGAAAACTTACATTTGTACATCTGAATCGAAGGGTTTATTTTCCTCGACAGACTACAAATCATACAAATCATGGACATGTATTGACCGGTGTAATGCCTTGTCCTTCCTCTTGGACAATATTTATGTTAAACTTGATAAGGATCTACACAAGCAGGTTGTAGGAATTCCTATGGGTACTAACTGTGCGCCTCTTTTTGCAGATTTATTTTCATACACTTATGAAAAAAAAAATTATCCAAAATCATCCAAAGCAAAGAAAGTTTGATGATCTGAAAGGTTTCAATACTACTTCTAGGTATCTTGATGATATTCTAACCATTGACAATTCTGCTTTTGAATTATATAAGAATGAATTTTATCCACAAGAATTAACACTTAACAAGGCAAACGTTACAAATACAGAAACACCGTTTCATACAAGTGTATATGACAAAAGGGATGATTTTGGATTCAATATAGTGATTTCCCCTGGCTTGACGGTGATGTTCCAAGATTACCGTCATACGGCATTTACATATCACAGCTCAACCGGTACGCGAGAACATGTACTGATATTTTGGATTTTCATAGTCGAAATTTACAAATTACCAAAAAACTTTTAGGTCAAGGTTTTCGCTTTTATAAACTAGTTAAGACTTTCTGGAAATTGTACAAAAATTACAGTCAACTTCTTTTAGAATTCGGATCTATGCACGCAACAGAGTATATTACTTTGAGTATTACACAACCTGTCTTTTATGGTGATATGATAAACAAAATTAGAAGGATCAAAGGTTGGCAGCATAACCATCGAAAATGCGTCAGAATCATCAAAGGCCTTTGATACCTTTGATATGATCCTAATTTCACCAGACGGACACTAGGCTTGATACTTGACAAATCTACAGTTTTGTACAATCACATCCTTGAGAATTGCACTCTGACTGACGGTAAAGACGGGACTCCATGATGGGCCCTGTCCAAACCTCTTTAGAGAAGACAGGGCCCCGACCACCTGTCCTCTCTGAATGTCAGTCGGACTCCTCGGGTGATTACATACACGAGCTCGCTACAGCCGGCAGAGTACGGACTGTATTACGCATGCCCTCTTTTTATATCCATTTACGTGTTTCTGGGGCCTTTGCGTTTCGCGGTCTTGTTTGTGTGTCATCCTACAGTGAGGAGGTTGTTTTACACCACAATTGTACGTTATTCGAACCCTCTGGGTAATTGGAGAATTGAGAGGGTTGTGCGCACGTAATCCAGGATAACCATACCATTTGCTACTTGCGTGACAAATGGCCGTCCAAAGTCGGCACCGGTTGCCCATTGGTCTTGTTGGTTTATGTGTAGTCTTTTGTGTTTGATGTTTACATGTCGTGCGTCTCTTTTCCGTCTCGTGCTGTACTCGTCTTTTGTGTTTTTGCATCGGGTGTTTTGGTGTTTTGCTGTTGATGCTGCATTGAGATCGGGGTCTTGTTGGAGATCTCCTTCCTTCTTTTGTAGCGGTATTAATCAGATGTGGATTTTAAAGAATTCGAAGGAACATTTCGAACGTATAAAATCCGCTTATTCCAGTAGAGTCCATTCGACCAAAGCCTTTGATGTTTCGACTATTTTTACACAACCATCCCACATTATAAATTGAAAGATAGACTCTCAAAAAATTATAAGTAATGCGTTTACAAGCAAGAACTGCATTCGCAAATACAAAAAAATATTTAATTGCTGTTAACTATGACAAAACCTACATTGTAAAAGAAAAGTACACTGGAACAGATATTATTCAGATGTTAAATTTTCTTATCGGCAACAATATTTTGGTATTTGGAGGAAAGATCTTCAAACAAATTGTCGGAATTCCAATGGGGACCGATTGTGCCCCACTCATTGCCGACATCATTTTTCTTTACTCGTAAGAAGCTGAATTCACTCAATCTTTGGTATCTGAAGGGAAAAGATACTACTTCGCTTCTGACTTAAACTTCACTTACAGATATATGGACGATGTGCTGTCCATCAATAATAAAAAATTCGCGGATTACCTTGGCGGAATCTATCTGATACGTTATGCCAGAGCAAGTAGAAAATATACAGATTTTGTACTGAGAGTTAGGCGTTTTCAGATAAGATTCTCAGTCAGGGATACGTTTGTGATCGACTAACATCGTCACTGAGGAAGTTCTACGGTCGATACGGAGAAATCATCACACACTATGATGTTCCATTGTCCAGAATGGTGGATAATATTCTGTCTTAGACCACTTGAACCATCCAACCACAGACTTTACCGAAATGGAAGTAACCGGATGTGATATTTCTGCCGAATTAAAGCGACGGGTGTTGCATGTAAGCAGGAGATGCTGACTCTTCCTGGGTACCTGGTCCCACTCCTTTTTGGGATTTCGATTCTTTTCATGTGACGGACGTTTTTGTTTGTTAGCTTCGATTCCTGTATTATCCTGATTTTGTATGCTTTCGGTTTGTGATTTCCTGTATTATCGATTTCGTACTATGTATTGAGATATAGTCATTGTCCATATTTGTCATACACATGTACTAATCGAAATATAGAACTTGATTAAGGTGAAGTTTGAGATGAGAATGTGAATGAATGTTGGTGTAAATTTTTGCTGATGATGTCATATTTCAACAGCTGTTGAAAAGTACTATAAGAGTGATTTGTTTGTTGGTTTGAATGTTGTTGCTTATTCAGAGTTCCCCATGTTTGTACACGTGGTGTTCATTATTGCTTTGTATATAAGAATGATTTTTTGCCTGTATATATCTGGAATTATATTATCAAATAGATAATGGCACGTTTGAGGTACAAAATAAGTTTTATGAATTTTACGTGATACATAATGAGAACATCGCATGTTACCTGATAGCATGCAGTAGCAAATACATTCACCTTACACGAACACTTCTAGCGGATATGTTATTTTACACCCATGTTTTCATTAAAATCAACTGTTGGATCCGGGTATTGATTTTTACATAACATATGTTGCCATATAAATCAGTGATATAAAACAACATTGAAAAAGATTTATACATTCTGACCATCACCACCCTGTACAACGATAACAAAATAATAATGATCGCCATAGTTATTTTTGTGGTACTTTTCGTTGGTACGCATTGCGACGCATCGAAAAAGTTGACGGACAAACTAGATCAATTCAAGAGATACACTTTTGATGTAAAGCAAATGTTATTCATACCTGGTTATTATCAAGGAAGATTACATGACAAATTGGATAGACTCCTCGGAATCGAATCAAAAGATGGAACACAATGAAGACTTCTTACCAGACTGGAGGCTCTAGAAAAGTTGGTAAAGAAACATAAGAAGGAAAACGACAGGAGAATCCTCAATAAAAGTGGTATGTTATCATTTTTTTGCAATTATTAACGTTTGAGTGTTGCCGATGGTCATAAAAAGGGGGGATTACCGGAGATTTCGGATACCATGTCATTATTCCTAAAAGCTCTGTCCTCAGCTGATTTTTTGGCATGCATTTAGGTGATTCTGAAATTTTCACTTTTCATATCCACATTATTTAGATATTTATTTTTTACGGTTAAGAGCATCACTGATGAGACATTACGTATCAAAATGCGCATACAGTATAACAACATATCATATATTTCTATGCTGTTATTTCTTATCGACGTAAATATGAATGAGATCTTTAATTGGAAAGGCCAAACTGACAAAGAAGCAAGATTGGTTTCAAGATACCAACAAAATTTAAGGAGGCGTATAATGTCGTCGCATATAATAAAACTGAAAATTATTTCATGAAATATTCATTTTCATATTTGACTTTCAATCACTGACTATAGTAGACAAATAAAGGTTGGAACCATCGCTCATTATATACTTGAATTTACTAAGGAAATTTTAGAATTGTTTTACGCAATAATGTATCTTGAGTCATGCATTGTAAAGAAAGTTTTCATTGCTGTAAGTTTTCTTCGAAAATCTCTCATAATTACTTTACAGTCGTAGTAGACTATAAACTGAACAATGATTAAATCATTAGTAACGATGGAATAAGTTTACTTTTGTATTGTGCTGGACTGCTTAATTCTAATCGTATAGGACCATAATTTAACTCTATCATTAATGTCTTTGTATATTCCAGATGATAACAAAACCATTGCATTTACTGTATCGTCATCGAAGCCTTTACAGAATCACAACAACCAGAGAATAATATACGACAAGGTGATCACAAACACAGGGAACGCCTACAACAAAACTACAGGTATATTTACCTGTCCTGTACCAGGTACATACGTCTTCACTTGGTCTACAATGTCTGCAGCTAATAAAGAAAGTTGTTATGCTTACATCTACCATAATGGTCACAAGCTGATGATGTCACACAGTTATGAACATTCTGGTGGATACCATGAAGTAGCTAGTAATACCATGGTGCTCTCATTGAAGAAGAACGAACTTGTTTGGATTGGGACAACACATGGTACATACTGCTATGGTTACCCCTACACAGGATTCTCTGGTTGGAAATTATAAGGAGCCTAAACATAATCCGTTTGAGAACTTCTGCTATATAGACTTTAATGAAAATAATGTGGATTTGCTCTATCTGATTCTTGGGGTTTTCAGTTTTAAAATGTGCAGAATAAAATATTTACTTCATAAACTTCATAAAGATTTGTGAATGGTTGTTGTTTTTAATAGCAATTCGCTAGATATAGAACGGAATACCAACGTTATTTATTTCACCTTCGATCGTTAAAAAGAGTAAAAAAAAGAATTCGAAGTACATTTCGTTGTATGCACTGGTCCCTTAATTTAATGGGATATAAAATCGTTTAAACTTAAGGCAATCTAGTTACTAATAGTATACAGTTCTTGTCAAAGGAAACTCATTGAGATGACCATATAGTTTATAATTCACTCAACCTCATGCCAGCATTTCCATTACAATCTTTGTAATTGTATCAGGCGATGTTTTGATTCAGACAATTCTGATATATTCCGTAGTAGCTTTACAAGTCATAGCGGTTTACTGCTGTGTATGTTCCTGGTTAAATGCTAATAACTAATGATTTTCGAAGACATTTGTCATAGAATTGAATGGTTCATCGATTTCAGATTAATGATCGTAGAATCGTTTTTGGAGAGTTATCAAAACCAAATGAAGAATGCTACCATGCTCAAAATGTTTGGAATGACATCATCCTTTTTATCCTTTTGAGATTGACAAGGAATTTTCACAGTTGGATAGATATCTTGTATTTTTCTACTTTGTCAAAAGTGGTATAGTTGACGTCCTATTTTCATATAATAAAGAAATACACGGGAGTTTAGTTCTTATTCTTACATGACTTGACATTTTCTCCCTAAATGTACCATACAACTAGCTAGCTGTGATTTGTTGTCCAGTAATTCCCCTCGTCGCATGAACCAATAAAATTATCACCTCGCTCGGTGATAATTTCATTGGTTCATGCGACTCGGGGAATTACTGGACAACAAACCACGGCTAGCTACTTGATATTTTTTAAATATAATGAAAATGATCAGTTAATGAGAGTCAAACAAAATCACAATTCAAAAACAATAACTATTTCGTCAACGGGCCACGAAGCCTTGAAATACATAACAAAGATAAAATGAAGACCCCAAACAGTGGAAACAGCGGAACATATTCTCACGAGAAGACTGTAAATGAGGACAGACAGACTGAGAAAATATCGTCACACCATAGAAACATAAAGCACAACATTGTCTTTGTTAAAAAACCCTCCACAAAGTCCAAACTAAAGAAATTATCATAATGATACGAAAGTTTTTACCTTCTTCAAAAAAATTGAAACCAACTTTTTATACGCACCAGACACCTTTAACGGATAGTAAATCTTCACAGTGATGTTTCCAACCAACCAGACACCTTTTACAGATAGTAAATCTTCACAGTGATGTTTCCAACCAACCAGACACCTTTAACGGATAGTAAATCTTCACAGTGATGTTTCCAACCAACCAGACACCTTTAACGGATAGTAAATCTTTACAGTGATGTTTCCAACCAACCAGACACCTTTAACGGATAGTAAATCTTCACAGTGATGTTTCCAACCAACCAGACACCTTTAACGGATAGTAAATCTTCACAGTGATGTTTCCAACCAACCAGACACCTTTAACGGATAGTAAATCTTCACAGTGATGTTTCCAACCAACCAGACACCTTTAACGGATAGTAAATCTTCACAGTGATGTTTCCAACCAACCAGACACCTTTAACAGATAGTAAATCTTCACAGTGATGTTTCCAACCAACCAGACACCTTTAACGGATAGTAAATCTTCACAGTGATGTTTCCAACCAACCAGACACCTTTAACGGATAGTAAATCTTCACAGTGATGTTTCCAACCAACCAGACACCTTTAACGGATAGTAATCTTCACAGTGATGTTTCCAACCAACCAGACACCTTAACGGATAGTAAATCTTCACAGTGATGTTTCCAACCAACCAGACACCTTTAACAGATAGTAAATCTTCACAGTGATGTTTCCAACCAACCAGACACCTTTAACGGATAGTAAATCTTCACAGTGATGTTTCCAACCAACCAGACACCTTTAACGGATAGTAAATCTTCACAGTGATGTTTCCAACCAACCAGACACCTTTAACGGATAGTAAATCTTCACAGTGATGTTTCCAACCAACCAGACACCTTTAACGGATAGTAAATCTTCACAGTGATGTTTCCAACCAACCAGACACCTTTAACGGATAGTAAATCTTCACAGTGATGTTTCCAACCAACCAGACACCTTTAACGGATAGTAAATCTTCACAGTGATGTTTCCAACCAACCAGACACCTTTAACGGATAGTAAATCTTCACAGTGATGTTTCCAACCAACCAGACACCTTTAACGGATAGTAAATCTTCACAGTGATGTTTCCAACCAACCAGACACCTTTAACAGATAGTAAATCTTCACAGTGATGTTTCCAACCAACCAGACACCTTTTACGGATAGTAAATCTTCACAGTGATGTTTCCAACCAACCAGACACCTTTAACGGATAGTAAATCTTCACAGTGATGTTTCCAACCAAAGTCTGTTTTCAGACACAGCCAATGTTTTTAGTAGCGCCCTCTACTTTTTTTTTGTTGTCATTTTTGAATTTCAATTTATTCATTTTAAAGAATGCGTGGCTTAACATTTCCTGAAGGGTTAACTTAATAAGTAGCATAGTGAAATAAAATATATGTCCAAAATAGCATTTGATTGATGTTAACATCTATAAATTTCTGATTAATCTTTTGGATAAACTGACATGTTTCCGATATGGTAAACTAATATACATGATGTCCAATTAGTAAAGGTTCAACACAAAGCTTCTTTCGTGTGACAGAGTTGGAAAGAAGTAATTATCATACTTGAAACAACCATATGAAGGGCCAAAGCAAAGCTTCGATCAGGTGACAGAGCTGGAGAGAAGTCATCATTACACTTTTTAAAATAAGTGGTACTACTAAAAGTAATTTTATGCCTTACAGATTCAAACAATTTTAACAATGCATAAAACTGCAATTTTCTATCTTTAGATAAAATTTCATATCATTTAGAAAATTACTATAATGAATTCTTATTATTTATATCTTTCTATCTGTATGTCTGTTCGTCCGCTTATGGACACGATAACTTGAGTTATATGGGACTAATATTTTTTAGAAATATTTGAAAATACACCACAATAGTTTTAAATTCTTTAAAAATCTATTTTGTGAGGACATGTTTTGTAACCATATGGCCTCTCGGAATATATATGGTGAATTATTAAGTTATGTTGGAGAATTTGCACACTGTAGAAAGAGGAATAATTCTTAACTAAATCGATGCCTTTATCAGAGCACGAAAGTAAATTCATTCCCTTACATAAAAGAGGGATTATGTTAATAGTAATTCATATAAAGATAATTTTGAAAGAAAATAAGAAACAGATTCAAGAAATGTTTTAACTTTTACATGTTTAATTCTATTATTGATTATTTAATACTTGGAAAGTCCAGAGATTGATAGGAACTTAATTACAAATTGGTTTTATCATGAGTTGGAGAAAGATTGTCTATTCTACACGTGAAGTACCTGCATATTGAGTTTATTTACGTACAATCCCTCATAATTTCAGATGCTTGTGAAATGTTGTAGACAACCTTATCTTTAAGGGATGAACATGGAATTATCCAGAAATATGTTCGTCATTTTGTGCAATTCTCCTCTCTTGTTTAAATATAATATGTCATTTTTCAATTGTCGGATTTGCTTTCTCGTTGTCACAGATTACTTTCTCACATGCTATGGATTCTGTCAAATTATGTGTCGTGAAATAAACTTTGTGTAACGAAATAATGATTATGTCTTGTTTATATGTATATATTTACCCCGTAATGCTGTTTTAATTGATTATACAACGCTTAGTTATGTAAGGTTGGAGGGGCAGCTCATTTGGAGCTGCCCATTTAACATGTTGTAGGGGCAGCTCACTTCGAGCTGCCCCACTAGAGTATATAAGTAGCACGCACCTGGCCAGTGTGTCGCATTATCACATTAGTCGCAGTCGATAGCAGTCAGTTACAGTATGTAGTCGCATTGTGTAGATTGTATACGTAGTGTGTAGATATGGATTTTATAACATCATGGATTATTATTGGACTTATACTTAATAAATTAGTGAACTTTTATTGCGACTCTTATTTCAACATGGATTATCTGGATTTACTTAGTTTAGTGATATACGTTACTGTGGTTGTCACATCATTGGATGTTGTGACGGAGAATGAGCAGACAACCTGCTCTATTCAAGAAATGACCGCTCGGTATACTTCTAATGGTAGAAGTAGATTGTTTATACAACATTTACAATATGCAAGGGAACCAAACAAACTACGTGACAAGTTAGTCGCAGGGTACAATACACAAGGGAGAAACTGCTCGAAAGAACAAAAACGCTACGTTTGTTAAAATTCCAAAGATGTTTTCTTTCCACGACAAAGTGCAGAACATTATTTAATCACACGAAGTAAGGCTTGTAAGCCCGCATCGGCTTGCATTTTGAAAATGTGTAACTATACCAAAGGAAAGAAGGATGCTCTTTTATGTATTTGACGGGTTTTTAATATATTTTTGTCACATAAGTGGTAAATTATCTGCATAGAAATGAGTAAAGAACACATGAATTGGCAGTTTTTGTTTATATTATTTCACAATTAATTAACTCTTGTATAAATGTAATTTCGAAGATATGTCACTAATCATTTTTCAATTATTCAATCACTAGTCAATATTTCAATCATTTTTCAATATTCAGTCACTTTTCAATATTCAATCATTTTTCAATATTTAATTACTTTTCAATATTCAATCACTGTCGATATTCAATCTCTTTTAAATATTCAAATTCAACCACTTTTCAATATTCAATCACTTTTCAATGAGTGAACTATACATGTACAATGACATTGTACAGTTTTTATTAAAATTGCATATTTTCACTTTAAATACATGTTTAAGGTCCACGACGACTTATCAAAGTATATGTCGCAGGAAATACACAATCAATCACACACAATGAAAACACAAATTCGAAGCCCAATTATTTGCCGCATAGACTGGAAGGTAACAGGAACTTTAGCGGGACTTCAAGCAAAAATGTGTTAAATTAAGATTCTAAATTAAAAAGCCATGATGCGTTTCAGGTGACTGTAGTTACTAAACGTTTACTGGACCGTTAACAAACCAGTGATGAAGATCGTGATATACCAAACGTAGAGGAAAAACAGAGATGAAAACACGGTTACTGTTTTAGAGAAAAATACTCTGAAAACGTAGCATGTTATATCACTGCCGGTCTCAGAAAACGCACGAAAATCAGGTCCCTAAAATGATGACAGTCACTGCACACGAAATATTCGGAACCTCCAGCTGAAGCAGTACGGTACTAGCCATACAGGAATCCAGAGTCAGGATAAATGATCAATAGGTGCACAGCAGAATGACGGTTCGGTCCATCCCAGGTGTTGTGTCGACAGAACTACAACTGAAAAATAAACAGAGAAAGAGACAGCGAAGACGGTTCTAACGAGAGCAATGCATATAAAAATTGTTTTATCCAAAAATACTAGCTATGATGCGACAAACTAAAAGAAAATACGCAATCTTAGCACACGTTAATGTAGCTGAGCGAGATAATAATTTTTAAACCAAATATTGAAATTAATTGATCAAATAGACAAGACACATTTAACTAAATCTAGAGCCGGGGGGGAGGTTGGGAAAAAACCAAACAAGACTGTATAATATGTCATGCTTTCCATGCGACTATACAGAGAGGAATAACTCGTTTACTTATTCGATGTGTGATGTACATGTTTGTCCGTTTTTAAATGATCATATTGAAATTGAAGACGTTAAATATGGATTGGAAGTAATAATTTAATAATGACATTCTATGCAGATAACTGGACGTATTTCACATGACGTGAAATAAGTCCGTTTATATGTAATTGGAGGGGATGTATGAATAATATACATTTGTATATACGTGTTAAGCTAAATACTCAGTATTGGTACATGGAACGCAAAACTTGAATAAATGTCAACGAATGTTCATAACATTTATACAATATGATAGTAGTGTGGAGAGGAAGCAACTTCTCCATTTTCGACCTTATTTGTCGTTACGTAATAAATTCAGACTGGCGTATATTGCTGTGTTAGCTAAGCTTTATCAAATTTAAAAATTATATTTCACTCAAATGGAAATTGGGGCTACGAGGACGTTCATAGTCACATGGCAATGCTAAAGAATATTAACTTGTCCTGTGTCTACCATGTCACAAGGTGATCACAAACACAGGTAACGCCTACAACAAAACTATAGGTATATTGACCTGTCCTGTGCCAGGTACATACGTCTTTACCTGGTCTAAAATGTCAAAAGTTTATCACAAACACAGGGAACGCCTACAACAAAACTACAGATATATTTACCTTTCCTGTGTCAGGTAGATACGTCTTTACCTGGTCTACCACGTCACAAGGTAATCACAAACACAGGTAACGCCTACAACAAAACTACAGGTATATTGACCTGTCCTGTGCCAGGTACATACGTCTTTACCTGGTCTACCATGTCACAAGGTGATCACAAACACAGGGAACGCCTTCAACAAAACTACAGGTATATTTACATGTCATGTACCAGGTACATACGTCTTCACCTGTTCTACCATGTCACAAGGTGATCACAAACACAGGTGATGCCTACAACAAAACTACAGGTAGATTTACCTGTCCTGTACCAGGTACATACGTCTTTACGTGGTCTACCATGTCACAAGATGATCACAAACACAGGTAACGCCTACAACAAAACTACAGGTATATTTACCTGTCCTGTGTCAGGTAGATACGTCTTTACCTGGTCTACCATGTCACAAGGTGATCACAAACACAGGGAACGCCTACAACAAAACCACAGGTATATTTACCTGTCCTGTACCAGGTACATACGTCTTCACATACTCTACCATGTCACAAGGTTATCACAACAAAACTACAGGTATACTTACCTGTCCTGTACCAGGTACATACGTCTTCACCTGGTCTACCACGTCACCAGGTGATCAAAAACACAGGGAACGCTTACAAGAAAACATCAGGTATATTAATCTGTCCTATACCAGGTATATACGTCTTTACCTGGTCTACCATGTCACAAGGTGATCACAAACACAGGGAACGCCTACAACAAAACCACAGGTATATTTACCTGTCCTGTACCAGGTACATACGTCTTTACCTGGTCTACAATGTCATAGGGTGATTACAAACACAGGTAACGCCTATACCAAAACTACAGGTATATTTACCTGTCCTGTACCAGGTACATACGTCTTCACCTGGTCTACCATGTCACAAGGTGATCACAAACACAGGGAACGCTTACAACAAAACCACAGGTATATTGACCTGTCCTGTGCCAGGTACATACGTCTTTACCTGGTCTACAATGTCACAAGGTGATCACAAACACAGGTAACGCCTACAACAAAACTACAGGTATATTTACCTGTCCTTTGTCAGGTACATACGACTTTACCTGGTCTACCATGTCACAAGGTGATCACAAACACAGGGAACGCCTACAACAAAGCCTCATGTATGTTTACCTGTCCTGTACCAGGTACATACGTCTTACCTGGTCTACCATGTCACAAGGTGATCACAAGCACGGATAACGCCTACAACAAAACTAGAGGTATATTTACCTGTCCCGTGTCAGGAAGATACGTCTTTACATTGTTTACCATGTCACAATGTGATCACAAACACAGGTAACGCCTTAAACAAAACTCCAGGTATATTTACCTGTCCTGGATCAGGTACATACGTCTTCACCTGGTCTACCATGTTACAAGGTGATCATAAATACAGGTGATGCCTACAACTAAACTACAGATATATTTACCTGTCTTGTACCAGGTACATACGTCTTTACCTGGTCTGCCATGTCACAAGGTGATCACAAACACAGGGAATGCCTTAAACAAAACCACAGGTATATTTACCTGTCCTGTGTCAGGTACATACGTCTTCACCTGGTCTACCATGTCTAGAATTCGCCCACAACATTGTGTAGCCCACATCTACCATAACGGTCACATGTTGATGGTTATACCTCTTCACCTGGTCTACCATGTCTAGAATTCGCCCACAACATTGTGTAGCCAACGTCTACCATAACGGTCACAAGTTGATGGTTACATTGTATGAAAATACTGGTGGTTACCATGAAGTAGCTTGTAATACCATGGTGCTCTCATTGAAGAAGAACGAACGTGTTTGGAAGGGGGAAAACACATGGTACATACTGCTATGGTTACCAATACACGGGATTCTCTGGATGGAAGTTGTTACATGCTCTGTCGTCAATACCAGTTATGCACTTGAAATCTATCTTGGATGAAGCAGAGGTTGCATTCTTAAGAAACACTGACTGATTCAGACTTAATATCATTGTCTCATTCGCACAGTATAAACTTTATCCTATTGTGAAAAACACCTCACCTAAAAGACGATTCATAAAAATCCCGTTTATTAACAAAGGTTTTGATCTTCTTAACATCTCTAATATTTTTCGGGATCATCGCGTACAAAGTACCATTCCTCAATATTTTGAAAATTTAGAGCCACCTCTTATTTGTTATAAGTACAAGAAACCTATTCGAAACTTTGTTTTTAACTATAATAAAGTTACAACGGATCCTGACATACTTGAATCGTGTCCTGCTTCTTGAGAATGTGCAACTTCTAAATATCTCTACAAACCAGCTGGCCATGTTGTTACAGGTGACTTTTCAATTATCCAAGACAGACAGCTCCGTGGTCTTCTTATAAAAGGACCTAAGTATAGAATCCCATCCAAGATAGATTTTGTCAAATGCCGTGAAGTGCTTACGGAAGCCTTAGATAATTATACGAAAAGATGGTGTAAATCAGAAGGAGTCGAACCGCATGCTCTGAATGACTGGAAAAACCTCATTTTAGATATAACGGATATTCGAATAGATAACTTCCATAAAAACCCTCATCTTTTTCAAAATCCACGTTCCAAATCAGAAAGATATTTCAAATCCAAACTAAGTAAATTACATGAAAAATATGTCTTTGCACCAGCTGATAAAGCAGCCAACAACACCATTATCATTTGAAAACGTTACTACATATCAACTTTGATTTCGGAACTTTCGTCTACTAATACATATATCAAAAGCAATGAAAGTGCACCTAACATTTTAGGCAAGCATAACAGTGAACTGTCTTCATTCAATATCTCTATTTCTAAATTGGATCTCCCAACACTATATTGCATACCGAAACTGCACAAGTCTCCTTACAAATTTCGATTTATTGCTAATTCTAGTAACTGCTCCACTACAATTTTGTCTAGAAATCTGACGTCAGCACTTACTGCTATTAAAGAACACATAACTAGATATTGTGAAACGGTTCTAAACAGGAACGATGTAAATTTATTTTGGTCTATTAAGAATTCAGGGGATGTGATTGAAAAAATGAAATCTGGAAATTTCCAAGCCAATACGATTTCTTCATACGACTTCTCTAATATGTACACCACACTTCCTCATGACAAAATTAATGATCGATTATCTAATCTCATTAAATGGTGTTTTGATCGAGAGCGAAAAACTTACATTTGTACATCTGAATCGAAGGGTTTCTTTTCCTCGACAGACTACAAATCATACAAATCATGGACATGTAGTGACCTGTGTAATGCCTTGTCCTTCCTCTTGGACAATATTTATGTTAGATTTGGTGAGGATCTATACAAGCAGGTTGTAGGAATTCCTATGGGTACTAACTGTGCGCCTCTTGTTGCAGATTTATTTTTATACACTTATGAAAAAGAATTTATCCAAAATCTTCAAAAGCAAAGAAAATTTGATGAGCTGAAATGTTTCAATAATACTTCTAGGTATCTGGATGATATTCTAACCATTGACAATCCTGCTTTTGAATTATATAAGAATGAAATTTATCCACAAGAATTAACCCTTAACAAGGCAAACCTTTCAAATACAGAAACACCCTTTTTGGACCTAAATATCAAAATTGTAAACGGAAAGATTCATACAAGTGTATATGACAAAAGGGATGATTTTGGATTCAACATAGTAAATTTCCCTTGGCTTGACGGTGATGTTCCAAGATTACCGTCATACGGCATTTACATATCACAGCTCATCCGGTACGCTAGAGCATGTACTGATATTTTGGATTTTCACAGTAGAAATTTACAAATTACCAAAAAACTTTTAGGTCAAGGTTTCCGCTTTCATAAACTAGTTAAGACTTTCTGGAAATTTTACAAAAATTACAGTCAACTTCTTTTAAAATTCGGATCTATACATGCAACAGAGTACATTACTATGGGTATTACACAACCTGTCTTTTATGGTGATATGATAAACAAAATAAAGAGGATCAAAGGTAGGCAGCATAACCATCGAAAATGCGTCAGAATCATCAAACGCCTTTTATACCGTGGATATGATCCTAATGTCACCAGACGGACACTAGGCTTGGTACTTGACCAATCTACAGTCTTGTACAAGCGCATCCTTGAGACTTGCACTCTGACTGACTGTGACGACGGGACTCCATGACGGGCCCTGTCCAAACCTCTTTAGAGAAGACAGGGCCCCGACCACCTGTCCTCTCTGAATGTCAGTCGGACTCCTCGGGTGATTGCATACATGAGCTCGCTACAGCCGGCAGAGCACGGACTGTATAACGCATGCCCTCTTTTTATATCCATTTACATATTCATCTGTGTCTCTGGGGCCTCTGCGTTTTGCGGTCTTGTTTGTGTGATGTCATCTTACAGTGAGGAGGTTGTTTTACACCACAATTGTACGTTCTTCGAGACCTCTGGGTAATTGGAGAAGTGAGAGGGTTGTGCGCACGTAATCCAGGATAACCACACCATTTGCTACTTGCGTGACAGATGGCCGTCCAAAGTCGGCACCGGTTACCCATTGGTCTCGTCGGTTTATGTGTAGTCTTTTGTGTTTGATGTTTACATGTCGTGTGTCTCTTTTCCGTCTCGTGCTGTACTCGTCTTTTGTGTTTTTGCATCGGGTGTTTTGGTGTTTTACTGTTGATGCTGCAACGGGGTCTAGTTGGAGATCTCCTCCCTTCTTTTTGTAAGGAATCTACACACATTTTCTTTGAGAAGAATACAAAATAGGAAGAAAAGAAAATATAGAATGGTTCTTGGGTGTATTTCTATTTCGAAAATGCATAATAAAATATATTCCTCAGGGAGATGTTTGGTTGCTTATTTTTAAATGCTAGTATATATTACGGATTACCAGCAATATCATGTTCACCTGCATTAGAAAGTAAAAAAGAAAACTGAGGTGCTTACTATTTGAGCTATTGTCTCCAGGGATGATGAATCCTTTGGGTAATCGGAAAAGTGGGAAAGTTATGTGCACATTATCCAGGATAACCACACCTTCTGCTATTTCTGTAGCGGATGGCCGTCCTAAGTCGGCACCGGTAGCCATTGATGTTTCTGTGTTGTGCGTTGACGTTTCTTGTCCCATATGCGTCTCTTTCTGTGCTTGTCTGCTTTGTGTTTTTGCATTGGGTGTTTAGGGGCTTTGCTGTTGGTGCTGCAGCCTGGTGTTGTTGGAGATACCCTTGTTTGCTTTGCCAAAGAGGCAATTGTAACTATAAACTTCTTGTCAAAGGATAAATGAGATCTTTATACATATACAATGTAATTTGAGATATGAAAACTTTCGGTAAAATGAGATGTTAATCCGGGTATGTACCTACTCTGTTTATTATCGTTTTGTACATGCCCCTTGAAAGTCCAAATGTCGTGTTTTCGACCTGTTCCCAACCCTTATGCCCTTGTATATGCACAATACCTACAATAATCCCAGCTATATTTTTAGAAATAGTTTTGTATGGTTTCAAACAGGTTCTGTTGAAACATTTCTGACAAAACGCGCCGAGAACATTTTTAAAACACTGTGTAGTTGTATAGAATGTTTTTAACAACATTTAAGAGCGCTGAACAAAATTAAATGTTTCCAAAAATGTTCTATTGATATTTTTGTGAACGATACAAAATCACGTTTCTATAACATTTATTGCAATATTTTTGACATGTTCTTAAAACATAATTGTGTTAACTGGGATACTGACCAGGGAAGTTTTTAAATGGTTTGCCGCGATTTTTTCCCTTCTTTACATGGTTATTTTTCTGCTGTAACTTGAATTCTGAGCGAAAGCTAATCAATCACTTTCCATACTGCAATAATACAGTCATCACGCTTCATGACAGTTGTGGGATCAAAAACGAATGGTATTGTGATTCCCCACTTACTTTTTTGGTATTCCTTTTCTTATTTTTAAAGTTTAACTTTACAAAATTGATCAGTCGTTGCAGTGGGACAAAGCCTAATTAATGAATCCATATCGTCCAGGCATATGAAATATTCGGAGGTATTGCAAACACTTCAATAGTTTGTCGACGACAGAACGGACCCTTGAAGTGTCTGCAAAAACCATTGACTTTTCAGATATATAAACGATATGAACTTACTTCTTAGGTATTGCCCTACTGTTCAAAACGTCTCATCAAGTGACGCTAAGATTCTGTCAATTATAATATGATTTAGAACAGCTTTACAAGTCATGGTGATTTTACTGCTGTGTATGTTCATGGTAAATATTTCATATTTATACATTTCAGAGGACCTTTGTCAGGGAATGGAATGATTCTTTGATTTTAAATAAATCCAAAATCGTATTTTGAAAGTAAACAAACACAGGACTTACTGAAGAATGCAAATCTTTGGAAATATATAATCCTTATCTTCTTAAGGGTTTAAAAAGGAACAGTGACTTTTATAGTTTAAGGTGGCTCCCTATCCGTGAATTTAACAGATGAATTTTGTATTTTAAGGTTATTTTCTATACATACTAGTCAAAATGACATAATGAACACAGACATAGATAGGTAATTTTGTTTTCATTAAAGATAAAGTACATTAAAGAAAGGTACCCTAACACTTAAAAAATGAGAAATATCAAATATCCATCATATGCTTTTGAACCCTCCAAATTCAGTGATGATACGAATATGTTTATTTGTACATGTTTTGTTTTATTTTATGATAACAAGTCATATAGAAGAAATACAACAGATAAAATGATATTGTTATTTAAATCTAAGTATGATATATCTCCAAACATTAGGGTACCCCCTTATAGTTTCATAACATTTTTGACCAAGAATATGTACTAAATCCAACTTTTTGCATAAAAAAAAACAGATGAATTTTTTTCATTTTGTAATATTTCATAAAATTATGTATGTAGATGAAGAAAAAATCACATACAGGTACACAGTTTTTGAAATGATCAAGGTATGGCTCCAAACGTAGGGGTACCCCCTTATAATGTTATCATATTTTCGACAGATAATATATAGTATATCACATTTTTGTGCAAAAAAACAGCAGATGGAATTTCTTCAAATTGGATCATTTTATACGATAATGCATATAGATAGTGAAAAAAATCGCATACAGGTATACAATTTTATAAATGATCAAGATATGGCTACAAACATAAGGGTACCCCTTATAATTTCATCACATTTTCAACTAAGAAATTATACTATATGATTGGTGTGGACATTGATAGATTGCACCATCTTTTGCTTCCTTTTGCATTTAAGATCTATTGTCTGTGTTTTTCAATGCACCGGCTCGTCCCTCACCAGCCATTGAAAAACGTTATACGCAGACTGCTGCATATATGGAAAAACCTATAACGGTTCGAGTAGGGAGCCCCCTAAACAATTACCATGCATTAATTTTATGGTATATCTAACATACTCTCACGAGAAGAGAAAATGAAGACAAACAGACAGAGACAATATGATAGCATCATGAAGCAGGAAACATGACATTGTTGATATAAAAAAAAATACACACAGTCCAAACTAAAACGATATCATCATAGGAGGTGCCACTCTGCTCTGAAGAATGTAACGCCGCACACAAATTATAGAAAAGTGGATGAAATACATTGAGAAAATAAAATGCGGTCACAGTATGTTCATTGATTTAACTCGTTTGTAACCCCCCCCCCCCTTATTGGGAGTTCGCTTCTTTTTTATGTGGTAAAGGTTTTGTTTGTTTGGTTTCGATTTGTACTGTGTATTGGGATATGGTCATTGTCCATATTTGTCATTTTCACCACTGTCCATGTGTCACTGCTGGTGGACAATTTTTCCGAGGGCACTTGTCGGACAGTCTTTGACCTACGTGGATAATACTCCATTAAACAACAAAGTAGCTGGGACGTCGCCCACTATTAAAAGGTCCCAACCTGTTGCGTCTACGGAAACTTTCGTAAAAGGTAAATTAGGTGTTCCTCGAATTACTCTACACGATATTAAAGATGAAACTTTCGTTGTCAGTAGCAACCAACAGTTTTGGTATAAATATGCGGATGGGTTTGTTAGAATCAAGCCATGTAAGGTTGAAGTCATCGATATACTAAAAGGGCATCAATTTTCATCAAGCGATTGCTTAATTTGTAACTGCGGCATCAGGCATTGCAAAACTTGTAACATCAATATTACAGTTGTCAATGGCATAGAGTGCTCACTTTGTGGAGTAATTTATGTCGGCGAAACGAAAGGTCAGCTCCGGACCAGAATGTCAGGACATCGGTCAAAAATCAATAATAAGTATCAAATATCGCCACCTTGACCAACCTGATCATTCTGTTTTATCTATGCGAGTCAGAATCCTTGAGAAAATATACCATCCCACAAACAATTCCAATTTGAGCACAGCTTTCTGTCGTAACAGAGAGCAGGTCTCGATAAAAGATCTTGACACTGCAGCGCCCTATGGATGCAACGACATCAGTAGAATAGGCTACCTAACAAGTCTTGGGTGTCAATCGGTCAATGTGACGTCCTTATTCAACAGACCATAAAGAAGATATCGAAGTCATGGAATTCGTAAATATGTTAAGCCTGAAATACATGGTTTCTCCTTCGAAAACTTCGTTCCATTTTTGATTGAGCATCTAGGGTTACATTATATTCGTACCAAATTATACTCTTTTCCTTTAAGGAAATAATACGAAATCTACGAATATATACTAAGGACCTCACATTAACCGATACACATTCCCCAGAATACAGACTACAAGGTGTCAGTCATCATAAACCTTTCTACTTTTCGTTTATTTCAAGCAGTAAGATCAGATAAGTCAGAAGAGATATCAAACCGCCCTAGCTTTCATTGAAGTTAGATTTGCAAACAAAGTTATTGATAAAATGAATCTTGGTCAATTTCGAATTCCAAACTTGTCACAGAAAAAATCCCACTATATTTCGAGAGAAAAACTCCTTGTATTCCCTATAGCTACAGTTGCATGCAAAAGAGTTATAGAAGATCCTGACGATAATCTCAACAGCACTCACAATAGAGCACCAAACTGAGCATCGATGGACCCCTAGCAACCCAGAGGTGGGACCAGGTGCCCGGGAGGACTAAGCATACCCCACTGGATAGTAGCACCCGCCGGCGATGTACCTTCATTAAAATGAAAACAATATATAAAATACATGCACTGTCTGAGGTATTGTCTATAAAGAAAGAGCTATATGGCGACCATGTCAAAAAAATATTCAAAACACCTACTGTCAAACCCGTGGGGATTTTTTTACGAGCTCCACAAGGCAAAGGGCATTAGTGTGATACAGTTAAAGAATACCCTGTCGATAATCTCAACAGCACTCATAATGAAGCTCCAAACTGAGCATCGACGGACCCCTAGCAACACAGAGGTGAGACCAGGTGCCCGGGAGTAGCAAGCATCCCCGCTAAAATTTACAATTACAAACGATTCCTGCAGTGTATTGATTTAAGTGATCCGTCACTTCATTCATTTTCTTGCGAATGTTCTTAATCGGATTTCAACTACTCTCCTTGTGGACACGTTATTTCTGGGCACCCGATCTCACCTCTAGCTTGCTAGTGGTCCGTCGAAGCTAAATTAGGTGCTTTATTGTGAGTGCTATTGAGATTTCTTTAACTTATTTGTTTCACACTTATGTCCTTTGCATTGCGGAGCTTGTTCCCCGCGAGGGGTTTGACAGTAAGTGTTTTGAATATTATTCCTGACATGGTGGCCAAAGCACTTTCTATTTAGACAACATCTCAGACAGTGAATATGTTTTATATATTGTTTTCATTTTCGTGTATGAACATCGACAGCGGGTGCGGCTAGCCAACAGGGGATGCTTACTCCTCCCGGGCACCTGATCCATCCTAAAGCTTTCTAGGGGTCCGTCGAAGCTCAAATTGGTGTCTTTTGAGAGTGAGATTATCGCCAGGATTTTCTTCAACTCCTTAGTACAGTCAAGAACGAGAAGTTGAGAGAATTATCAAAAAGTGTCCCAAATACTGAGAAAGTGAATACTTTACATGGTACCAAAATTTCAAAATTATCATGGACTCTCGTGGGGAATATGCAAGACGTTGGGCTAAGAAAGATGATGTACAGCTCTAATTTGGAGCCGCTCCTTTTGGCTCTATGATGTAGATGGCGCCAGGAAAATTTACTTTGGCTATACTTAAATTGTTTGATATGAAGTACAACTGACGAGGATTAAAATATCCGAAACACGTGTCTAGCACAACAAAATTGGTACTATATATATAGAACATGTATTTCAATATTGACAATCGACACCCTTTCCGAATGGATAAAATCCATCAGAGTGTTACTTTTCTAGAATTCACCATCTACAATCTACTGTGAACTCAAGATTATAGTCTATCTTTAAAGCCACTGATGTTATCACAGAGCTTACCTACCTCCAAGAACATTATGTCATCACACCAGCAGACAAAGCCTCAAATTATTACACATTTACTTGCAAATATTGATAATTTGACAGCCTTGTTAAAGAATTGGGTTCAAATTCAACCTCTAGAAATCCTTCTTACATCCCAATAAGTCTTTCTGTCTCTGAAATAATATATAACCACAGATCAGCTCTCGCTTCTTTTGTCTTTGACACAAACAATTTAGATTCAGATTTACCATACCTACCGTACAAACAACGTTTCATCGCTGGTTCCAAAAAAATGCTCTACCAAATCTGTATCGATCTTACTCACAAAAATTTAATCTGAAATCAAATCTGGACTTCAAAAATATTGTTCGACAAATACGTTCTTGTAGCTTCTTCTGATCTTCTAAACATCTCTAATATTTTTCGGGATCATCGCGTACAAAGTACCATTCCTCAATATTTTGAAACTTTGGAGCCACCTCTTATTTGTTATTAGTACAAGAAATGACAAATATGGATAATGACCATATCCCTGTATACAGCACAAAATCGATAATTCAGACAATCAGAAACCGAAGGCATACAAAATCAGGACAAAACAGGAACCAAAGCAAACAAACAAAAACCTCCACCACATGAAAAGAAGCGAACTCCCGATATGGGAGTGAGACCATGTGCCCAGGAAGAGTAAGCATCTCCTGCTTGCATGCAGCATCCGCTCCTTCAAGTCGGTAGAACTGTCGGTTACTTTCATTTCGGAAGACAGAGTACAATCTTTGGTTGGATGGTTCAAATGGTCTATGACGAAATATCATCGACCATTCTGGAGAGTGGGACATCATAGTGTATGACAAGTTCCCCATATCGACCGTAAAACTTCCTCAGTGACGATGTTAGTCGGTCACAAACAAATCCCTGACTGAGAAGCTTATCTGAAAGACGCCTAGCTCTCAGAACCAAATCAGTATATTTTGTACTTGCTCTGGCATAGCGTATTAACTGAGATATAAATACGCCATAAGCTGGAGATAAAGGGATGTTGCTACTCAGAAAAGTTTGTAATGCTGAAATTAAAGTCGTCACGTTCGTCATAGAGTGAAGTGTTCATGTGACCATCAGTGTCGTAAGACAACATTATGTTTAAATAGGATGCTGAATTATTTGTCTCTGTAGTTTCTTTGACTTCAAGCTCTGAAGGATAGATACTGCTCAGGTAATTCGATGATTTTGGATTATTGATGGACAACACATCGTCTATATATCTGTAAGTGAAGTTGATGTCAGAATCTAAGTATCTTTTCCCATCAGAGACCAAAAGATTGAATGAATTCAGCTTCTTACGAGTAAAGGAAGATGTCGACAAGGAGTGGGGCACAATTGGTCCCCATTGGAATTCCGACAATTTGCTGGAATACCTTTCCTCCAAACACCACAAAAATGTTGTCGATCAAAAAGTTTAACATCTGAATAATATCTGTTTCAGTGTACTTATTTTCAGAATCGGACTTTTCTTCTACAAAGTAGGTTTTGTCATAGTTCACAACAATAAATTTGTATTTGCGATTACCGTTCTTACTTGTAAACGCATAACTTATAATTTTTGCGAGTCTTTCTTTCAGTTTAGAATATGGAATTGTAGTGTAAAGTGTCGAAAAATCAAAGGCTTTCATCGAATGAACTTTACTAAAATGAGTGGATTTCATATGTTCTAATAGTTCCTTCGAATTCATTAAAATCCATATCTGGTTGATACCACTGCGAGAATATACTATCGAACAATATTTTTGAAGCCCAGATTTGATTTCAGATAAAACTTTGGTGAGTAAGATCGATACAGATTTGGTAGAACATTTTGAGGAACCAGCGATGAAACGTTGTTTGTACGGATTCTTATGCATCATTCGAAACTATTCGAAACTTTGTTTTTCACTATAATAAAGTTACATCGGATCCTAACATACTTGAATCGTGTCCTGCTTCTTGAGAATGTGCAACTTCTAAATATTTCTACAAACCAGCTGGCCATGTTGTTACAGGTGATTTTTCAATTATCCAAGACAGACAGCTCCGTGGTCTTCTTAAAACAGGACCTAAGTATAGATTTTGTCAAATGCTGTGAGGTGCTTACGGAAGCCTTAGATAATTATACGAAAAGATGGTGTAAATCAGAAGGAGTCGAACCGCATGCTCTGAATGACTGGAAAAAACTCATTTTAGATATAACGGATATTCGAATCGAAAACTTCCAAAGAAACCCTCATCTTTTTCAAAATCCACGTTCTAAAACAAAAAGATAATTCAAATCTAAACTAAGTAAATTACATGAAAAATATGTCTTTGCACCAGCTGATAAAGCAGCCAATAACACCATTATCATTTGAAAACATTACTACATATCATCTTTGATTTCGGAACTTTCGTCTACTAATACATTCATCAAAAGCAATGAAAGTGCATCTAACATTTTAAGCAAGCATAACACTGAACTGTCTTCATTCAATATCTCTATTTCTAAATTGGATCCCCCAACAAGTCTATTTACAAAGTTCGATTTATTGCTAATTCTAGTAACTGCTCCACTACAATTTTGTCTGGAAATCTGAGGTCAGCACTTACTGATATCAAAGAACACATAACTAGATATTGTGAAACGGTTGTAAACAGGAATTATGTAAATTTATTTTGGTCTATTACGAATTCAGGGGATGTGATTGACAAAATGAAATCTGGAAATTTCCAAGCCAATACGATTTCTTCATACGACTTCTCTAATATGTACACCACACTTCCTCATGACAAAATTAATGATCGATTATCTAATCTCATTAAATGGTGTTTTGATCGAGAGCGGAAAACTTACATTTGTACATCTGAATCGAAGGGTTTATTTTCCTCGACAGACTACAAATCATACAAATCATGGACATGTATTGACCGGTGTAATGCCTTGTCCTTCCTCTTGGACAATATTTATGTTAAACTTGATAAGGATCTACACAAGCAGGTTGTAGGAATTCCTATGGGTACTAACTGTGCGCCTCTTTTTGCAGATTTATTTTCATACACTTATGAAAAAAAAAAAATTATCCAAAATCATCCAAAGCAAAGAAAGTTTGATGATCTGAAAGGTTTCAATACTACTTCTAGGTATCTTGATGATATTCTAACCATTGACAATTCTGCTTTTGAATTATATAAGAATGAAATTTATCCACAAGAATTAACACTTAACAAGGCAAACGTTACAAATACAGAAACACCGTTTCATACAAGTGTATATGACAAAAGGGATGATTCTGGATTCAATATAGTGATTTCCCCTGGCTTGACGGTGATGTTCCAAGATTACCGTCATACGGCATTTACATATCACAGCTCAACCGGTACACGAGAACATGTACTGATATTTTGGATTTTCATAGTCGAAATTTACAAATTACCAAAAAACTTTTAGGTCAAGGGTTTCGCTTTTATAAACTATTTAAGACTTTCTGGAAATTGTACAAAAATTACAGTCAACTTCTTTTAGAATTCGGATCTATGCACGCAACAGAGTATATTACTTTGAGTATTACACAACCTGTCTTTTATGGTGATATGATAAACAAAATAAGAAGGATCAAAGGTAGGCAGCATAACCATCGAAAATGCGTCAGAATCATCAAAGGCCTTTGATACCTTTGATATGATCCTAATTTCACCAGATGGACACTAGGCTTGATACTTGACAAATCTACAGTTTTGTACAATCACATCCTTGAGACTTGCACTCTGACTGACGGTAAAGACGGGACTCCATGATGGGCCCTGTCCAAACCTCTTTAGAGAAGACAGGGCCCCGACCACCTGTCCTCTCTGAATGTCAGTCGGACTCCTCGGGTGATTACATACACGAGCTCGCTACAGCCGGCAGAGTACGGACTGTATTACGCATGCCCTCTTTTTATATCCATTTACGTGTTTCTGGGGCCTTTGCGTTTCGCGGTCTTGTTTGTGTGTCATCCTACAGTGAGGAGGTTGTTTTACACCACAATTGTACGTTATTCGAGACCTCTGGGTAATTGGAGAAGTGAGAGGGTTGTGCGCACGTAATCCAGGATAACCATATCATTTGCTACTTGCGTGACAAATGGCCGTCCAAAGTCGGCACCGGTTGCCCATTGGTCTTGTTGGTTTATGTGTAGTCTTTTGTGTTTGATGTTTACATGTCGTGCGTCTCTTTTCCGTCTCGTGCTGTACTCGTCTTTTGTGTTTTTGCATCGGGTGTTTTGGTGTTTTGCTGTTGATGCTGCATTGAGATCGGGGTCTTGTTGGAGATCTCCTTCCTTCTTTTGTAGCGGTATTAATCAGATGTGGATTTTAAAGAATTCGAAGGAACATTTCGAACGTATAAAATCCGCTTATTCCAGTAGAGTCCATTCGACCAAAGCCTTTGATGTTTCGACTGTTTTTACACAACCATCCCACATTATAAATTGAAAGATAGACTCTCAAAAAATTATAAGTAATGCGTTTACAAGCAAGAACTGCATTCGCAAAACAAAAAAATATTTAATTGCTGTTAACTATGACAAAACCTACATTGTAAAAGAAAAGTACACTGGAACAGATATTATTCAGATGTTAAATTTTCTTATCGGCAACAATATTTTGGTATTTGGAGGAAAGATCTTCAAACAAATTGTCGGAATTCCAATGGGGACCGATTGTGCCCCACTCATTGCCGACATCATTTTTCTTTACTCGTAAGAAGCTGAATTCACTCAATCTTTGGTATCTGAAGGGAAAAGATACTACTTCGCTTCTGACTTTAACTTCACTTACAGATATATGGACGATGTGCTGTCCATCAATAATAAAAAACTCGCGGATTACCTTGGCGGAATCTATCTGATACGTTATGCCAGAGCAAGTAGAAAATATACAGATTTTGTACTGAGAGTTAGGCGTTTTCAGATAAGATTCTCAGTCAGGGATACGTTTGTGATCGACTAACATCGGCACTGAGGAAGTTCTACGGTCGATACGGAGAAATCATCACACACTATGATGTTCCATTGTCCAGAATGGTGGATAATATTCTGTCTTAGACCACTTGAACCATCCAACCACAGACTTTACCGAAATGGAAGTAACCGGATGTGATATTTCTGCCGAATTAAAGCGACGGGTGTTGCATGTAAGCAGGAGATGCTGACTCTTCCTGGGTACCTGGTCCCACTCCTTTTTGGGATTTCGATTCTTTTCATGTGACGGACGTTTTTGTTTGTGAGCTTCGATTCCTGTATTATCCTGATTTTGTATGCTTTCGGTTTGTGATTTCCTGTATTATCGATTTCGTACTATGTATTGAGATATAGTCATTGTCCATATTTGTCATACACATGTACTAATCGAAATATAGAACTTGATTAAGGTGAAGTTTGAGATGAGAATGTGAATGAATGTTGGTGTAAATTTTTGCTGATGATGTCATATTTCAACAGCTGTTGAAAAGTACTATAAGAGTGATTTGTTTGTTGGTTTGAATGTTGTTGCTTATTCAGAGTTCCCCATGTTTGTACACGTGGTATTCATTATTGCTTTGTATATAAGAATGATTTTTTGCCTGTATATATCTGGAATTATATTATCAAATAGATAATGGCACGTTTGAGGTACAAAATAAGTTTTATGAATTTTACGTGATACATAATGAGAACATCGCATGTTACCTGATAGCATGCAGTAGCAAATACATTCACCTTACACGAACACTTCTAGCGGATATGTTATTTTACACCCATGTTTTCATTAAAATCAACTGTTGGATCCGGGTATTGATTTTTACATAACATATGTTGCCATATAAATCAGTGATATAAAACAACATTGAAAAAGATTTATACATTCTGACCATCACCACCCTGTACAACGATAACAAAATAATAATGATCGCCATAGTTATTTTTGTGGTACTTTTCGTTGGTACGCATTGCGACGCATCGAAAAAGTTGACGGACAAACTAGATCAATTCAAGAGATACACTTTTGATGTAAAGCAAATGTTATTCATACCTGGTTATTATCAAGGAAGATTACATGACAAATTGGATAGACTCCTCGGAATCGAATCAAAAGATGGAACACAATGAAGACTTCTTACCAGACTGGAGGCTCTAGAAAAGTTGGTAAAGAAACATAAGAAGGAAAACGACAGGAGAATCCTCAATAAAAGTGGTATGTAATCATTTTTTTGCAATTATTAACGTTTGAGTGTTGCCGATGGTCATAAAAAGGGGGGATTACCGGAGATTTCGGATACCATGATATTATTCCTAAAAGCTCTGTCCTCAGCTGATTTTTTGGCATGCATTTAGGTGATTCTGAAATTTTCACTTTTCATATCCACATTATCTAGATATTCATTTTTTTTCGGATAAGAGCATCACTGATGAGACATTACGTATTAAAATGCGCATACAGTATAACAACATATCATATATTTCTATGCTGTTATTTCTTATCGACGTAAATATGAATGAGATCTTTAATTGGAAAGGCCAAACTGACAAAGAAGCAAGATTGGTTTCAAGATACCAACAAAATTTAAGGAGGCGTATAATGTCGTCGCATATAATAAAACTGAAAATTATTTCATGAAATATTCATTTTCATATTTGACTTTCAATCACTGATTATAGTAGACAAATAAAGGTTGGAACCATCGCTCATTATATACTTGAATTTACTAAGGAAATTTTAGAATTGTTTTACGCAATAATGTATCTTGAGTCATGCATTGTAAAGAAAGTTTTCATTGCTGTAAGTTTTCTTCGAAAATCTCTCATAATTACTTTACAGTCGTAGTAGACTATAAACTGAACAATGATTAAATCATTAGTAACGATGGAATAAGTTTACTTTTGTATTGTGCTGGACTGCTTAATTCTAATCGTATAGGAACATAATTTAACTCTATCATTAATGTCTTTGTATATTCCAGATGATAACAAAACCATTGCATTTACTGTATCGTCATCGAAGAATTTACAGAATCACAACAACCAGAGAATAATATACGACAAGGTGATCACAAACACAGGGAATGCCTACAACAAAACCACAGGTATATTTACCTGTCCTGTACCAGGTACATACGTCTTCACTTGGTCTACCAAGTCTAATTCTGCCAAACAATCATGTTATGCGTTCATCTACCATAACGGTCACAAGCTAATGATGACATACAGTTATGAACATACTGGTGGTTACCATGAAGTAGCCAGTAATACCATTGTGCTCTCATTGAAGAAGAACGAACTTGTTTGGATTGGGACAACACATGGTACATACTGCTATGGTTACCCCTACACAGGATTCTCTGGTTGGAAATTATAAGGAGCCTAAACATAATCCGTTTGAGAACTTCTGCTATATAGACTTTAATGAAAATAATGTGGATTTGCTCTATCTGATTCTTGGGGTTTTCAGTTTTAAAATGTGCAGAATAAAATATTTACTTCATAAACTTCATAAAGATTTGTGAATGGTTGTTGTTTTTTAATAGCAAATCATTAGATATAGAACGGAATACCAACGTTATTTATTTCACCTTCGATCGTTAAAAAGAGTAAAAAAAGAATTCGAAGTACATTTCTTTGTTTGCACTGGTCCCTTAATTTAAAGGAATATAAAATCATTTAAACTTAAGGCAAACTAGTTACTAATAGTATACAGTTCTTGTCAAAGGAAACTCAATGAGATGACCATATAGTTTATAATTCACTCAACCTCATGCCAGCATTTCCTTAACAATTTTTTGTAAATGTATCAGGCGATGTTTTGATTCAGACAATTCTGATATATTCCGGAATAGCTTTACAAGTCATAGTGATTTGCTGCTGTGTATGTTCTTGGTAAAATGCTAATAACTTATGCATTTCGAAGACATTTGTCATAGAATTGAATGGTTCATCGATTTCAGATTAATGATTATAGAATCGTTTTGGGAGAGTAAACAAAAAATAAATGAAGAATGCTCAAAATGTAGTGTAGAAGTTGATATCTTAATTTCAAATAATAAAGAAATGCACCGCTTTTGTTTTGTTTTCTTTATGTTTTTGGTTTTTTTTGGGGGGGATGTTTGTTTTTGTTTTGATTTAGATTATTTAAAGAATGGTCAGTGAATTAAATTCAAGTACAACATTCACAATTCACAAGGTAACAAAGGCTACAAAATACATAACAAAGATAAAGTGGAGAATCCTTACAGTGGACACAGCGAAACATAATCTCACGAGAAGATAAACAGACTTAGAAAATATCGTCACACCATAGAAACATAAAGCAAAATATGTACTATGTAAAAAACAACCTCCACAAAGTCCGAACTAAAGAAATTATCATAATGATACGGAAGTTTACCTTCTTCAAAAAAAAATTGAAACCAATTTTTTATGCACCAGACACGAAAGTAAATCTTCAGCAGTGATGTTTCAAGCCAAAGTGTTTTTCAGACGCAGCCAAAATTCCTTTAAGTGGAACCCTCTAGTTTTATCTATTTATTTAATTTTATTTTTTTAAATTTCAATTTATTCATTTTAAAGAGTGCGTGGCTTAAAATTTCCCGAAGGGTCAATTCAGTAGCATAGTGAAATAAAATATATATCAAAAAAAAGCATTTGATTGATGCTAACAGCAATGAAATTTTGATTATAGATTTGGATAAACTGACAAGTTTCCGATATAGCAAACTAATATGCATGATGTCCAATTAGTAAAGGGTCAACACAAAGCTTCTTTCTTGCGACAGAGCTCGAATGAAGTAATTATTACACTTGAAACAACCAGATGAAGGGCCAGAGCAAAGCGTTCAGGTGACAGAGCTGGAAAGAAGTCATCATCACACTTTTTAAAATAAGTGGTGCTACTAAAAAGAATTTTATGCCTTACAGATTCAAACAATTTTAACAATGCATAAACTGCAATTTTCTATCTTTGGATAAAATTTCATATCCTTTCGAAGAATACTATAATGAATTCTTATTATTTATATCTGTCTGTCTGTCTGTCTCTCTGTCTGTCATATCTTTTATAAATAATTTGAAAATACACAAATATTATTTAAAAATTCTTTAAAAATCTATTTTGTGAGGACATGTTTTGAAAATGTGTATACCGTAGGAAGGAAGGATGCTTTTTTACGTATTTGACGGGTTTTTAATATATTTTGTCACCTAATTGAGAAAGTATAGAACACATATAAAATAATCACATTGATCATAATATTAGACAAAATAATGATGGTAAATAATGGTATTTTCAGATCCTAAGCTTTCAACGGGAACATCTTTAGTGTTTTTAAATGTTAGTTAAAATGACTCAAAAACAATATCCCCTTGATGTTCTTTTAGAGGACAAATTGTGTATTTTTCGGAGATCCGCATGTGCTTGTTTTCCATATCATTTGAAAATCTTTTGATTCGATGGACAAACGGTTGCAACATACGAAACAGCAACAATCTCATAATGGCGATATCACGATGCATGATGAAGTTTTATTCTGTGACGTCATCGAAAGTTCTCCGCATTCCATGAATTTGCGAATCAGTTTTATCGAGCGAAATTTGTTTCATAAGGAGAAAAAGCCTCTAAATTTGACTTTTTGATCGTTGAACTTTACAGAGTATTACTCACTTACAAATGGGAGTCATTCGATCTCTTCGCAGTGTTCAAACGCATGGCATCGGATAGTGTAAGCATGCATTGCATTAAAGCAGAAGTGACACGAAGAGGTTAAAGTCCAAAATTATTTATGGGCATCAATGAACTTTGACTTGGGCAAAATTATAATTCCTCATTAACATGGAAAATGCATAAAAACACAAAAAGTCAAAAATTCAAAATTTTTTATCCGAAATGATGATCAAAAAATCTTACTTTAGCCCTAAACTGTTTGTTCTATCTTTTTTCAATCATTAATGCAAGCAATTAAGGTCACATAATCAATAGCTTGTGAATATTGAATAATAATAAATACATTATTATATTGTTATATGCATTTCTTCGTTTGACGAGTATATGTGTTAAGCTAAATACTCGGTATTGGTGCATGGAACGCAATAACTTGAATACATGTCAACGACATAACATTTATACACTATGATAATAGCGTGGAGAGGAAGCCGCTTTTCCATTTTCGACCTTTTTTGTCTTTACGTAATAAATTCCGACTGGCTTATATTGCTGTTTTAGCGTAGGCTAAATATCAAATTTAAACATTATATTTCACTCAAATGGAAATTGGGGCTACGAGGACCTTCAAGGTCACATGACAATGATCAAGATTGCAAGTATTAAATTAACAACGATTTCCAGAGAAAAACAGTGATTACCATGATTATAGGGCCATAGCAACACAGATGAATATGTAAATGGATATCAAAAGAAGACGTACGTAATACAATCCTTGCCCTTACGCCGCGAGCTCATTTATGTTATCACCCGAGGAGTCCGACTGACATTCGGAGAGGACAGATGGTATGGGCCTTGTCTTCTCTAAAGAGGTTTGGACGGGGTCCGTCATGGAGTTCCGTCGTCACAGTCAGTCAGAGTGCAAGTTTTACGAATACAAGACTGTAGATTGGTCAAGTACCAAGCCTAGTATCCGTCTGATGATATTAGGATCATATCCACGGTATAAAAGGCGTTTGATGATTCTGACGCATTTTCGATAGTTATGTTGTCTATCTTTGATCCTTCTGGTCTTGTTAATTATGTCATTATAAAATGCAGGTTGTGAAATACCCAAAGTAATATACTCTGTTTTGTCTGTATTGATCCGAATTTCAAAAGAAGTTTACAATAATTTTTGTAAAATTTGCAGAAAGTCCTTACCAGTTTTGTGAAAGCGAAAACCTTGTCCTAAAAGTTTCTTGGTAATTTGTAAATTTCTAGTATGAAAATCCAAAACATCATAGTATTATCCTGCTGTGAGATTGTACTTTTGTCCTCTTATAAACTCTTCTCGTTAGAAAACGTCCCGCTATTTAATTTCATTGTTGGTATATCCACATAAATATATATAGCTGTATCTTTGTTTTAAAGGTCAAACTGACAAAAAACAGAGTGGTTCCGATGTACCGATAAAACTTTCTTTGATTAAGGAAATTGGGGACGTATAATATGTTCGTATATCATACGTCTTTCGATACATTTTCGGACTGAATAATTTTCTCACTTTTTGGCAAATTATATTTATTAGACTGAGGATCACTGACGAGGGTTCAGTACCCGAAACGTGCATGTCTGGTCCATGCTGCAAATGTACCTGGTTTTAAATGATGCTATCGAATTTGAAGAAGTTTAACATACAACTGAAAGTTATTTGAACAATTTTTTATGTGACTTTGATTCACGGATTATCGTACAAATAAAGGTTTAATCAATCACCCATTGATAATTTATATGCACCCTCCAATGACTTTTCTCAGCCAATTTTAAAATTATTTTACGCAATATTATGTATATCTTAAGTCAAACGATGTAAAGAAAAATATAGTTCGGTGTAAATTTTCTTAGAAAACTATCTCATAATTACTTAAAAATCATAGTAGATTGACCTTAAGAAAGATTGTATCATTAGTAGTGTTCAATGGAATAAGATAACCTTTGTAGTAAAATGATGCTGGACTACTTAATTGTAAACGTGAAGAAATATAATTCACCGCGTTTCCTGTCAATAATGTCTTTGTATACTCAAGATGATAACAAAACCATCGCATTCACAATATCTTCATCGAAGAATTTAGAAAATTACAACAATCAGAGAATATCATCTACGACAAGGTGATCACAAACACAGGGAACGCCTACAACAAAACTACAGGTATATTTACCTGTCCTTTACCTGGTACATACGTCTTCACCTGGTCTACCATGTCACAAGGTGATCACAAACACAGAAAGGAGGGGATCTCCAACAACACTAGGTTGCAGCACCCACAGCAAAATCCCAAAACACCCATGCAAAAAACACAGAACAGATACCCACAGAAAGAGACGCAAAAAGGACAAGGAACACCAACTCACAACATAGAAAAATGAAACATAAAAGACTACACATAAACCAACGAGACCAATGGGCAACCGGTGCCGACTTAGGACGGCCATCTGCACGTAAATAGCAGACGGTGTGGTTATCCTGGATTACATGCGCACAACCCTCCCACTATTCCGATTTCCCAGAGGTCTCGAAGAACGCACAATTATGGTGTAAAACAACCTCCTCACTGTTAGATGACCACACACAAACAAGACCGTAAAACACAGGGGTCCAAGCAACACAGATGAATATGTAAATGGATATAAAAAGAGGACGTGCGTAATACAGTCCGTGCTCTGCCGGCTGTAGCGAGCTCATATATGTTATCACCCGAGGAGTCCGACTGACATTCAGAGAGGACAGGTGGTCGGGGCCCTGTCTTCTCTAAGGAGGTTTGGACAGGGCCCGTCATGGAGTCCCATCGTCACAGTCAGTCAGAGTGCAAGTCTTAAGAATGCGCTCGTACAAGACTGTATATTGGTCAAGTACCAAGCTCAGTGTCCGTCTGGTGACATTAGGATCATATCCACGGTATAAAAGGCGTTTGATGACTCTGACGCATTTTCGATACATATGCTGTCTACCTTTGATCCTTATTATTTTGTTAATTATGTCACCATAAAATGCAGGTTGTGAAATACCTAAAGTAATATACTCCGTTGCTTGTATGGGTCCGAATTTCAAAAGAAGTTGATCATAATTTTTGTAAAATTTCCAGAAAGTCTTTACTAGTTTGTGAAAGCGAAAACCTTGACCTAAAAGTTTCTTTGTAATTTGTAGATTTCTGTTATGAAAAACCAAAACATCAGTACATGCTCTAGCATACCGGATGAGCTGTGAAATGTAGATACCGCATGACGGTAATCTAGGGACATCACCGTCAAGCCAGGGGAAATTTACTATGTTGAATCCAAAATCATCTCGTTTGTCATATACACTTGTATGAATTTCCCCATTGACAATTTTGATATTTAGGTCCAAAAATGGTGTTTCTGTGTCTGTAAAGTTTGCCTTGTTTAGAGTCAATTCTTGTGGATAAATGACATCTTTATAATTTTCAAAAACAAGATTATCGATAGCAAGAACATCATCCAGATACCTAGAAGTACCAGTGAAGCATTTCACATCATCATGTTTTCTTTGCTTTTGAAGATTTTGAATAAATAACAGTGGGCAAAATAATTATGAACTTACACGCTAGTTCATTTTTGCACCCACCTGCCCTTGGAGATACAATAAAACCAATACTATCATCAGGTAAGGGGTACCAAACTTAGTCAGAATCCAAATTGTTTTACCTGGTGTACACCTGGTACCTGAGATATTCACCTTTAATTAATAAAATTCCTGCAGGAATGTTCAATTTCCTGCAGGATTTTTTAATTTCCTGCAGGAATTTCTAATTTCCTGCAGGAATTTCTAATTTCCTGCAGGATTTTTTTAAATTCCCGCAGGAAAAATAATTTCCTGCAGGAATTTTTATTTTCCTGTAGGAATATTCTGCAAAAAAATAATTCCTGTGGGAAAATAAAAATTCCTGCAGGAAATTATTTTTCCTGCAGGAATTACGAAAATTCCTGCAGGAAATTAAAAATTCCTGCAGGAAATTGAAAATTCCTGCAGGATTTTTATTAATTAAAGGTGAATATCTCAGGTACCAGGTGTGCAACAGGTAAAACAGTTTGGATTCTGACTAAGTTTGGTACCCCTTACCTGATGATAGTATTGGTTTTATTGTATCTCCAAGGGCAGGTGGGTGCAAAATGAACTAGTGTGTAAGTTCATAATTATTTTGCCCACTGTTAAATTCTTTTTCATATGTGTATAAAAATAAATCTGCAACAAGAGGCGCACAATTTGTACCTATAGGAATCCCTACAACCTGCTTGTAGAGATTCTCACCAAATCTTACATAAATGTTGTCCAAGAGGAAGGACAAGGCACTACACAGGTCGCTACATGTCCATGATTTGTATGATTTGTATTCTGTAGCGGAAAAGAAACCCTTTGATTCAGATGTACAAATATCAGTTTTCCCCTCTCGATTATAGCACCATTTAATGAGTTTGGACAATTGATCATTGATCTTGTCGTGAGGAAGCGTAGTGTAATATTTGAAAAATCGTATGAAGAAATCGTATTGGCTTGAAAATTTCTAGATTTCATTTTGTCAATCACATCCCCGGATTTTTTTATAGACCAAAATAAATTTACATCATTCCTGTTAAGAACAGTTTCACAATATTTTGCAACGTGTTCTTTTACCGCCGTGAGGGCTGACGTCAGATGTCTAGACAAACTTGTAGTTGAGCAGTTGCTACAATTAGCAATGTATCTAAATTTGTAAGGAGATTTGTGCAGTTTTGGTATGCAGTATATTGTAGGAAGATCCAATTTAGAAATAGGGATGTTGAATGAAGAAATTTCAATGTTATGTTTGCTCAAAATGTTAGGGACACTTTCATTTCTTTTAATATAAGTATTTGTAGACGAAAGTTCCGAAACTAAAGTTGATATATAGTAAAGTTTTCACATGATTATGGTGTTGTTGGCTGCTTTATCTGCAGGAGCGAAGACACATTTTTTATGTAAATTACGTAATTTGGATTTAAAATATCTTTCAGATCTAGGACTTGGATTTTCAAAAACATGAGGGTTTTTGTGGAAGTTGTCTATTCGAATGTCAGTAATGTCCAAAATGAGGTTTTTCCAGTCATTCAGAGAATGCGATTCGACTCCTTCCGATTTACACCATCGTTTGGTATAGTTATCTAAGGCTTCCTTTAGTACTTCGCGACATTTAATAAAATCTATCTTGGATGGGATTCTATACTTAGGTCCTTTTTTGAGAAGACCACGGAGCTGCCTGTCTTGTATAATTGAAAAGTCACCTGTAATAATATGACCAGCTAGTTTATATAGATATACCGATGTTGCACATTCTCAAGAAGCAGGACATGATTCAAGTATTTTAGGATCTGATGTAACTTTGTTGTAGTTAAAAACGAAATTTCGAATAGGTCTCTTATATTTGTTACAAATAAGAGGAGGTTCTAAATTTTCAAAATATTGAGGAATAGCACTTTGTACACGATGATCCCGAAAGATGTTAGACTGAGATGTTAAGAAGATCGAATCCTTTGTTAATAAATGAAATTTTTATGAATCGTTTTTAGGTGGGATGTTTTTAACAACTGGATAAAGTTTATTCTGTGCGAATGCAACAATGATATTAAGTCTGAATCAATCAGTATTTCTTAATAATGCAACCTGTGCTTCATCCAAGATAGATTTCAATTGAACTGCTGGAACTGATGAGAGAGCATTTCATGAAGCAGTTCATGTCTGCCTACAGGTAACGCCTACAACAAAACCACAGGTATATTTACCTATCCTGTGCCAGGTACATACGTCTTCACCTGGTCTACCATGTCACAAGGTGATCACAAACACAGGTAACGTCTACAACAAAACCACAGTTATATTTACCTGTCCTGTGTCAGGTACATACGTCTTCACCTGGTCTACCATGTCACAAGGTGATCACAAACACTGGTAACGTCTACAACAAAACCACAGTTATATTTACCTGTCCTGTGCCAGGTACATACGTCTTCACCTGGTCTACCATGTCACAAGGTGATCACAAACACAGGTAACGCCTTCAACAAAACTACAGGTATATTTACCTGTCCTGTGCCAGGTACATACGTCTTCACCTGGTCTACCATGTCACAAGGTCATCACGAACACAGGTAACGCCTACAACAAAACTACAGGTGCATTTACCTGTCCTGTGTCAGGTACATACGGCTTCACCTGGTCTACCATGTCTAGTTCTGACAAACAATATTGTTTTGCCTACATCTACAATAACGGTCACAAGCTGATGTTGTCATACAGTTATGAAATTACTGGCGGTTACCATGAAGTGGCCAGTAACACCATGGTGCTCTCATTGAAAGAGAAAGATCTTGTATGGATAGGGACAACAACGGGGACTTTCTGTTATGGTTATCCCTATACAGGATTCTCTGGCTGGAAATTATAAGGAGCCTATACATATTTACTTTGAGAACTTTTGCTATCAAGACGTTGAAAAATACAAAATGCTGTTTGAAGGAAAGAAGATATAGAATGATTCGTGAGTGTATTTCTATTTCAAAATTGCAGAAAAAAAAATATCCTTCATGGAGATGTTTGGTTGTTTATTCTTAAATGCTAGTATATATTACGGATTACCACGATATTATGTTCACTTGCATTAGAAAATAAAAAAAAAGGATTTTGCTGTAACTTGAATTCTGAACGAAAGCTAATCCATCACTTTTCATAATGCAATAATACAATCATAAAGTTACAAAAACACGCTTCACGACAGTTATCAACGCGTGGGATCAAAACGAATGGTGTTGTGATTCCCCACTTAGTTTTCTGGTATTCCTTTTCTGATTTTCAAAGTTAAACTTTACAAAATTGATCAGTCGTTGCAGTGGGGCAAAGCCTAATTAATAAATTCATATCGTCCAGGCATATGAAAAATTCAGAGGCATTGCAAACACTTAAATAGTTTGTCAGCGACAGAACGAACCCTTGAAGCGTTTGCAGATCACTTAATGATGAAAAGCAATAAAAAAACTCTCTGGAAGGAATCACAATACGTACGTTTCGATCTCACGTGGTGGTTGTCAATGTATTCAACCTGATACCATCATTTCCTTAACAATCTTTAATATACTTACATCAAACAAAGGAGGGGATCCCCAACAACACCAGGTTGCAGCACCCACAGCAAAATCCTAAAACACCCAATGCAAAAACACAAAGCATACAAGCACAGAAAGAGACGCATAAGGGACAAGGAACGTCAACGCACAACACAGAAACATCAAACACAAAGGACTACACATAAACCAACGAGACCCATGGGCAACCGGTGCCGACTTAGGACGGCCATCTGCCATGGAAGTGACGCTAAGATTCTGTTAATTTTATATAATTTAGAACAGCTTTATAATTCGTGGTGATTTTACTGCTGCGTATGTTCATGGTAAATATTTCATTGGTCTCGTCGGTTTATGTGTTTGATGTTTACATGTCGTATGTCTCATTTTCGTCTCATACTATTCTCGTCTTTTGTGTTTTTTGCATCAGGTGGGTTGGTGTTTTGCTGTTGGTACTGCAACAGGGTCTTGTTGGAGATCCCCTCCCTTCTTTCATATTTATACATTTCAGAGGACCTTTGTCAAGGAATGGAATGATTCTTTGATTTTAAATAAATCCAGAATCGTATTTTGAAAGTAAACAAACACAGGACTTAGTGAAGAATGCAAATGAGCCATTTTTTGGAATTATATAATCCTTATCTTCCTAAGGGTTTTAAAAGAAACTTTTATAGTTTAACAATTACCATACATTAATTTTATGGTATATCTAACATACTCTCACGAGAAGAGAAAATGAAGACAAACAGACGGAGACAATATGATAGCATCATGAAGCAGGAAACACAACATTTTTTTATATAAAAAAAACTCCACACAGTCCAAACTAAAACGATATATCTTAGGAGGCGCCACTCTGCTCTGAAGAATGTAACGCCGCACACAAAAAGAAAAGTGGATGAAATACATTGAGAAAATAAAATGCGATCATAGTTTGTTCATTTATATTACTCGTTTGTAACCCCATCCCACCCCACCCCCACCCCCATGTATTCTGACTGCATGGCATTAATCAAGAAGAAGTATTCCGTTCAAAAATTGGTTGTATTCCACAGTATACACTGTCTGTAGGTTAGTCCGTCCGTCCGATATCTATTAAATTTTTAAAGAAATTGTTTAAGATATTCGACCCCTAATGCATATTATAAAATCAATAATAAATACCAGAAATAAGAATTTTCAATCCTCAAAAAGAATTCTATATTTACTATTCTAGCTAAAATGAGGAATTACACTTCCACTACCATGATCTACCCTGTCACTCCAAAGATTCCCGAATATGAAATCATCGGCATTTGTCGGGAAAGTATGACAATGTGCATAAGTTTTAACCGGACGTACCTTATTTGGATGCGGGATTCTTAAGATTAATCATTTGGTCAAAGGTGACTGCATGTTATACATCAAAGGTCAATGTCATTCCTAGGCTAGAATATATATTTTCTGTATTGAAATTTTTTTAAATTCATTAAATAATTGTGTTGTGTCCAAATGATTGGAAATTTTATTTAATGTTGTTTATGCGTTAATGAGAAATTATGTACCCAAACCGGGGGTGTTACATATAACTTCAGAGAAATGCATGAGCATGTATCAGGTCGGAGAAACTTCAATATATGGAAAAAAGGAGGGGATCTCCAATAAGAATCGGTTGCAGCACCAACAGCAAAACATCGAAACACCCCCTGTGAAAAAAAAATCAGAGAAGACATACACAGCAAGAGATATAAGAGGAGAACTCAAACAAGACCTGGTAACAGCTTCAACAGCAAAACATCGAATCACCCCTTGAGAAAAAAAAACCAGAGAAGACATACACAACAAGAGACACATAAGGTCAAGGAATAGCAAACACGACATCAAAACACCAACCACAAAATACCAACATTAACCAATGATACCAATGGACAGTCGGTGCTTACTTTGGACGGCTGTCTGCTATGTCAGTAACAAATGGTGTAGTTATCCGGACTACATGCGCACAACCCTCTCACTTCCGGTTACCCAAAGGTCTCGAAGAACGCGCAATTGTTGTGTAAAATAACATGTAAGGTTGCCAAATAAACAAGACAGCAAAACGCATTGGCCAAAGCAACACAAAAGAATATCTAAACAGATATAAAAGGGAGAGGGACTTAAGAAATACAGTCCAAGCTCTGCCAGCTGTAGCAATTTTATTTATGTTATGACATGAGGAGTCTGACCGACATTCAGGTGTTAAACGTCTTCAAAATTTTGTTCGGGGCCCTGTCTTCTTTAAAGATCATTGGACAGGACCCGACATGAAGTCTCGTCGTCACAGTCATTGAGAGTGAGCGTATTACGAATGGACTGGTACAAGGATGTCGATTGTCCAAATACAGTACCAATGTCGTCTGGTGACACTAATCATAACCATATATGACGGTATAAAAGGCGTTTGATGATTCCGACGATGGTCATGGTGTCTGTTTTGGATCCTTCCAATTCAGTTAATTATGTCACCATAAAATGCAGGCCGTGAAATACGCAAAGTAATATACACTGCTGCTTATATAGGTCCAAATTTTAAGAGAAACTGACTGTAATTTTTGTAAAATTTATTTACTACTTTATGAAAGCAGAAATGTCTTCAAATTCAACGGCATCAGTTTAGAACAGATGAAATTTCAGCATGGACCAGACATGCACGTTTCAGTTATCCTTATTCTAAACAATGTAATATGGCCAAAGAGTGTGAAAAATATTATGTCCAAAAATGTACCGAAAACGCAGCAGGATGGATGGGAGATGATGCTACAGGACCCACTTTTTAGAAATTTCAGTTTTTTTTCAATTGATTTTTTGATACCAGAAACCTTGACCTAAACGTTCCTTGATTACATGTATACATACATGTAAAATTATACTATGAAAATCCAAAACATTAGTACACGCTCTAGCGATTCGGATGAGCTGTGATATGTAAATGCCATATGACGGTAGTCTAGGAGAACGTCACCGTCAAGCCAGGGGAAATTTCTATGTTGAATCCAAAATCATCTCTTTTGTCATAGACACATGCATTGATTTCTCCGTTTGTAATGTTGCTATGTAGGTCCAAAAATGTTTCTGTGTTTCTGTATTTTTAACGTTTGTCTTGTTGAGTGTCAATTCCTATAGATAAATTTCATTCGTATATGTATCAAAACAGGATTGTCAATAGTGAGAATATCGCCCAGGTACCTAAGTATTAGTAAAGCATTTCAGATAATCAAATTTCCTTTCTTTTGATGATTTTCGATACATTCTTTTTCATAAGTGTATAATAGAGATTTTTACCTAAAGTCTAGGCTGACAGTAGACACTGGACACCGACGATTTGGGGGAGTTCTCAAAAATTTTTTTTTTTTCAAGTTTTAGTGAAAATTTCTGTCGGCCTAACTGATAATTCAAATTATATTTGAGCAGTTTTGTTGGGTGTTTTATATTCTTTGTACAAGTAAATTTATTCCCTTTCACTAGTTCATCCTTCAAACAAAAATTTTAATTTGTAAAGAGGAACACATAATAAGTTATTTTCACATCCGAAAACATTGTTGTGGATAGATCTTCAGGCTTAGGAAGTCCATAAGGGAATTGTTTTCTGACTGGCCCCTCCGCCCTCCTCCCCCCCGGGAATGAATAGTACAACTCTTAAGTGGCCGAAAATAGACATTCTTTGTTATGCCTTATATACTTTTTTCCGGAATAAAACCCGTCAATTCCCTTCGAAACCTACGCACTATCTCATGAATTTGTGTTAAAAAGTTGCTCACAGTTAATGACTTAAAAAACAAATAGATGTCAAGAGAAAATTCAATAATATGAAATTGTAAAATTTGAAACAAAAGTTTAAAAACACCATTACCATGTGTTACTGGAAAATAATTGACTCGACTTGTCTTGGACTCTGGACGTAAAATTCATATTAGTGTCTGATCCCCCTCCTCCTTACAGTCGTCACCCAATCTTAAAAAGGTGTATTTTTGAGCCAAATCTTGATAGATGAAAATGTAGCTAAAATATATAATTTTATACGCATATTCCAGATTTACTTTTTTCGAGTAGTAATGATTTTATGCCAACAACTTCTAGAATAATTGGGCAATGGTATAAATCTTAGATGATTTCATAAATAATGAACAACTGTAGATGTCGCCACAGTCCGTTCGCATATTTATTTCTTATCTCGAGCGATTCAAAGCGGGTCCAGGATAGAACCCGCTTTCAATAGGATAACCATCCCGACCAAAAAAAAAAAATCATTTTTCCGCATTGCTTATTTTGAATCGAAAATAAGCACCAGTATAGCAGTTTCAATGAGCTATCTATTTGAGAACAGCGATAGCCAGGGTTATTATTTCATCATGTAACTCTTACTTTGCAATATTTAGAGAGGACTTGCGTCACCACGCCCTACCATCCCCCCCCCCCTTTCAACCTCTAAATTTGTCAGTGTCTTCTTTGTTAACTTAAGCATCATACACAAACATATTTATATAGATGTTCATATATCCTTCCATAACAAGGACTAAGTAAGTAACATACAACTGGAGAAAAAGAGGAGAAAGGCGAGCACAAGCAGGTCATCGTTTCGAAATAAAAAAGACGGATGGTGCTCAATTCGCTCCCCATCTCAAAATTTTGAGGAACAGCATATCTAAAACAAATATGCTCTCGAAATTCGATTCTAATTACAATGATTTTTATTTACATGAATGTCTATGTACAGCGACCAAAAAAAAGACACATACACATGATACATGTATTATATAGTATTATGCAGCTCAGCAAATGCCGCTCCCCTTTCTGACTAAATCCTGGGTTTCTTTCTGGGATGAAAGACTGGTCCCCCTACCAGGCCTCCGCCTTGGACCCACTGAGGACATAGGCAGTCCCCAGATCCCTCGTCAACCCCCCCCCCCCTGACTCAAAAGCTGGATCCGCCACTGGAGGGGATGGGAAGAGTTTAAGCCTGAAAAATATTATACGCATCTCAGCATGTTTGGCAAATTCCATGAGGTGATAGTTACTGACTTGCCCGTCCCTTCCCCTAGATAACCCCCCCCCCCTTGATAATCGTCCAAACGCATTGTCATCGTCTCTTGATGTGATGTAATGTTCATTTTCGATTTCTTGTTTCTTGTTTTGAAATCACCCCTACAGGTTAAGTCATTGTCCGATCTCAATCGTCAGCGTAGACTGTAGGTAAAAATCTCTAATAGAAGGGAGGGGAACTGCAACCGGACCCTGTTGCAGCACCAACAGCAAAACACGAAAACACCCGATGCGAGAGTGAACACAAAAACGAGCACACGAAAAAGAGACATACGACATATAAACATAAAAGACTACACATAAACCAACGAGATCAATTGGTATCCGGCTCCGACTTTGGACGGCCATTTGCCACACAAATGAGTTAAAGAAGGTACTGACGACAATCTTTACAGCACTCCCAATATATAGGTTACAATAGCATAAACCTTTGACCTCAAAAACTAGTGTTCTACACCCAAAAGCTGACGTCATTTACTGACTAAATAGAAATCGCATATATAGAAAGTGATATATCAAAAGAAAGATCAATTCCTGTAAATTGCATTGGTACTGAATGATATATATATTTCCGATACTATTGTCACTCTGAAAACGAAAGTGAAAGTGAAAATAGGGAAATTTTGACATGTCATTCAGATGGATTTTTGTCCCATTTTGACCATTGTTCCAAATTTTTTCTTGAATTAAAAATTATGCTGATTTGAAGGCAATATCTGTCTAAATAATACATAAAAATTTATTAAGGGATTTGCCGCTCCGTTTTTGAGAAATCCCTAATACACCACAAAGAACCGAATTTCACACGTCCCCATTCTGAGCCCTCTACGTTGTGACTCCTTCCAGTTTTATTTTTATATGCATATCCAAAAATAGAAGCCATGAAAATCTTACAAAAATCTTATAGAATCTTATGATACCTTAAAACTTGCCTTCATTTTAATTATCATACACACTTTAGCGATATCAGCCTCTGACTCTTTATTTTAAGAAAATTGACCGGGGCCAAATCAGCTTCGAGGCTATAGGGTTTATATTATTAAAACCATTACATTTAATTGAGCATCGACGGACCCCTAGCAAGCTAGAGATGGCCCAGGTGCCAATGACAAATATGGATAATAACCATATCCCTGTTTACAGCACAAAATCGATAACCCAGAAAATCAGAAACCGAAGGCATACAAAATCAGGATAAAACAGAAACCAAAGCAAACAAACAAAAACATCCACCATATGAAAAGAAGCGAACTCCCGATATGAGAGTGAGACCAGGTGCCCAGGAAGAGTAAGCATCTCCTGCTTGCATGCAACACACGTCGCAAATGGTTTGATTTTCCTGGATGACATGCGCACAATCCTTTCACTTTTACGATTACCCAGAGGTCTCGAAGAACGTATAATTGTGACGAAATACAACCTCCTCACTGTTAGATGATCACATACAAGCAAGACCGCAAAACGGAGGAGGGACCCTACGGCAAAGATGAATATATAAATAGATATAAAAAGAGAGCGTTCGTACTACGGTCCGTGTCCTGCCGGCTGTAGCGATCTTCTAAAGAGGTTTGGACAAGGCCCGATATGGTTCTCGTCGTCACAGTCAGACAGAGTGCAAGTTTTGTATTCCATTGAGAATCTTACATTTTACTCCATATAAAAATTGTCTTAAGGTTTGAACTAATCTTCAGACATTGCAGCTATATTTGCCACCTACGCGAAAAATTGTCAAAACTAATATGAGTTTAAAAACCATATATACTACCTCTTATTCCTTTTTGCACATTTCATGTATTTTGTTAATATAATTGCTTTTTGTTTGATACTGTTCTTCCTTTTAACAAATGAAATTAATATCTCAGAAAACATAGAAAATTTTGTCTGTTACAAAAACTAAAATTTAAAAAAAAAGAATTTACTATCAATTTTGAATGATTAACATGTTAAAGGAAATCTATGAAAATCTAGGGACCTTTAATAAAATCGATTGACTGTGTGGGATAAAATACAACAAAAAGGACTTTGTATTAGAAAGCCTTATTAAGAAATAAGTCATCTTTTACTTAGACTGCTGATTTCATAAACATGCATTTCATTGTTCAGTACCAATTATTCTATTGCAAATAACATGTATCAGTTACTATGGGCAAGAGGGTAAATAATGTATCAATGAAGTTGCAATAACAAGAGAAGCAAAATGCAAACACGGAATACACTAAATTTGTATAAATACGTGATAGGCAGAGCACAACTATTAAAAAAAGAAATGTTTTCTGAATTATCGATTTTGTGCTGTATACAGGGATATGGTCATTATCCATTTTTGTCATTGTTACTAAATACTTTACTACGGATTTCGTTTGACCGTGCCACTTCGAATATAGCTCTTGATTACATTTTGTGTCCTCCGCAGAAGATTTTGATACCTTTGTAAGGGGGCGATATCAAAGGTTTAAAATAAAGAATGTAGTTAGTATTATTGTCAAAGCAATTTAAACTCCATCGAGCAGAGCTTATATGTTCATTCAAAGTGTGGAACGTGAGGGGGGGGGGGTTATGGACCCGGCTATAATTCCCCTCTACTCATTCTTCTCATTTTTTTTTTCGTTTTTATTTCAAAATCATCCGCTTGATTCTCCTAACAGCTTAGACACCCTAAAATTCCGCCCACATATTCAAACCAGGTGACATAAAACTATGAAAAATTGCAGGAAATAATTCTTGCTCGCATAACTATCGATATCTTCAATTCAATTCATATTTCATTAAACCTAGAACTTAAATGAATCGTCTCATTCTTCATTGAAACATGTCACTTTCTATGACAATACATGTATATGGCAAACAATTTAGTAACAATTTTATGTGTGATCATAGGATCACTTTACGTTTGAAAATATCTGCAGTGAACTTTTAATTTGCTTCCAGTACGAACTGCAAGATTTTTAATCTTTCTGATTTTTTGTCGTTGCACGACATACAATAAATCAACGACAAAAAATCAGAAAGATTAAAAATCTGATGATTTCGACTGGTTGGTATACAATAATGGAGCCTTATATTGTTGAAGGATAAAACCAGAACTATGACAAAGGAACAGAAATAAAAATAATCTAAAATATAAAGAGAAGTGAACTGCCTGCGAAGGAGCGAGATCAGGTGCCCAGGAAGAGTGCATGCAACATCCGCCACTACAATTCGGTAGAAAGGTCACAATCGGTAACTCCCCACAAGGCAGACAAACGTATGAATTGGTATGTCTTGGCATATAAAAAGTGCTAGCTATCAAGATACATATGCCAAAAGCTGTGCATTTTATAAAAAAAAAACAACTCCTGTGCATATTTCACTTTGAGAGCATAGATAACAGAATCATAAAATAATGAATATTGTCACCCCCGAACACGGAAACGAAATATTTTGGCGTTTTATAATGAAACAGAGAACTGAATAAGATATAATATTTTTGTAGCATTTCGATCGAACAACATTGAAAAAGATTCATACATTCTGACCATCACCACCCTGTACAACAATAACAAAATAATAATGATTGCCATAGTGATTTTTGCGGTACTTTTCGTTGGTATGCATTGCGACACATCGAAAAAGTTGACGGACAAACTAAATCAATTCAAAAGATACAATTTTGATGTAAAGCAAATGTTATTCATACCTGGTTATTATCATGGAAGATTACACGACAAATTGGACAGACTCCTCGGAATCGAATCAAAAGATGGGTCACAACGAAAACTTCTATCCAGACTGGAGGCTCTAGAGAAGTTGGTAAAGAAACATAAGAAGGAAAACGACAGGAGATTCCTCGAGAAAAGCGGTATGTAATTATTTTAGCAATTATTAACGGTTGGATGTTGCCGATGGTCCTAAAAAAGGGGGGTCACCGGAGATGTCGGATTCCATGTCATATTTCTAAAAGCACCGTCATTTTTTTGGCATTTATTTAGGTGAATCTTTAAAAGAAAGGAGGGGATCTCCAACAACACCTAGTTGCAGCATCAACAGCAACCTCCCAAAACACCCACTGTAAAACACAAAAATGACACGCACAGAAAGAGACGCAGTAGTACAATGAACGTCAAATCACAGAAAAACATAAAACACAAATGACTACACATAAACCAACGAGACCAATGGGCAAACGGTGCCGACTTAGGACGGCCATCTGCCTCGTCAGTAGCAGACGGTGTGGTTATCCTGGATTACGTGCGCACAACCCTCCCACTATTCCGATTACCCAGAGGTCTCGAAGAACGTACAATTGTGGTGTAAAACAGCCTCCTCACTGTCAGATGACCACACATAAACAAGACCGCAAGACGCAGGGGCCCAAGCAACACAGATGAATATGTAAATTGATATAAAAAGAGGGCATGCGTAATACGACCTGTGCTCTGCCGGCTGTAGCGAGCTAATGTATGTATTCACCCGAGGAGTCCGACTGACATTCAGAGAGGACAGGTGGTCGGGGCCCTGTCTTCTCTAAAGAGGTTTGGACAGGGCCCGTCATGGAGTCCTGTCGTCACAGTCAGTCAGCGTGCAAGTATTAAGGATGCGCTGGTACAAGACTGTAGATTGGTCAAGTACCAAGCCTAGTGTCCGTCTGGTGACATTAGGATCATATCCACGGTATAAGAGGCGTTTGATGATTCTGACGCATTTTCGATAGTAATTATGTCTACCTTTGATCCTTCTAATTTTGTTGATTATGTCATCATAAAATGCAGGTTGCGAAATACCCAAAGTAATATACTCTGTTGCTTGTATGGGTCCGAATTTCAAAAGTAGTTGACAATAATTTTTGTAAAATTTCCAGAATGTCTTGACAAGTTTGTGAAAGCGAAAACCTTGACCTAAAAGTTTCCTTGTTATTTGTAAATTTCTATCATGAAAATCCAAAACATCAGTACATGCTCTAGCTCATGCGAAATGTAGATACCATAAGACGGTTATCTAGGAACATCACCGTCAAGCCAGGGAAAATTTACTATATTGAATCCAAAGTCATCTCTTTTGTCATACACCCTTGTATGAATCTCTCCATTGATAATTTTGATATTCAGGTCCAAAAATGGTACAACAATAACAAAAACATTTTCGCTTTTCATATCGCCATTATTTAGATGTTTATTTTTTCGGATAAGAGCACTACTGATGAGATTTTACGTATTGAAATGCGCATACAGTATAACAACATATCTTTTCGATGATTTTCTTTTATCGACGTACATTTGAATGAGATCTTTAAATGGAAAAGTCAAACTAAAAAAGAAACAAGATTGGTTCCAAGATACCGACAGAAGTTAAGGGGTCGTATAATGTGGTCGCTTATCATACAACTGAAAGTTATTTCAACAAATATTGTTTTTTTTTTATATTTGACTTTCATTCACTGATTAACGAAGACAAATAAAGGTTGGACCAATCACGCTTTCTTTACTTGAATTTACTAATGAACTTTTAGAATTGTTTTATTTTACGCAATACTGTATCTTGTATGTAAGTCATACATTGTTTAGAAAAATATACATCGCTGTAAGTTTCTTCGAAAAATCTCTCATAATTACTTTAAAATCATATTAGACTATAAACTTAACAATGATTTAACCATTAGTAACAATGGAATAAACTTACCTTTATATTGTGCTGGACTGCTTAATTATAATAGTGAAGGAAAATAATTAAACGCGTTACCTATCAACAATGTCTTTGTATATTCCAGATGATAAAAAAAAACCATCGCATTCACAGTATCGTCTTCGAAGAATTTAGAAAATCACAACAACCAGAGAATCATCTACGACAAGGTGATCACAAACACAGGTGATGCCTACAACAAAACTACAGGTAAATTTACCTGTCCTGTGTCAGGTACATACGTCTTCACCTGGTCAACCATGTCTAGATTTCACCCACAACATTGTGTAGCCTACATCTACCATAACGGTCACAAGTTGATGACGTCATACAGTTATAAACATACTGGTGGTTACCATGAGGTAGCCAGTAATACCATGGTGCTATCATTGAAGGTGAAAGATCTTTTGTGGATTGGAACAACACATGGTGAATACTGCCATGGTTACCCCTATACAGGATTCTCTGGCTAGAAATTGTAAGGAATCTACACATATTTACTTTGAGAAGAATACAAAATAGTATTTGAAGAAAAGAAAATATAGAATGATTCGTGGGTGTATTTCTATTTCAAAAAAGCAGAATAAAATATATCCTTCGTGGAGATGTTTGGTTGTCTATTTTGAAATGCTAGTATATATTACGGATTACCACGATATTATGTTAACCTGCATTAGAAAGCAAAAAAGAAAAACTGAGGTGCCTTGCGATTTGAGCAATTGTCCCTAGGGATGATGAATCCTTTGTCAAAAAAGGCAATTGTAACTATATACTTCTTGTCAAAGTATCAATGAGATCTTTATACAAGTACAATATTATTTGAGAGATGAAAACTGTCTAGCATAAGCTTTAGGTAAAATGAGATGTTAATCCGGGTACCTACTCTGTTTATTATCGTTTTGTACATGCCCCTCGAAAGTCAGCTCATATTGCCTTAAACCCCCTATTCGTGTTTTGGACCTGTTCCCAACCCTTATGTCCTTGTATATGCACAATACCTTCAATAATTCTGAAAAGGGCAGTTGAGAAATGGTTTGCCGCAATGTTTTTCCCAACTTTACATAAATAATTTTTGCTGTAACTTGAATTCTGAACGAAAGCTAATCCATCACTTTTCATAATGCAATAATACAATCATAGAGTTACAAAAACAAGCTTCACGACAGTTATCAAGGCGTGCGACCGAAAGGAACGGTATTGTGATTACCCACTTAATTTTTTTGTATTCCTTTTCTTATTTTCAAAGTTAATCTTTACAAAATCAATCAGTCGTTGCAGTGGGGCAATGCCTACTTAAAGAATCCATATCGTCCAGGCATATGAAAAAATCATAGGTATTGCAAACACTTCAATAGTTTGTCGACGACAGAACAAACGCTTGAAGTGTTTTCAAAAAACATTGACTTTTCAGATATATAAACGATATGAACTTACTTATTTGGCATTGCCCTACTGAAAAGTCTCATCAATTTTGTGCAGTATCACTTGATGAAAAGCAATGAAAAATCTCTGTAAGGAATCACAACATCATAAGTTTCGATCTCACGTGGTGGCTGTCAATGGATTCAACTTCATACCATCATTTCTTTCACAATCTTTAATATACTTATATCAATAGTTAAAGAAGATCCTGACGATAATCTCAACAGCACTCACAATAGGGCAAAAAATTAAACATCGACGGACCCCTAGCAATCTAGAGGTGGGACCAGGTGCCCGGGAGGAGTAGGCATCCCCTGTTGGCTAGCCGCACCCGCCGTCGAAGTTTATGAAGCACGGAAATGAAAATATATATAATTCATGCACTGTCTGACGTCATGTCTATATAGAAAGTGCTATGGCGACAATGTCAGAGAAGTATGTTCAAAACACTTACTGTCAAACCCCTCGCGGGGAACTTTTTCACGAGCTCCACACGGCAACGGATATAAGTGTGACACAAATGAGTTAAAGAAGATCCTGACGATAATCTCAACAGCACTCACGACGGACCCCTAGCAAGCTAAAGGTGGGATCAGGTGCCCGGGAGAAGTAAGCATCACCTGTTGGCTAGCCGCACCTGCCAGTCAAGTGACGCTAAGATTCTGTTTATTCTAATATATTTTAGAACAGCTTTACAAGTCATAGTGATTTTACTGCTGTGTATGTTCATGGTAAATATTTCATTTGCATTTTTATGGTATATCTAACATTCTCTCGCGAGAAGAGAAAATGAGGACAAACAAACGGAGACAATATGATAGAATCATGAAGCACAAAACATAACATTGTTAATATAAACAAACTCTACACAGTCTCAACTAAACGATATTATCATAGGTGGCGGCACTCTGAAGAATGTAACGCCGCACAAAAAAATATAGAAAAGTTAAAGGAATACATTGAGAAAGTAAAATACGGTCACAGTATGTTCATTGATTTAACTCGTTTGTAACCCCCCCCCCCCCATGTATTCTGACTGCATGGAATTAATCAAGGGGATGTATTTCGTTCAAAAATTGGTTGTATTCCACAGTATACACTTGCCTTTTGCCCGTCAATCTGGGCTTTCATGTAATCATACTTTGATTTCTTGATTTGACGTGAAATGTTTTTACAAAAAAGGATTATTTTTACTTTCTTCGAGGCAGCATATACCCGCTGTCTGTCTGTCTGTCCGTCCATCTGTCTGTAGGTTAGTCCGTCCGTCCGAGATCTTATCTCCTAAATCTACATAAGAAATCGATCATTTTTCAGATAGATCATTTGGTCAAAGGTCACTGCAGGTTATACATCAAAGGTCAATGTCATTCCCAGCCAAAAAATATTCTTTCTGTACTGAAAGATTTTAAAATTCATTAAATATCGGTATTGTGTCCAAATGATAAGTAATTTTATTTAATGTTGTTAATGCGTGAATGAGAAATTATGTATCCATACCGGGGGTGTTTAATATAACTGTAGAGAAATACATGTGCATGTATCAGGTCGGAAAAACTTCAATATACGGAAGAAAGGAGGGGATATCCAGCAAGACTCGTTTGCAGCACCAATAGCAAAACATCGAAACACCCCTTGTGAAAAAAATCAGAGAAGACATACACAGCAAGAGACACAAAAGAGGCAAGGAACAGCAAACACGAAACCAAAACACCTTTCACAAAAGGCCAAACATGCACAACGATACCAATAGGCAATCAGTGCCTACTTTGGACGGTTATCTGCTACGTCAGTACCAAATGATGTAGTTATCCGGATTACGTGCACAAAACCCTCCCACTTTTCCGATTACACGAAGGTATCGAAGAACGCATAATTGTTGTGTAAATTAACATGTAAAGTAGCCACAAAAAAGTACATCAAAACGCAGTGACCAAAGCAACACAGATGCATATATGAATAGATATAAAAGGGGTGGACTTAAGAAATACAGTCCTTGCTCTGCCGGGCGTAGTGGGTTTATTTATGTTATCACCTGAGGAGTCAGACCGACATTCAGGTGTTACATGTCTTCAAAAATTTGTTCGGGGCCTGTCTTCTTTAAAGATGATTGGACAGGGTTCGACATGAAGTCCCGTCGTCAAAGTCAATGAGAGTGAGCGTATTACGAATGGACTGGTACAAGGATGTCGATTGTCCAATACAGTACCAATGTCGTCTGGTGACATTAATTATGACTCTATCCAAGGTATAAAAGGCGTTTGATGATTCCGACGCATTATCGATGGTTATGCTGTCTGCTTTTGATCCTTCCAATTCACCATAAAATGCAAGCCGTGAAATACCCAAAGTAATATACACTGTTGCTTGCATAGGTCCGAACTTTAAGAGAAGCTGACAGTGATTTTGGTAAAATTCATGTACTAGTTTATGGAAGCGGAAACCTTGACATAAAAGTTCCTTGGTTATATGTAGAAATCTACTATTAAAATAAAAAACATCAATATAAGCATAACGGATGAACTGTGATATGTAAATGCCGTATGACGATGGTCTGTGAAGTCAGGGGAAAATTTCTATGTTGAATATTGAATGTTTCTGTGCTGAATCCAAAATAATCTCTTTTGTTATAAACACATGTATGGATTTCTCCGTTTGTGATTTTGCTATGTAGGTCCAAAAGTGTTTCTGTGTTTCTGTATTTTTAATATTGTCTGGTTGAGTGTCAATTCATGTAGATAAATTTTATACTTATATGTATCAAAACAGGATTGTCAATAGTGAGAATATCATGCAGGTACCTAAATATTAGTAAACCATTTCAGATCATCATATTTTCTTTTCTTTTGATGATTTTGGATGAATTCTTTTTCATTAGTGTATAAAAGTAGGGAGGGAATCTCCATCCAGACCCTGTTGCAGCACCAACAGCAAAACACCAATGAGTTAAAGAAGATCCTGACGATAATCTCAATAGCACTCACAATAGAGCACAAAATTAAGCATCGACGGACCCCTAGCAAGCCAGAGGTGGGACCAGTTGCCCGGGAGGAGTAAGCATCCCCTGTTGGCTAGCCGCACCCGCCGTCGATGTTTAAGCACGAAAATAAAAACAATATATAATATTCATGCACTGTCTGACTTTATCTCTATATAGAAAGTGCTATGGCGACAATGTCAGGGAAATATATTCAAAACACTTACTGTCAAACCCCTCGCGGGGAACTTTTTTACGAGCTCCACACGGCAAAGGGCATAAGTGTGACACAAATGAGTTAAAGAAGATCCTGACGATAATCTCAATAGCACTCACAATAGAGCACAAAATTAAGCATCGACGGACCCCTAGCAAGCCAGAGGTGGGACCAGGTGCCCGGGAGGAGTAAGCATCCCCTGTTGGCTAGCCGCACCCGCCGTCGAAGTTTATGAAGCACGGAAATGAAAGCAATATATAATATTCATGCACTGTCTGGCTTTATCTCTATACAGAAAGTGCTATGGCGACAATGTCAGGGAAATATATTCAAAACACTCACTGTCAAACCCCTCGCGGGGAACTTTTTTACGAGCTCCACACGGCAAAGGGCATAAGTGTGACACAAATGAGTTAAAGAAGATCCTGACGATAATCTCAATAGCACTCATAATAGAGCACAAAATTAAGCATCGACGGACCCCTAGCAAGCCAGAGGTGGGACCAGGTGCCCGGGAGGAGTAAGCATCCCCTGTTGGCTAGCCGCACCCGCCGTCGATGTTTAAGCACGAAAATAAAAGCAATATATAATATTCATGCACTGTTTGACTTTATCTCCATATAGAAAGTGCTATGGCGACAATGTCAGGGAAATATATTCAAAACACTTACTGTCAAACCCCAAAACACCCGATGTGATAACGCAATGCATTGTTCAGTACCAATTATTCTATTGCAAATAACATATATCAGTAACATGTTCATTGATACATCATTTGGCACGAGGGTAAATGATGTATCAATGAAGTTGCAATAACAAGAGAAGCAAAATGCAAACACGTAATACACTAAATTTGTATAAATACGAGATAGGCAGAGCATAATTATTAAAAAAAGAAATGTTTTCTAAATTATCGATTTTGTACTGTATACAGGGATATGGTCATTATCCATATTTGTCATTGTTACTAAATACCTTACTACTGATTTCGTTTGACCGTGCCACTTCGAATGCAGCTCTTGATTACTTTTTGTGTCCTCCGCAGAAGATTTTAATACCTTTCTAAAGGGGAGATAGCAAAGGTTTAAAATAAAGAATGTAGTTAGTATTATTGTCATAGCAATTTAAACCCAATCGAGCAGAGCTTATAAGTTCATTCAAAGTGCGGAACTTAAGGGGAGGGGGTCTAGACCCCGCTGTAATTCCACCTCCCCACCCCCAATTATTTTTCTCATTTTTACGGGTTTTTTTTCAAAATCATCCGCTGGACACTCCTTACAGCTTGGACCCCCCTAAAAAATCCAGATCCGCCCACATATTCCAACCATGTGAAATAAAACTATGAAACAGGGAATAATACTTGCTCGCATAACTATCGATATCTTCAATTCAATAAATATTTTATCAAAACTAGAACTTAAATGAATCGTCTCACTTTTCGTTGAAACGGCTCAGCCCGGTCAGGGCTCTTTCTATGACAATGCATGTATATGGCAAACAATTCAGTAACAATTGAATGTGTGATCGCAGGATCACTTTACGTTTGATAATATCGCTGCACGACATTCAATAGATCAACGACAGAAATCGTGTAGTTCCTACGTCCTAATCTTACGGAAGCAAATTAAAAATTCACTGCATGATTCCAAAATCGAAGGGTCTTTTGCTTTTATTCATCCGATGATTTCGACTGTATATTATTGACTTATACTGTAAACATCAAAGAAGTACCTAACCGTTATTCAGTCTCTAAGTCGAGAAGGCAAAATAAAATCGTGAGAATTCCCATCGAAACGGTTGCGAACCCCGGAATGAACAACATTACGAAGTGAGACCAGGTGCCCGGGGAAAGTGAGCGTCTCCTGATTGCATGCAACACCCGTCGCAACAGCTCCATGGAAACCTGTCAAATTCGGTGATTGTCTCGATGTACATTTTGATGTACATATCAGGTAAGTATGTCTTGTTTGGTGATGACGACAGCCAATCAATCATAATGTAGAACGTCACTGATCATTTTGGAAAGGGGGATCTGATATGCTTTTATAATATCCACGTAGCTACCGAAGAACTTCCGCAATGATCATTTCAGCCGTTGTGTGATATAACCATGAACAAGTAGCTTACTCGAAAGCCGTCTGGCCCTAATGATGAAATCTTCATATTTGGAACAGATCATATCTTTTGTTCCTTTTCGTGTATTTCAAATCAAAGATTGTTTTTTTTTTCTTAATCCGTCTTTCTGCTGGACTTTTTTTAAATGAATTTAATAATTCTTTTTTTTTCCAACAATTCATTTTATTTCTTGCTTACTACTACCTGAGGATTTCATTATTTCTGACATTGTGTACACATGACATTGAGGATCACTGACGATGGTTAAAAACCCGAAACGTGCATGTCTGGTCCATGCTGTGAATTAATCTGCTCTAAAATTATGCTTATGAATTTGAAGACGTTGAACATTTGTACCACTTGGTGAGTGACACTGCTGGTGGACATTTGACCAAATGTGATCAATTTTGTTTGGTCGCTTCTTCAAATGCATTTGAAATTTTCTGTTTTTAAAATTGTCTCAAATTTCTTAAACCTGGGTCCTGTAGCATCATATCCCAGCCTTCTTGCTACGTCTTTCGGTATTTTTATGACATAATTTCAAAGATTTTGGTCATATCACTGAGTTGAATACCCGTAACGCGCATGTCTGGTCCATGCTGTAAATGTATCTGCTCTAAAATGATGCTAATGAATTTGAAGACGTTAAACATTTATGTTAATTATGTTTTTTCTTGTTTAAATTCTTTTATCCATATCTTCTCATAATTAAGAAATTCTTCGAGCAGATTTGATACTTACATAAAGATTCCCTTCTTTATACAATCACTTATTATTATAATATGACAAATATGGACAAAACAATATCAGTATAAAGATGTATAAAATCGTTAATCGAAATACAGAAGTGTTCCAACTCTTTACCTTAATGGAGGAAATTTCAAACCAATTTTTCTGCACCAGACACATGTTTCGAATAATTCTCATCAGTGATGCTTACAGAATCTTCTTACCGTTGGCATAGAAAACCAGGATAAAACCAGAACTATGGCAAAGGAACAGAAATGAAAATAATCTACCATATAAAGAGTACTGAACTCCCTGCGAAGGAGCGAGATCAGTTGCCCAGGAAGAGTGAGCATCTCCTGCTTGCATGCAACATCCGCCACTTCCTTTCGGTGAAAGGTCACAATCGGTAACTCCCAAAAGGCAGACAAACGTATAAATTGGTATGTCTTGGAATATTAAAAGTAATATTAATAGCTATCAAGATACATATGTCAAAAGCTGTACATCTGTATAAAAGTTAACTCCTGTGTTTATTTATTCTTTAAGAGCCATGTAGGGTGATCGTATATTTCCCAAGTACATTTATTGTTGACAATAACATGAGCTCAACATTAAAGAGCCCTCAATGACATCCACACCATCAAAAATCTCTCTCTTCATATCATAGAGAAAGTAGACTCAGATATTATTTGAGGCCGATGGCGTCGAGCTCCTGTGCACAGAACTGTCTGTTCAGTAATTTGAATCCTACGTCCATTCAAAAGCGTCGCCATACCTCTTGTCCAAACTGAGATAAAATAATGTTAAAAAATCATCAAACAGTCTAAACTAAAAAAATTAGTTCTGAATTCTGTGTTCCTTTTCCTTTGCATCCCCCTCCCAAAAATAAAACCCCTGCTGCCACATCAACAAATTGAATTCGTCTTCTTAAATGGTCGAGTCAGGAGACTGGCATATATACTAAAGCTGTGTTGGACCATTTACAGATTTGCTAGTTATGTTGGCATTTGGTTTTGCGTAAATTTCTCAATGATAGTAATATCCAATTCTCTCGGACATACATACAACATTAAAGTCAACAGATCTAAAAAAAAAATAAACTGCTAATGTAAAATCAAGATAATTGCGGAAAAGTCTGGGCTAGCTTCAACATATCTATTTTGTCACTATGCATTACATATAAAGTCATAGGAAAGTATAAGAATCTGGGATTAGAAAAGAAACTAGAAGCTTATATTAATTTTTCGTCTTTTAAAAGTCAAGTTTTCAAGGCTTCTATAACTCTTGAAATTCTGAAATTTCTTTGAAACCATTCCAGAAGAAAATGAATTATAAAGGCATACAACACACAATTTTTGTCTTATAGAAAAACATTACACAAAATGTAAAAAAATAATTTTGTTTATGTGCATCCTATTGAGCGTTTCTACATAACTTCTTCTGGAGAAATGTATTCTTAACGTATCCTATGTACAAATGGATATCTCGCTGACGTCTCGTCCATTTAAACAGTGTTAAAACGATCTCGGGGAATCTTCAATAGTGTCACGATAGTTTCCATGGCTTGGATAGTTGACCAGGATCTTCTTTAACTCATTTGTGTCACACTTATGCCCTTTGCCGTGTGGAGCTCGTAAAAAAGTTCCCCGCAAGGGGTTTGACAGTTAGTGTTTTGAAAATTTTTCCCTGACATTGTCGCCATAGCACTTTCTATATAGACGTGGCCTCACATAGCGCATGCATTTTATATATTCTTTTCATTTTCGTGCGTGAACATCGACGGCGGGTGCGGCTAGCCAACAGGGGATGCTTACTCCTCCCGGGCACCTGGTCCCACCTCTAGCTTGCTAGGGGTCCGTCGATGCTCAATTTGGTGCTCTATTGTGAGTGCTGTTGAAATTATTGTCTGGATCTTCTTTTACTCAACATGGAACCCAACATTAATATTGCATAATGTATATTCAGGTAAAGATAGGCAGTGATTCTAACTCTATAACACACTTGATATTTATTTGTTCCACGGAAATCTTAATATGAAAATGAATCATAATCTATGAAATTGGACAAATACATGACAAATACATGAGTATATTATCTGAGCAAATACCTACAGAAATTCATGATATTTAATTTCAGAAAAAAAACCAATACAAATTATAATTTTCAATGTGTATCAGTGTTGGTTTTTTTTTGCTTCAAGGACACCTAATGTATTATTGTGTGTGTTTGTGTATTTGACGTATGGAAACTGTGTAAGTCTGAGATGAATAATTTTTTTTCAAGTAAGAAAATCAAAGTTGCATCCATGATCTTTAGAGCCACATCAATTTGATAAGAAATTTTATGATCATATGGCATTCTATTTATTCATAGGAGTTATAGTTATTTTATATCACAAATGTGAAATTTAAGGACGAGAAGACTCAGAATCAATATTCCAGAGAAATGAATGGTGAAAATGCCATCTTAGTTAATACAAATACAAGTTAATACATACTTAGTCCAGAGATCAGTTAAGAAGAGGTAAATTGTGATTTTACCTAACATTTGTGACATATATGGATAATGACCATATCCCTGTTTACAGCACAAAATCGATAATTCAGAAAATCAGAAACCGAGGCATACGAAATCAGGATAAAACAGGAACAAAAGCAAACAAACAAAAACCTCCACCATATGAAAAGAAGCGAACTCCCGATATGAGAGTGAGACCAGGTGCCCAGGAAGAGTAAGCATCTCCTGCTTGCATGCAACACTCGCCGCTTCAATTCGGTAGAATTGTCACATTCGGTAACTTCCATTTCGGAAGACATAGAGTACAATCTTGGGTTGGATGGTTCAAATGGTCTACGACAGAATATCACCAATCATTCTGGAGAGTTGGACATCATAGTGTATGACGAGTTCCCCATATCGACCGTAGAACTTCCTCAGTGACGATGTTAGTCGGTCACAAGCATATCCCTGACTGAGAAGCTTATCTGAAAGACGCCTAGCTCTCAGAACAAAATCCGTATATTTGGTACTTGCTCTGGCATAGCGTATCAACTGAGATATGAACACGCCATAAGCAGGCGATGAAGGAATGTTGCTACTCAGAAAAGGAAAGTTTGTAATGCTGAAATTGAAGTCGTCACGTTTGTCATAGAGTGAGGTGTTCATGTGACCATCAGTGTCGTAGGACAACATTATGTCCAAATAGGATGCTGAATTATTTGTCTCTGTAGTTTCTTTGACTTCAAGCTCTGAAGGATAGATACTGCTCAGGAAATCCGCGAATTTTGGATTATTGATGGACAACACATCGTCTATGTATCTGTAAGTGAAGTTGAAGTCAGAAGCTAAGTATCTTTTCCCTTCAGAGACCAGAGATTGAATGAATTCAGCTTCGTACGAGTAAAGAAAAATGTCGGCAAGGAGTGGGGCACAATTGGTACCCATTGGAATTCCGACAATTTGCTGGAAGACCTTTCCTCCAAACACTACAAAAATGTTGTCGATCAAAACGTTTAACATCTGAATAATATCTGTTTCAGTGTACTTATTTTCAGAATCGGACTTTTCTTTTACAAAGTAGGTTTTGTCATAGTTCACAATAATAAATTTGTATTTCCGATTACCGTACTTACTTGTAAACGCATTACTTATAATTGTTGCGAGTCTTTCTTTCAATTTAGAATGTGGAATTGTAGTGTAAAGTGTCGAAAAATCAAAGGCTTTGATCGAATGAACTTTACTAAAATGAGTGGATTTCAGATGTTCTTAAAGTTCCTTCGAATTCTTTAAAATCCACATCTGGTTGATTCCACTGCGAGAATATACTGTCGAACAATATTTTTGAAGCCCAGATTTGATTTCAGATAAAACTTTGGTGAGTAAGATCGATACAGATTTGGTAGAACATTTTGAGGAACCAGCGATGAAACGTTGTTTGTACAGATTCTTATGCATTTTAGGTATGCAGTATAAGTATGGTAAATCTAAATCTAAATTGTTAGTTTGGAAGCCAAAGGAAGCAAGAGCTGATTTGTGGTTATCTATTATTTCAGAGGCAGAATGGTTTGTAATATTTGTATCTCATCACTATAATTTTGTTATCAACAAGGAATGTTTCCATGGATAGGATTGATAGGAAGTTGGTATGATGGCAAACTGTAAGAAAGAATAAAGATTTTAATAAAAATTTTCAGCTGCCCTTAGTTTTATTTAGATCAGCACATGGATATACACAGTATCTTTGTTTGAATATTTGTAACTGGAACTGAAAGTGGAAATGAAGAATGGCAGTGATTTTGTTGATTATCAGTATCTATTGTACTGTTTACGAGATTTTCGCGTGGGGATAATTGTCGCGTTTTTCGCGTTTAGATCGATTTCGCGAAAACTTCCCCCACACGAAAATATCACCGTGGCACTCTTACAATGGGAAAGGCATTGTTATCGCGAATATTTCCCCCACGCAAAAGTCTTGATGTAATGATCGCGAAATTTCCCCACGCTTAAATAACCATGTTTAAAGTATTATGGTGTTCACTAATGTATTATGCAGCATTAAATGGTTCATATCATAACCATTGCTTGGTTTGTGATTTTTCAGTTCTTTGGTCGCTACGGGAATATTATAAGAGCATATCAGATCCTCTTTTCCAGAATGATCACTGACATTCTATATTGTGATTGAATGGCTGTCGTCATCACCAAACAAAAATACTTACCTGATATGTACATCAAATTGTACATCGAGATAATCACCGAATTTGACAGATTTCCATGGAGCTAATGCGACGGGTGTTGCATGCAATCAGGAGACGCTGACTCTCCCCGGACACCTGGTCTCACTTTGGAATGTTGTTCATTTCGGGGTTCGCAACCGTTTCGATGGGAATTCTCTCGATTTTGCTTTGTCTTATCGACTTTGAGACTGAATAACGTTTAGGTATACTTCTGTATACTTTATTACATGTACTTAACAAAAGCAGTAATTTACTGAACCATGTTCAGCTTCTCATTTACAGCTTGCTAGGGGTCAGTCGATGTTTAATTTTGCGCTCTACTGTGAGTGCCGTTGAGATTATCGTCAGGATCTTCTTTAACTCATTTGTGTCACACTTATGCCCTTTGCTGTGTAGAGCTCGTAAAAAAGTTCCCCGCGAGGGGTTTGACAGTAAGTGTTTTGAATATACTTCCCTGACATTGTCGCCATATCACTTTCTATATAGACACAACGTCAGACAGTGCATGAATTTTATATATTTTCATTTCCATGCTTCATGACGGCGGGTGCGGCTAGCCAACAGGGGATGCTTACTCCTCCCGGGCACCTGGTCCCACCTCTATCTTGCTAGGGGTCCGTCGATGTTTAATTTTGCGCTCTTTTGTGAGTGCCGTTGAGATTATCGTCAGGATCTTCTTTAACTCATTACAATTGCTGTACAGAATTCTACAAAACCATACAGAAAGCTTAACACAAACCATTTCATGAACAAATTTACTTGTCTCCGGATTTGATTTGTGATTTTTAAGCTCAGTTTACACATGTGATCGAAATATAGAACTTGATTAAGTTGAAGTCTGAGATGAGAATAAGAATAGATGTTGATGTGTATTGCTGATGATGTCATATTCCATATGCTGCATCTGACCTTGGGATGACATCTGGATGAACTGTTCAAAGTGCCGGTAAAACTATTAAAATATTTAAAGTTTAGACCACCAATATCATGAATATCGGTTCTTGGTAATGAGATATTTCACGTCAAATATGGGTAGAAAGGAAAAGGCTGGTTTAGTACCGTGCAGCAATTTCGCTTCTGTATCTATTAAAATAAAACAGGAAAGAAGATTCCAGACGAGTCAGATGATATTTATTGGTCTTCATCCTTGTCTTGTGGACATTTTTTATTCTGGGTAGCGGAATTCAGACATTGTAAAACAGCCAGGATACAACTAGAACTAAGGCAAAGGAATATAATTTTTTTAATCTACCATTTGGAGAGAAGTGAACCCCCTGCGAAAGAGTAAGATCAGGTGCCTGGAAGAGTGAGCATCCCCTGCTTACATGCAACACTCATCACTTCAATTCGGTAGAAAGGTTACAATCGATAACTCCCACAAAGGAAGACAAAGTTATACATTTGTATGTCACAGAAGGTCTACGTCAGAATATCATTTATGACTAGTGGATGTCATTGTGTGCTACCATTTCCCCATATCTGAAGCTAACTAATCGACACAATACGCTATAACAAAGCTACTTACCATACATTCCGTTCTTGCACTGGAATAAGTTTTATATATTTTGCGTGATACATGAAGAAATTAATGAGAACATCGCATGTTACCCGATAGCTCACGGTAGCTAACACATGTACTTTTCACGAACGTTCTAGCATGGTATGTTATTTTACACCCATGTTTTCGTTGAAATCAACTGTTGGGTCCGGTTATTGATTTTTACATAACATATGTTGCCATATAAATCAGTGATATAAAACAACATTGATAAAAAACATTCTAGTCACCAACAACCTGTACAACAGCGTTAACAAATATTATAATGATCGCCATAGTGTTTTTTGCAGTCCTTTTCATTGGTATGCATTGCGACGCATCGAAAACGTTGACGGACAAACTAGATCAATTCAAGAGATACACTTTTGATGTAAAGCAAATGTTATTCATACCTGGTTATTATCAAGGAAGATTACATGACAAATTGGATAGTCTCCTTGGAATTAATTCCAGAGACGTAACACAACGAAGACTCCTGACCAGACTGGAGGCTCTAGAGAAGTTGGTAAAGAAACATATTAAGAAAGAAAACGACAAAAGAATCATCGATAAAAGTGGTATGTAATAGTTTTAAGCAATTATTAATGGTTGAGTGTCAATTATAAGTGGCTGATGGTCCAAAAAATAAAAGAGTTACCGGAGATGTCGGATACCATGTCATTATCTTAAATGCACTGTCATCAGCTTTTTTGGCATGCATTTAGGTTATGCTAAAATTTTCACTTTTCATATCCACATTATCTAGATATTCATTTTTACGGTTAAGAGCATCACTGATGAGACATTACGTATTAAAATGCGCGTACAGTATAACAACATATCATATATTTCTATGCTGTTATTTATTATCGACGTAAATTTGAATGAAATCTTTAAATGGAAAGGTCAAACTGACAAAGAAACAGAATGATTCTAAGATACCGACAAAACTTTAGGGTGCGTATAATGTGTTCTAAGATACCGATAAATCTTTAGGGGCGTATAATGTGTTCTAAGATACCGACAAACCTTTGGGAGCGTATAATGTGTTCTAAGATACCGATAAATCTTTAGGGGCGTATAATGTGTTCTAAGATACCGACAAAACTTTAGGGGCATATAATGTGTTCTAAGATACCGACAAAACTTTAGGGGCGTATAATGTGTTCTAAGATACCGACAAAACTTTAGGGGCGTATAATGTGTTCTAAGATACCGATAAATCTTTAGGGGCGTATAATGTGTTCTAAGATACCGACAAACCTTTGGGAGCGTATAATGTGTTCTAAGATACCGATAAATCTTTAGGGGCGTATAATGTGTTCTAAGATACCGACAAAACTTTAGGGGCATATAATGTGTTCTAAGATACCGACAAAACTTTAGGGGCGTATAATGTGTTCTAAGATACCGACAAAACTTTAGGGGCGTATAATGTGTTCTAAGATACCGACAAAACTTTCTTGGATTCAGAAAATGGGGGGACGTATAATATGTTCGTATATCATAAGTCTTTCGATACATTTTTGGACTAATAATTTTCACACTTTTTGGCCATATTACATCGTTTA
>VSWD01000003.1:6562121-6866559 GCA_033119305.1 Pinctada imbricata | reverse complement strand
ATTACTTATAGTCCTAATATTGAATTTCTATGGGATATTTAACCAAATCAGCATGCAGCAAGTAACATGTCACACTACGTATATGAATACATAGCCATAGGCCTAGATCCAACTCGAAAACATGTTTATACATCAAAATAATTTAAACCTAGGAATTGATTACTTCAAGAACTATACCATCATGTATTTGTTTTAACATAACCGGTGTAACTAATCTAATTTATGTGAAAAATCGCCTGACTTACCTTCACGGCGCTTCGTTGTTTCGGTACGTATATTGAAAGTGAAAGTACTTTCTATGCCTCCCGGTGGGGGCACTGCGGACATGTGAACATATTGTGCTATTTTTAGAGTCGGCGATCCCTCTTGATATACGTCGAAGGTGTAACTACAGTTAATCATTTTAGCAGGGAATCCCTTCCCTTTTGACTGGTGAACCGGGCTGAATAGAAGGTGTCACCTCATTGGACATAACTATTGAAAATTTAAAAATAGCACATAAAATCAATGTATGATTTCCTGCTGTCTGTAGAATTTGAGTTTTGAACATGATTTTGCCTTATATGTAATCAATAGATCGATTTGAAAATATATAAAAATTAGCAAATTTTCAATTCGGAAGGAGGGGTCATTAAACAAGTGAATTTTGCAGAAAAGGTATGCATGACCCCCTTTTTTCTTTCGTTTTTATACGTGCCAAAGATGACCTAGGCCAAAAATATTCCTTAAAAATCTAAAAGTGGATATCTTGACAAAATTCTTTCACTTGTAGGGTACCATGCATGAGTACCTCATATCTACAAAATGTCATGACAATCTGAAGAGTGGTTATAGAAAAGAAGCAGAAAATGTATGAAAATCACCCCCCCCCCCCTTCCTTTTTACATAAGAAAAAAATTCATAAAAAATCAAAAAAATAAATTTTAAGCATAAAATGCATATCAAAGCATTAAGTAAGTTAAATATGATAAATATGTAGTAAATGAGTGTGTAAAATCATACACTTATTGAGTTATTTAAAGAAATAGTGCAAAAATGTGCATTTCTGACTAAGTCCGAAAAGACGTCAAAAACGCGTCAAAAATTTGACTTCGAAGTGGAACCAAAAATAACAACACTTCTTAAGACATCTCTCTAGATCATCCTGATGCTTTCGGTTTGTCGATACATGCTTCGGTTCTGAAGAAGAAGTTTGTCAAAGGAGGGTACCCCCCGTGACCTACTTTTTGCTGTGGTGGCGCCACCTGTTGACAGATCCGGACGAAAAACAACAACACTTGTAGGGGACCATGAGTACTTCATACCTACCAAGTTTCATCAAAATCCCTTCAGCCGTTCTGGAGAAGAAGTTTAAAATGTGAAAAGTTTACGACGACGGACGACGACGGACGACGACGACGACGACGACGACGACGCCGGACGACGGACGACGGACGCAACACTATGACAATAGCTCACTTGAGCCTATGGCTCAGGTGAGCTAAAAAGGGAAAAAAATTTTGTCGGGATCCCGTCGGGGTTTGAAGCCAATCCCCATGGGTCCATTGGGCATGGAAAACATACATTATACCTATGTACAATCTTAAAAATATTCCTTAAAAATCTAAAAGTGGATATCTTGACAAAATTCTTTCACTTGTAGGGTACCATGCATGAGTACCTCATATCTACAAAATGTCATGACAATCTGAAGAGTGGTTATAGAAAAGAAGCAGAAAATGTATGAAAATCACCCCCCCCCCCCTTCCTTTTTACATAAGAAAAAAATTCATAAAAAATCAAAAAAATAAATTTTAAGCATAAAATGCATATCAAAGCATTAAGTAAGTTAAATATGATAAATATGTAGTAAATGAGTGTGTAAAATCATACACTTATTGAGTTATTTAAAGAAATAGTGCAAAAATGTGCATTTCTGACTAAGTCCGAAAAGACGTCAAAAACGCGTCAAAAATTTGACTTCGAAGTGGAACCAAAAATAACAACACTTCTTAAGACATCTCTCTAGATCATCCTGATGCTTTCGGTTTGTCGATACATGCTTCGGTTCTGAAGAAGAAGTTTGTCAAAGGAGGGTACCCCCCGTGACCTACTTTTTGCTGTGGTGGCGCCACCTGTTGACAGATCCGGACGAAAAACAACAACACTTGTAGGGGACCATGAGTACTTCATACCTACCAAGTTTCATCAAAATCCCTTCAGCCGTTCTGGAGAAGAAGTTTAAAATGTGAAAAGTTTACGACGACGGACGACGACGACGACGACGACGACGACGACGCCGGACGCCGGACGACGGACGCAACACTATGACAATAGCTCACTTGAGCCTATGGCTCAGGTGAGCTAAAAATAGTGAAAGAGCTCAGCGACATCAATTTCTTGGTTAATTTCAGCTACTTTAGGATAGCCTACTCCTTAAATATGTACTAATCGGTCAGTATTTGACGTGTATGTGAGAGAAAAAGGTTGTTCTTCTCAAATGAGCACTCAGTTGCAGAAGTAGGTTATGAACATCACAAATTAGGACCTAGCGACAGGTAAAATCACTAAGTGTCGCTATTTTTCTGGAATGACTGTTATAGTTTCCACCCAGTTTGTCTGTCCGTCCGTCCGTCTGTCTGTCTGTCTGTCTGTCTGTCACACTTTGGTTTTCCAGACTTTTTTCCACTGTCGTTGCATATATTGAACCCATTTTTGGCATGTGAGTTTATCACAATTTGATACAGATCAAATTCAAGTTTGGTTTCGATTCACCTTTTTTTTACAAGAGTTATGGCTCTTGGACTTAGCAAATTTCATGAAATTCTCAGTTTTCTGGACTTTTCTTCCAAGGTATTGCAGACATTGAAATAATCTTTTATGTATAAATACATTTCAGTGTTATACAGCTCAAGTGTGAGTTTGCTTCTGATTGAATAATTTCTACAAGAGTTATGGCCCCTGGACTTAGCAAATTTCATGAAATTCTCAGTTTTCGGGACTTTTCTCTGCTGTTGTTGTAGATATTGAAATAATTTTTTTATATGTGATTACATCTTAGTGTAATACAGATCAAGTTCAAGTTTGGTTTCAATTGACCTATTTTCACAAGAGTTATGACCCTTGGACTTAACTAATTTAATGAAATTCTCAGTTTTCCAGACTTTTCTTCCATGGTATTGCAGATATTGAAATCATGTTTGGTATGTGAATATATCTCAGTGTGATACAAATATGTTTCAATTTGATTGACCCATTTCTACAGGAGTTATGGCCCCTGGACTTAGCAAATTTCATGACCTTCTCAGTTTCCAGTCTTTTCATGTCTGTTGTTGTAGATATTGAGCTGATTTTTGGTATGCAGATACATTATAGTATGATAAAGAATAATTTGAAGTTTGGTTTGATTTATTTGTTCTTACAAAAGGTATGTTGTCATAGCAAATTTCATGAAATTTTCCTGTTTTCCAGACCTTTTTCTAATACGCATATTGAACTTATTTTCATGTTGGATTCATCTTTTGGTGTGAGTAAAGGTCAAGGCAGAGTTGAAGGACATTGATTAATGCCGGTAGGGGACTTATATCGCTTGCGATTCATAAATTTTTTATTATGATTTTTAATCATGTGTAACATGATTGTATAGAAAGTCTGAAACCTTTTATTAGAATATTATGTCATACGCGATATGTTTCTAAATACATGTAATTCTATTGTTTAATGTTATAACTGCTTTAAAGATAAAGAAGCTGAAGAGGAAAGTTCAGAGTCAGATTCTGATGACGAGGACGATGATGATGATGATGATGATGACGACGATGATGACAGTGGTAACAGTGATGAAGAAAGTGATGATGATGATGGTGATGAAAACAATGTTCAAGGGTAAGAATGGTCATATTCATAGAGTTTTTTCAGATGAATGAAAATTTTGTATAATGTATATATGTCTATCTGAAAATGGGTAGATTTTCATTATTTTGATTTTGTTGATAATTCATAGTAAGAAGTAAAGATTCAAATCTGGCTCTAACAGATGAGTTAACATGAATTTTCCGATACTGTAAACGTGGAAATTTTCACATGGGCGCAATTTTTTCACATGGGGGTAATTTTCACATGGGGGTAATTTTTTCGCATGGGGGTAATTTTCACAGGGGGGAAATTTTCACATGGGGGTAATTTTTGCATGGGGGTAATTTTCACATGGGGGTAATTTTCACATGGGGTAATTTTCACATGGGGATAATTTTCATATGGGGTAATTTTCACATGGGGGTAATTTTCACGTATTTCATGAATAGAGGAATTCATAAAAATTTCCCCCATGTGAAAATAATCTCATTTTTACAAAGGCAAAGACATTTATATTTTGAATATTTCCTCCAAGCATAATGTCCTTGTGTTATAATCATGAAATTTTTCCTCAGTGAAAATAACCATGTGTAAAGTATATATTGAGACTTATAATATTTATCCATTCTTAACTCAATGCTCTTTTACATTTCAGACCTGGTCCCTCAGATGATGAAAATAAATTTGACTCTGGCATCGTTTCGGCAAATTCTGATGGTTAAACAGCTGAGGATGCATGTACTAAAAATTCTGTAAAGATGGAAAATATTAAGGCATTTAATGCAGTAACAGTTTACCCTTTGGGCTATGTACAGTCCAAGCTTTTCAGAGCTGAAGTCTTTCAGTATTATAATATATTACAATTGACTCTTCCGATTGCGGGAAAAAAATGCAAAATTTCGTGACGTCACAATGCTTTTACCATGTGTTTACCTCGGACAAACAAGCTTGGAACCTCGGTCAAACATCGAAATTGCAATGTGACGTCATGGAATTTCTCAAATTTTTTCCCGCGTTCGGAAGGATCAATTGTAATGAATTATTATCGTTATATTTTTGTGCTACTCATCGATGCATATATAGCTCATGTTGGTTTGTTTATTTTTTTTCCAGTTGTTCACAATTGATTGATATACATGTAGACACATGTATCATATGACTGTCTGTGTCTGTCTGTTCTCACATCCACATTGCATGTTCTATTTATTAGTCCCCTACCGGCAACACCGAAGGGGACTCTTAGTTTTTTTCATTCAAAATTCATTCAAGGCCCATATACATGTAACATACTTTCAATGTTCTTTGTAATTTTATTCTACTTCTTTTCAACTTCTATTCAACTTTTATTCCTCATTTATTCTACTTCCATTCAACATTCATTCAAATTTTAATAATTACTACCATGATTACTGAAGCTCAATTAAAAGTGATGTTTATTTGAAAATCATCAATAAAAAAGCTAGACCTTCATCGTTATGCCAACCAACTGACACTGGATCGATAGAAAACAAAAACATAACATAGCTTCAGTAGACTTCTGGAATCTTACGGCTGGCCATAGTGATTAAATATTTTGTTTTACGTCCGCAGGCAGGTACCTCTTAGGAGAATTCCTGAGAATACAAACATAAATTTTTCAGGTAAAACAATATCAGTAAATGATATCAAATACCATTAAATGCCTATACAATGTACCATCCTTAATAACTGGAGACAATAGTTATTTTTCTTAAAATAAAGTTAGAAATTATCCACTTCACTTGAGAATTATATTTTTTATATTATTTTATATGCTTTTTATTTCCTTTCAAAATTCCTTCATATTAATCTTGTGTTTGTGTTTTTCCATGCCTGTTGGGAGGGTACCTTTCAGAAAAAGTTTGGGACATAAAACAAAATATTAAATTACTATGGCCTTATGGATATGTCGTAATAGCCTGTTGTTCACTTACCATTGTGTCCTCTGTATCTAATCAGATTATTATTTCTCATCATCTTTACATTCAAAACTATCATTCTATATATTAAACAATTTTCTCTTGAACTTGAAGTATACGAAAGTACAGTTTATGATAAAAAATGTCCTTTATTCTTGAATCTTGAAATCCAGTTTGATCCATCATCCTCATCAGTTTTTTTGATCACCTCTTTTTTCCTAGTCCGTCCATTTTCTATTTACATTGAAAACAAGTGATACAACTAATGGATTGCATTTTTAATGTAATATTGATATTGAAATGACATAATATTATTTCAATGTATATGATGTTATATTTAAATCTGTATTGATCTCATTAGCTAATTTTAGTGTGGCATTTAGGAAAACAACACAATCTAGATATACATGTATAATTATGTATAACTTTTCCAATATTTAAAGAAAGGAGTCTAGGTGCACTGACCAATCAAATCAGTCCATTAATTTTTCCGAAAAATATCATTATTAAAAGAAAAAAAATCATTTTCATCTGTTACAATGAAGAAGTTATAAGGAAATATTCTGTCCTGCTTTGACACTGTGTGAAATATGACATCATTTTCCTATATCATTTATTCAGAATATGTAAAATATAGGAAAATTATCAAATTTTACTTAAAAATCTTCAAAAATCAAGTGTGCACCAGCTTTCATCAAAAATAATTTTATACCAATTGGAAGGACTATAAATCTTTCACATATTGGGCAAGAACTTGTGTACTATATGATTTTATGTATTCGTGTCAAAATTTGGGCATTTTACTTGTATTGAGAACAGAGCTCACTCACACAGTAAAACCAAAATATTCTTTAGATGTTTTGAATTATTAATAACTTACTTAAAGGCCGACGGGGGACTATATAAGGGGACAGGTAAATTTTCTGTCATTTCCTCACTGACCGCTATAGGGTTAACAGCTCTTACTGGTATCTGATTGGTTCCTTTTAATCATTTTACCCCTATCAATTTTTGATTGACAGCTTAAAACAGATGAGACTCGGGTATCTCATCAGCATAATAAAGGATTACCTGTAGGTTTATCTTTGATGTAACACGCCGCTTGCAGACGGCGTTGTCTTCAAAGACGGTATACCACGCCTATCAAGCTTGTGTCACTCAGGGATAACTTTTAACGACCGGGTGGTTTCCAACATCGGCCTTTAAAAAAATCTATAGTTGTGCAATTAAGTTCAGCATTTTTGAAGATATGGCTAAAATGGCAGAAACGGTAACTGCACTTACTCCTTTTCACTATTCTCAACAATGTAAGAAGAAAAAGTCTTTATTTTTCTAGATTCCGCTTTTGTTTCATTGTACTATTACAGGAACTTCAATTGATCTTTAAATTGAAAGACATGTTTTAATATGGTAAGATACACAACTTGTTTTCATGTACATTCCATTGATGTCATTCTACTGTCAGTAATGAGTTACATACCTATGTAGAAATGAATTACAATATTTATATGTTTTATGATATTGTCTGTGTTTGTGCCCAGAGACAAACATTTTGGTTCTACACCATTATATGTCTTATATGAGTAAATGACTACAGTGAGAACAATTCACACACACGCATACATTCATGTATTTTTACATCATCAGAATACCACAGTCCTTCTCCACAAGTACGTGCTACATAAGTTGTGGTGGGATAATTCCACATACATATTGCTGTTGTCATGAGAATGGATCAAAAGGTCAAAGTTTAGACTTGGCATGTATTGGAAGTAGTGCTTCTGCGCCGTTACCCAAGAAAGTTTTGACCTATAGTGATAAACTACTCACATGGGTTGCTTATAAGTGATGTTAAGGTCAAAAGGTCAAGGTTAAAACTTGGCATGAATGAAAGATTGTGTTTCTGCATATTATATCTCTGTTAATTCGTGACCTTCAGGGATAAAATTTATATTTCATTCAATCAAAGAAGGTTCAAATTAATGTCTCGGTAAAAAGGTCAAGGTCAAGATGGTATTATTTATGAACAGTGTTTTCTTCATCTTTAAAAACTATTCATGTATTAATCATTTTGATGTGTCATCGACGCCAAACAGAGGATGCTTACTCCTCCTGGGCACCTGGTCCCACCTCTAGCTTGCTATTGGGCCGTCGATGCTCAATTTTGTGTCCTATTGTGAGTGCTGTTGAGATTATCGTCAGGATCTTCTTTAACTCATTTGTGTCACACTTGTACCCTTTGCCGTGTGGAGCTCGTAAAAAATTTCCCTGCGAGGGGTTTGACTGTAAGTGTTTTGAATATTTTTCCCTGTACAGGGTCGCCATAGCACTTTCTACATAGACATAACCTCAGACAGTGCATATATTTTTAGATATTGTTTTCATTTTTGTATGTGAACATTGATGGCGGGTGCGGCTAGCCAAACAAGGGATGCTTACTCCACCTGGGTACCTGGTCCCACCTCTAGCTTGCTAGGGGTCCGTCGAATGAAGGAATTTCAACGATTTTATGATAACCATATGAAAATATAGTATTCATGTCACTTAATCATTTTATGAAGGAAAATTAATAGGTCCGTGATGAAAATCAAGATTTATACTTATTTGAAAACTGGGTTAAAAAAGCCGGAAATTTGTTGCTAAAAATAGCACATTTGTAACGAAAATACAAAAAGTGTTGAAATGCCCTCAATTGATTTATATTTTACTTTTCTTTGTTATTATACAATAAAACAGAATAGAAACTTTGTATAAAAGTAGAATTTGATAAAGTGCTACCTTAGGTACCAGAACAGACGCCCACAAATAGTGTCATTTTGTGGTTTTCTTGAATATTAGTGTCAGAGCTGAAAATTTGCCTTATTTTGGGTGGAATTTAAACAATTTATAATTTTTGGTGTCCATCAGCCATACCTTATAAAAAAGCTAAATCAACCGTTTCATATTTCATACGTAAAACAAAATTGATGGGTAATTACTAACGTAAAAGAAATACGAACAGTTAAAAAAAGTACCTCCACGTCAATTTTTACAGAAATTACCGCGAAGCATTTTCTTACGCATACTTCATTCATTTTAGATCAAATTTTCAAACTTGGCCGCTTTAATGCGTCTGATGATTTTAAGTCGTAAATCAATCCATAATGGTGTCATACAGTGAGGTGTTCACATGGCCGTTTGCGTCGAAAGATAGAAGTATATCCAAGTACGAAGCGGATCTGTCGAAGCGGATCTGTTTGATCCAAGGTTAGGATTTTTCATGATCATATGAATCAAATAACTATACAATGTAAACGTCTTCATATTGAATAGCATCATTTAAGAACAGATAAATTGGCAACATGGACCAGACATGCACGTTTCGGGTACTTAACCCTCGTCAGTGATCCTCAAATCTAAACAATGTTATATGCCAAAAAAGTATAAAAGTTACTATGTCGCGTACCGAAAGACGTAGCAGAATGAGTGGGATATGATGCTACAGGACCCACGTTTTAGAAATTTCAAGAAATTTTGATAACAGAAATTTTAGAATGCGTTGAAAAAACGATCAACCGAAATTGATCGAACTTGGCTACATGTGCCCTCGGGGACTCCTGGTCCACCAGCAGTGTCACTCGCCAAGTGGTATAAATGTAAACGTCTTCATATTCAATAGCATCATTTAAGAACAGATAAATTGGCAACATGGACCAGACATGCACGTTTCGGGTACATAACCCTCGTCAGTGAGATTGGGCATTTCCAATGTCATGATTTCTATTAAAATTTTCTGAAAATCCGCTAATTTTGATACCATCAAGTGTTATTCAGTTAATTAAAGTATACCAAAGGGAAGTTATCACGATTCTGGTTCCCCGAAAATTGCCCGCTGAAATTATCACACTTTTCAAACAACGAGGTATTCAAATGACCGTTTGCGTCGAAAGATAGATGTACATCAACGTGCGAAGCTCACGGTTGTTTCCTTGATCTCTAGTTCATGAGGATAGATTTCATGTAGATGATCCTTAAGTTCGGATTATTGAAGGACAACACGTCATCCATGTATCTGAAGGTAAAATTGAACTGAGATGCAAGGTGCTTTCGCCCAGTCGAGAGCAAGGTCTGGGTGAAGTCAGCTTCATATGAATATAAGAATGAGTCCAATAGCAGTGGGGCGCAATTGATATCCATGGAAATGCCAACTATTTGCTGGATTACGGTTATTCCAAACACCACAAAAATGTTGTCAATCAATAAATACGAAACAAAGGAGGGGATCTCCAACAACACCAAGTTGTAGCACCCACAGCAAAACCCCAAAACACCCAATGCAAAAACACAAAGCAGACAAGCACAAAAAGAGACGCGCAAGGGACAAGGAACGTCAATACACAACACAGAAACATCAAACACAAAGGACTACACATAAACCAACGAGACCAATGGGCAACCGGTGCCGACTTAGGTCGGCCATCTGCCACGGAAATAGCAGAAGGTATGGTTATCCTGGATTACGTGCGCACCATTTTTCCGATTACCCAGAGGTCTCGAAGAACGTAAAATTGTGGTGTAAAACAACCTCCTCTCTGTCAGATGACCACACACAAACAAGACCGCAAAACGCAGGGGCCCAAGCACCACAGATGAATATGTAAATGGATATAAGCCTACGTAATACAATCCGTGCTCTGCCGCCGCGAGCTCATGTATGTTATCACCCGAGGAGTCCGACTGACATTCAGAGAGGACAGGTGGTCGGGGCCCTGTCTTCTCTAAAGAGGTTCAATTAGTACCCATTGGAATCCCTACAACGAGTTAATATTTTCGTCGTCAAGCCAGGGGAAATTTACTATGTTAAATCCAAAATCATCTCTTTTGTCATACACACTTGTATGGATCTCTCCATTAGCAATTTTGATATTTAGGTCCAAAAATGGTGTTTCTGTGTTTGATACGTTCGCCTTGTTTAAAATAAATTCTTGTGGATAAATAACATTTTTATATTTCTCAAAAACAGGATTGTCGATAGCAAGAATATCATCCAGGTACCTAGAAGTACCAATGAAACATTTCACATCATCATTTTTTCTTTGTTTTTGAAGATTTTGGATAAATTCCTTTTCATACGTGTATAAAAATAAATCTGCAACAAAGAGGCACACAATTAGTACCCATTGGAATCCCTACAACGAGTTAATATTTTCGTAAGCAAAATCGAAAGAGGTTTTGTGAAGCACCTGCACGAACAGGCAATGAACCGGTGTTTGTAAGGATTTTTGTGCATTTTTGGAATCCATTAGATATAAGGTAATTCAAGATCAGGCCCAAGAACAGATTTGTGGTTGTCAAGTATTTCAGATACAGATAAGTTTGTAAGTGTGTATGTTGGATTTCCATGTGCTGAATGTAATCCTAGTTCCTCTCGCAGGCATTTGAAATATTTTTGTTTTTGTTTTTTTGTTTTTGTTTGCTTTGGTTCCTGTTTTATCCTGATTTTGTATGCCTTCGGTTTCTGATTTTCTGAATTATCGATTTTGTACTGTAGACAGGGATATGGTCATTATCCATATTTGTCATTATGAGTTGCAAACGAAAGTAACATTGTTTGACGCTTTGTCAGCAGGAACAATGATATATTTTTTATGGAGGTCAGAGAAAGTTCTTTGGCAAGAACAGGGTCATGAAAAATTGACTCGTGTTTGTTGTTAACTGATTGCGAAGACGGCCTATTCTTCTTTTTGAGTAATTCATCCATTTCATCCATTCGGACAGTGTGTCTAGTTCCACGTCTTCTTTTTTTGTCCAACGTCTAGCGTACTCCTCACATGCAACCATAATTAAGGAGGTACTGAACACTTAGACGCCAAATTCAATTTCTCCAAAATTTTCTGAAATTATATATTTCTTGTCTGTCCTTGACTATACAAACTTACATTTGATTCTATCCACAGGAAACTTTTCTACGAGACTTTTGACAGTAAGTGTTTTGAATATATTTCCCTGACAATTGTCGCCATAGCACTTTCTTTATAGACATAACGTCAGACAGTGCATGAAGTTTATATATTGTTTTCATTTTCGTGCTTAAACATCGAAGGCGGGTGCGGCTAGCCAACAGGGGATGCTTACTCCTCCCGGGCACCTGGTCCGACCTCTAGCTTGCTAGGGGTCCGTCGATGCTTCATTTTGTACTCTATTGTGAGTGCTGTTGAGATTATCGTCATGATCTTCTTTAACTCATTTGAAATATGCATTATTCAACGTTTTCGTGAATTTCTTGATGACGTCATAATATTGAAAGTGTCATTCCACTTCTCGTAAAGTTATTAGAAATTACTTTTGATTTAACTTCCAAAATGTCCATATATGTATAGCACTAACATATTAAAAAGGTAAAATGAATCGTTTTAAACACAGGCAGGGTACTTGAATAAAAGATGACAGTGTTGCTAAAAAATGCAATTTCGAGCCAGTTTACTGTACTTGCTAGTTAATTATTAGAAATCCTGCGGATGAATCTTTGCCAAAAACTATCAAAATTATCAAGAATGTCCAGAGATGATTCATGCTTAAATGGGATAAATGGAATTTAGGATTAAAATGTTACAAGGCTTTATATATTTTCCAATTTTTTCTTCCAAAATCGTCCATTTTCAATGAAGTGACATCCGCTTTCCTGTAATGTAAATTTGTCAACGAATACACTGTGACGAAGATTGAATTTTGTATTTTATACATGCTAAGATTAAATGCAATACGTTTAGAAATAATGTTTTTATTGTATTTTGAATGCGAAGGTTTATGACGCCATTTTTCCCGATAACGTCGAAATGACGTCGTGGTTTGCTCATGGATAAAACTCACAAAGTCCTAAATTGTGAAAATCGCCATAATTTCTTCAAATGACACCGGAAAGTATTCAAACTTCATCAGGATACGCAAATGTGTATATCAATCAGAGTATCAAATGTTTTAAGGGAGTTAAGACTGTACTTTTCCTAGGAAGCAAGAAAACAAATAATGCCGCCGCCATCTTGGTGTTCAAACCTTCCTTAATTCAAAGTTTTCCGGCTATGCGAAAGAACGGGGTTTCACGTATATTTAACATTTACTGATGAAAACAGAGGATGAACATGTGCATTGTATGGGGTTTTGTGAAAGGTGGTGTACATCTACAGACAGGTAAAATTTGTTTATAATTAAATATTTTGGAAGCAACGGATTGTGTATATGTGTAGGAAATGCAAGGCGCCTCCTGGCATTTGGAATAAGGAGGGATTTCATAACCAAATTTTATCACAGGATTTACAATCTAAATCTTTCAAAGAAAGATCTCCTACAACACTCGGTTGCATCACCAACAGCAAACCCCAAAACACCCACTTCAAAAACATAAAGCAGACACGCACAGAGTGAGACATAAATAGTACAATGAACGCCTAATCAGTTAGAAGCATCAAACATAAATGACTAAACATAAACCAACGGAACCAATGGGCAGTCGGTACTTACTTCGGACGGATCCTGGATTATGTGCGCAAAACCCTCCCACTTTTCCAATTACCCTGGGGTCTCGAAGAACGTACAGTTGTGGTGTAAAACAACATCCACATTGTTAGATGACCACACACAAAAAAGACCGCAAAACGCACGGGCCCAAGCAAAACGGATGAATATGTAAATGGATATAAAACAGGGCGTACGTAATATAGTCCGTGCTCTGCCGGCTGTAGCGAGCTCATGAATGTCATCATTCGAGGAGTCCGTCTGATGTTCAGAGAGGACAGGTGGTCGGGGCCCTGTCTTCCCTAAATAGGTTTGGACATAGTCCGTCACGGAGTCCCGTCGTCACATATGGTTTTGTCTTCGCCGCCCCTCCTAGACCTCTCAATGGATTCCAGTAAAACTTATAAGAAAGAAAGATTACTTCATGCAGTAAACAGCAATATATCACAAAACAATGTTCATATTTTTCCTTCGCTGTATGATGGTAAGTTAATCCAGTTGCATGATGAAATTCACATATAAAAAGGCGCAAAAGCAACCATTTTTAAAGATGAAATGAAGGAAAATTCTTCTTTATTCTAAAATTAAAAAAAGTATCATTGATTCATTTGAAAACATTTAGTCGATCGTAAATCATGAGTAATTTATCATTTATGCTAAAAATTGTCGAAATGTTTGCTGGACTTTATGCCAATGATTTAAAGACCAAACTAAAGTTACGAGGAGGGAATTAAGCTGATTTCTACGTGTCTGAAATAACTATACAAATATTGCTTATATACAACCATTCAAACAACAAATTAAAGTTCGTTATCATTTAAATCTTAAAAATGTAAAAATTGTACTCATGACCATGTCTATGAATCTGTTGCATTTATTCCTCTGTTGTGTAAAATATTCGTCTCGAAATAATACATGCATATAGATATTAATGTCCTAGTTTGTATAATCACACTGAAGTTTTAGGCTCCTCATGAAGTGCCGTCTTTTCTGTGATAACACCATCGTAGTCATCTGCTTCCTCAATGACATCATTTCCTTGCGCACAGCCTGTGCGCCAACGTTTACAAGCTCCCGTAGAGAATATTTTGTCATAGCACAGAGCACCGGTTGCGCCACCAACCATTGGTCCGACCCAATAAATCTGATGAATGAAGAAATATCAAAACTAGTTACAATTTGAATAAATTTCATGTCGCCTGCAACGCAAGAGAGACATATAGGGATCTCTTGTCCAGCGTCCGTCTGTCTGGATGTTACACTTTCACATACTGTGAACGTGGTTATTTTCGCGGGGGATTATAACATCAAGACTTTTCGCGTGGGGGAAATATTTGCGATGAAATGCCTTTCCCATTGTAAGAATGTGATATTTTCGCGTGGGGAAAAATCTCACGAAATCCGTCTGTTCGTGAAAAACGCGAAAATAACCCCCAAGCGAAAATTCCCATGTTTATAGTATTGGCTGTAACTTCTATAAAACTTTCACGAATGGTAAAACATGATGAGACTTAAGCATTCAATGTAGGTCAAGAACACTATCAATGTCAAGGTCACATGCTTAGGGTCAAACATGTAACAGTTGACATACCTAGCATGTTCTTGAAAAGTGCTACTTTAGTTCTCTATCTTTTACAGAATTAAAAGAAAACTTTCGTTGGTTTTTATTAAGTTTATCTAAATTGATGAATATCTTTTCTTCATGATCATTGAACGAGTGCTAGGATTTTTATTGTAAATAGTGTACTAGACTCACCCACTGGTATGTCAGATTTCCTGTAACAACTGCTGGGCCAAAATTACGTGCTGGATTCATACAACCACCAGATATATTCCACTAAAAATAAGACAACAAGTTGAAAATATGCTTTATAAATTTTTTTAAATCGTTTCGGGATTGTGTAATATTCGACTGCGGAATGATTTCGCCAAGATACCATATTAAAAGTCATTATATATAGCTTTAAAGCGCTCTGTTTTTAACAAGTTTTGTGAAGTGTAGGTTGTTTTACTTTAGCGAGTTTTAAGTTAAGGGCACTGCGAAAATTACACTCTCGTCAAACAACAGATAATGAAGTGTATTATTTTGCAAAGGGAAAAAAAAAAAAAAAAAAAAAAAAAAAAAATAATCCAAAAAAAAAAAAAAAAAAAAAAAAAAAAAAAAGCAAAAAAAAAAAAAAAAAAAAAAAAAAAAAAAAAAAAAAAATCAAAAAAAAAAAAAAAAAAAAAAAAAAAAGAGGAAGAAGAAGAAGAATAAAAAGATAAAATAGAATAAAAACTTGCTAAAAATTTGAAATTAATTGACGGAAAAATAATTAAGAAATGTAAACAAAAGATGTACTTGAATGTTTTTTAAACAAGATAATGAGAACGTTATAACCTACTGTGGCAAATATATTGACAGTGACAATAAGTTCAATCATATATGGTATGGCTCCTTGTGTATCCTCCCTGCCGGGATCAATAAAAGAGAAAACAGCAAAAAGTAAGAAAAAAGTAATAAGGAACTCGCTGATGACGGCCTGATATTCCTCTATCCCGCTGCCTGGCTCGACGACACCAAAGCTACCGTGTTGTAGCTCTGGCAAAGTGATCACCTTGACAACGCCACCAGCTGCGACAGCACCAATCAGCTGTGCGATAAAATACACCAAAAATCGCACAAATGTGAACTGGCCTGTTACTAGGAAACCAATGGTTACCGCTGGATTCACGTGACCTCCGCTGATATTCCAGAGGGAGGCAATTATAATGGACAAACAAAATCCTGCCTCTAAAGCAATATGTACACTTGAAGGCCGATACACTGCGCTCGTATTTTCGGGGTATAAACCGGCGCATACAGCAAATAGCACCAAGATAAACGTGCCGATAATTTCTGCAAGTCCTGCACGCAAAAGTTCGAAGGACTTCAGATCTTTTATTTCCGCATTTAATCGTCTGCGATAAATTGAAATTCCGACCTCTTCGGATTCCTTGTTGAAACCATCTTCATCACTATTTCCAGTTTTGGTGCCCATTTTGACGGTGAAATTTAAACAGGACTAAGCGAGCGTTTCGTAATGAAATTCAAAACTAAACGGAAAAGAAAGTCTGCATAGGCGAGATGCATCCCATAAAATTACTTACGAATGCAGAAAAAACCCTGTCTTTCTGATTTTCACATAAATAACATGGAAAATGATACTTTATTCGGATACCCGATATCACACACTAGCAACACTACTAGTGAAGAAATTTACATGGGATGGATATTAAGTAAAATTATATGCAAATTTTAGTATGGAGGACAAATGTGTCAAATGAAATCAGAATCTACAGTAGGGTGTAGATTATACATACATAGGATAAATCGAAAGGGTTTTTTTTTTAAAATAAGTTTTGAAATACAGTGATATTGGGAGGACAAGTACGTAAACCATGAAATGATGTCTAACTTTTTAAATCCCAGCTTCAAAATGTCCCATGTATAATGTCACATTACAATTGAAAGGCTCTTGGTTCATACAATAGTGATTTATCTGTTAAGCCTACTAAGTCCGTGCTAGACGGATGGTTGTGTACAAGTTATCCGGATAATTACATAGTTTCCTACTAAGAAAGGAGATAGCTATTTAAAGTGGCTCTGGCCGGTGCATAGTTCTTTGATTTACGAATCGTCGGTATTTTTTCAACCCTTCCACTTCTTTCTATTACTCTGTAAGATAAAGAAAATCTTGACGACAATCTCAACAGCACTCACAATAGAGCACAAAGACCCCTAGCAAGCTTGAGATGGGAAGAGTAAACATCCCATGTTTTGCTAACCGCACCCGCCGTCAAATTGTTCACGCACGAAAATGAAAACAATCTATACAAAACATGCACTATCTAGGGTTTTGTCTATATAGAAAGTGCTATGGCGATGCCATGTCAGAGAGAAACATTTAAATACTAACTGCTTAACCCCTCGCGGAGAACTTTTTTCAGTAGTCTCGACGAACACACGATTGTTGTGTAAAAGAGTCAATTCACTACAAGATGATCATACAAACAGGACCGCAAAATCCAGAGGCCCAGGTTACTCATAGATGAATATATAAATTGATATCTATACTTAGGGCATATGAAAGCTAATCCGTACTCTATCGTCTTGAGCGATATAATGCATTTGGAGCCGCTCATTTTGACAAAAGGAAATTAAAGCTATATATTGTAGATTGCGCCAGGAAAATTCACTTTGGCTTTATTCAAACTGTTTGACATGAAGTAATACTGAGGAGGATTAAACTATCCGACACACGTGTCTAGTACAGCAAAACTGGTATTATAGAACATATATTTCATTATTGACATGCAACCGACCGACCGAGATCCCCTCCTTTGTTTTGGAATGGACAGATGTTCGTTCTATGTCTTCCCTTATATGGTTTGGACAGGACCCATCATGGAGTCCAATCACCACAGTTAGTCAGAGTGCAATTCTAAAGAATGCGCCGGAAAAAGCCTGTAGATTTGTCAAGTACCATGCAGACAGTCCTTCTGTTGCATGACACCAGGATCAAATCCATGATATAAAAGTATATTGATGATTCTTACGTATTTTCGTTAGGAGTTCTGTTTAACTTTGATCAACCTTCTTTTCTTTATCATCAGTGAATGGAATTCAAACACAAACTCCGAAATCCCGTTCAAAAAAGCAAAAGGCTTAAAATTTCTTGAAAAGCATTAAAAACCCCCTAGAATATGCTTACGAGGACACGAAGGGAAAAAAAGGAAAAACAGACGGAGAGAATAAGATAGCTCCATAGAAGAGTTAAAGAAGATCCCGACGATAATCTCAACAGCACTCACAACAGAGCACAAAATTGAGCGTCAACGGACCCCTAGCAAGCTAGAGGTGGGACTAGGTGCCCGGGAGGAATAAGCATCCCTGATTGGCTATAGCTGCAACCGCCGTCGATCTTTACGCACGGAAATGAAAACAATATCTAAAAATACATGCGCTGTCTGAGGCTATGTCTACATAGAAAGTGCTATGTCGATCATGTCAGGAATAATTATTCAAAACACATACTGTCAGACCCTTCGCGGGGAACTTTTTTACGAGCTCCAAACGACAAAGGGCATAAGTGCGACACAAATGAGTGAAAGAGAATCCTGACAATAATCTCAACATCACTCACAATATAGCACAAAATTGAGCATTGACGGTCGGAGCATAGACACACGAAGGGCAACTTTATCTAATGGACAATGTCCAGAGTCCTTCGCAACTACGGAGGTACAATTCACTTAAATTTGGGATCGTTACTCAATCTCAAATTAAAACAGAATTGTACCTCTTAAACTACATGTAATCTTTCTTCAATAAATAATTTTTAAACCAAGTACGGAATGCATTGAAGGTGGCGCTTTAAAAGCGGTGCCATGGCAATTGGTTCAGCTCAAACATTTTTTTTCAAATATCACGCTTGCGATGCAAGTTTTATAACATCTAAGCAAGTAGGACTAAAAAGGAAGCCCAAGGCAAATTTCTCTCGCCGTATGAAAAAAAGGGGGAGGGTTGGTTTCGCAAATGGTGACACCCCATTCCATACGATAAGTATTTACATTACTAGCAGATCGAAATCGGAATTAATAGAGGGAGGGTTGTGCGCACGAAATCAAGGATAACCACACTGTCTGCAAATTACGTGGCAGATGGCCGTCCTAAGTCCGCACCGGTTGCCCATTGGTCTCATTGGTTTATGTGTGGTGTTTTATGTTTAATGTTTCTATGGCGTGAGTTGGTGTTTCTTGTCCCTTTTGCGTCTCTTTCTGTGGGTGTCTGTTCTGTTTTTTTTTTGCATTGGGTGTTTTGGGGTTTTGCTCTAAGTGCTGCAACCTAGTGTTGTTGGAGATCCCCTCCTTTCTTTCACGGGATGGTGCTAAGATGTTAACCTCCAATTTCGATGATATTTTTGTATGAAATGACACGTTTCCGAAAAAACAAAATTATATACATTATCTCAAATTGGTAAAGATCCGTTTCAAAAGAATTGAGAGTATATTTTGTTAAATTTCTAAGAAGTCTTAGCTAGCGGAAACCATGACGTAAACGTGTGTCAGTAATTTCTAAATTTGGTCTGAAAAATCCAAAACAAAAGACAATTGAGTTGAAATATGTAAAAACCATACGACTGTAGTTAAGGACCAGTGAAAGACTTTAATAAATCCAAAATCACATCTTTTGTCACACACACTTGTATGCATTTCTTCATTAACAAATTTGATATTGAGGTCCCCCCCCCCGATGTTACTGTCTTTATAATGTTTGCTTTGTTAAGCGCCGATTCTTCTGGATTAATTTAAATTCTGATAATTTAAAAAAAAAGAGTTGTCAATTGCCAGAAAATCATCCAGGTACCTAAAATACCATTAAAGATATCAAATTATCAAATTTTCTTTGATAAAAAATATTTTGTTGAAATACTTTTTCACAAAAGTTTAAAGATAAATTTGTATAAACTTGATCGATTTCTCTATACTAGATACAGAAAAAAATATCGTTGCTTTATAATCATTATAATGATGATAATGTGAATATGCAAATCATTTACTGAACATTATAATACTTAAAATAGGAGGACTTAAAATATAAAACCCCCAAAAATGAAACCAACATCCACACAAAATGAAACGAATAAACACGATAAACGACATAAAAAAATTGAATATGGCCCCTATATCATATGTCCTTGCTCTGTTGCCTATATATGTATTTATTTTCCTACAACTTGACACCTAAGGAAAGTTCAGTCACCCGAATAATAAACGAGAATTTATATGATAAGCTGATTCTTTTGAAATCATCCTACCTATAGCACTTCTTTAATTTTACGCTCTGTAAGTAACTTTAGATAAATATCTACGTACATAAATTAGCATTTACACAAAAGAAGGGGCTCATTTTACACATGTATGAGGCTGAATGTTGAAGAATTAAGTTTATAAGTATTTTTCTAAGGTCATGTACCCGAAACGAGCATGTCTAGTCAATAGTGAAAATTTATCTATTTTTAAATATGTATACCCTATATCTCCTAGGGAATGGAGTGTATCATTTGATCTCATTATTTTGGTCTTATTGGATTAAGAAACAATTGTCCAAGGTATATGAACATAACATCTTTAATTCGTGTTTTTTGCCGGCAAATTCACAATATTAACAATAACAATACCCATGTCGTAAAAGTGAAGCTTATCTCACAAATCTTAAATACACCTTTCTAATCGTCAATCTGGAAAGGTTTGAAAGTTTGTTAACTTAGCTTCCTACTTAATAATCCGTGAAAATCTACCCTTATTTACTCTTAATAAAGCTGAATAATCTATATCGTTATAATTTTAGATTTCTAATCACGGTAATGCGCATGCGTAATTTGGGGTTTTCCATTTTGTTGTGAATATTGTGAGCCAGAAATATTTACAATAGATTACCTTTATATTTTGATATTTTAGGGAGCTTGGTTGCTAAAATTTTGTTATTAACGGAAGCTTTTGTAATTCAAGAAAAATAAAGTTTGTGTTCTACAAGTTAAATTTTATCTAATTTTTGACGATTACAGGGTCTACAACTTTAAAGAGGAAATGAACACCAAGATGGTGGCGGTTTCATCTTACTTCCTAGGAAAAGCCTTTGATTCACATTGATTTATGAAATGGAAGCTCTTGATGACGTTTGAGAAAATTCCGACGTCATTTGAAGAAATTATGCCATTTAAAAAAAGTGGACTTCGGAGTTTTTATCCATGAGTAAAACACGACGTCATGTTGATGTTATCGGGGCAAAATGGCGTCAGAAACCATCTCATTCAAAATGTCACAAAAACACCAATACTGAATATATCTCATTGAAATTTTGCATTTATGAAATTTAATATTTAATTTTTTTCCACAGTAAATCTCTTAACAAATTAACATAACAGGAAACGGATGCGACTTTGTTGAAAACTGACGATTTTAGAAGAAAAAATGGAAATGTAATTTAATTTTTCACATCTAATAATGAAAAAATATATGGATGTTGTAATCAATTTGTTAGTTTTTGAAAATATAATTTGAAAATAGATTTTTCAAATATTACATATTACATTGTTTAGATTTAGGATCACTGATGAGGGTTAAGTACCCGAAACCTTCATGTCTGGTCCACGTTGCCAATTTATCTGTTCTTAAATGATGCTATTCAATTTGAAGACGTTTACATTTATACCACTTGGTGAGTGTCACTGCTGGTGGACCAGGAGTCCCCGAGGGCACATGTAGCCAAGTTCGATCAATTTCGGTTGATCGTTTCTTCAACGCATTCTAAATTTCTGTTATCAAAATTTCTTGAAATTTCTAAAAAGTGGGTCCTGTAGCATCATTTCCTACCCATCCTGCTACGTCTTTCGGTACACTTTTTCGACATAGTAACTTTCATATATTTTTGGCATATAACATTGTTTAGATTTAGGATCACTGATGAGGGTTAAGTACCCGAAACGTGCATGTCTGGTCCACGTTGCCAATTTATCTGTTCTTAAATGATGCTATTCAATTTGAGGACGTTTACTTTTATTTTGATATGCTACTGACTCGACCCTACAGCAAATTTGGAGCCGTGCACTCTCTGTTAAGTAAATGCAGAATTTAAAATTCTGATAATAAAGCTAGAGGGCGCTAGTGAAATGAATTTATGAATAGTACTTTGGATGGAAGCATCACTTATGGGAATTTAATATTCAAAACACGTGTCTGGTGCATGAACATTGGTTTGAAACTTTCTTCTAGAAGGTAAAGGGTTGGAACACTTCCGTACTATTAAGGCATTAGGGGTATAATACTCTACTTCCGGCTGTTTTGATAACAGAAAAGTTAGATACCACGAAGTTGGCCGAAGACGCACGAGTTCAGCAATGTTCGGAACCATACATTTTCATGGCGAGTTGAAGGAAACGGCAAATAAATATCAAATATCAAAAATATGTAAGTTTGGCAGTACTTAATTTTTTAGATATATTTTTGACAGAACTTTCACACTGTTTGGGCATATTACATCGTTTAGATTGAGGTCACTAACGAGGGTTAAGTACCCGAAACGTGCATGTCTGGTCAACGTTGTATATTTATCAGTTCTTAAATGTCGCTATTGAATTTGAAGACGTTAACATTCTAACCTAAAAACGTTATTGTTATTATACCCCTAATACCTTAATATAAACACTATTTCTTGGTACAGTGTGGAGCTGTTAAAATCGTTTCCCGTGACTTGATGTTTGTTAAGTGTATAAATTAATTCAATCCAGCATTGTTGCCTGATAAAAGCTTTGTTTTGGCCCTTTATCAATTTGACATCATAGATATATTTTTTCTATTTCGGAGACTTGCAATTTCATCGAAAAATATCATCGAAATTTAAGGAGGTCAACATTATCATCCCTCCAATGCTATATGGAACATATATTTTATTTGGATATGCTACTGAATCGAACCTACAGCAAATGTGGAGCCGAGCACTCTCTGTTAAGTAAATGCAGAAATTTAAATTCTTAAATAAAACCAGATGGCGCTAGTGAAATGAATTTATGAAAAGCACTTTGGCTAGAGTTTTATTCGAATTAATGGTATCACAAAATCGATTAATTGATATCAAAAATTCTTTTTTTTTCATATCAAATTATGGATTTTGTGATATAAAAAATTCATTTGTATTAGCCTTTTTACTATTTTATTCCCTATTTTTGATTTAAAAAATAGCATTATTTTGTGATATCACAAACTCGATTTTTTGATATCCCAAATTCGAATTTTTGATATAAAAAAGGGAATAAATAGTTAAACGGTGCTTCATAGGGAAAAGAGCGTTTCTTCCAATTTGAAAGTTGTCTGTCCAAACCACCTTATTTGTGTCTTGTAATACTGAATACCCTTTATGAGGATACTACCAACAAAAGGTAACATGTAGGAATGAAAAATCGATGAAACACGTTTATAATTCTAAGACCTTTATTTAGAAACATCATACATATAACAGGTCTTATTTCACATTCAAACTAATACAAATTACTGGACAAAGGTTGTACAAATACATCTCATGAGAACTATCATGGTGGTAAATGATTCAAGTTTGAAAGCCAATCAGCGATCCAGTATGTGTGTCACATGTACACAAAAGAAAGTACACATCAGTAAAAAAAAAAACAAAAACAAAAAACAAAACAAAACAAAACATTAGGAGCATTTGATAATAAAACTGGCAGTTTTCAGCTTACATAGAAATTATAACCCAATTTCTATTTAGATTACCACTATTCATATATAAGAAACTTGATTTTAGTATCAATCATATGACCCGACGCATTTCAGCGTTAGGTCCATAAAAACCTACCCTCTCATGAACCTGTGTACCATGTATAGTGTCGTTAAACCAAGTAATCTTATGTACTCCTTAGATCGTGTGTATTCTACATTGCTTTTTTCGCCTTCAATGAATTTCGTTTTTTACAATGAGGCTTTGTATATACTTTTCAAATCAATCATGTTATGTAATTGAGCCCATTGTTTCCGTCTTTTTCTCTTTAAATTTTTACCTTTGTATGCGTGTGTGTTTTTCTGTGGTCACTAGAACGTCATCACGTAGAGGGGTCATCTAATAATCTTTCAAAGATTGAGACACAACTAGTTTAATTGAGGGATTAACCAAGATCAGGAGACAAAGCACTTGTATATGTCTTTCACATTTCTAAGAATGGTGAATAGTATGAACAATATGAAAACATGTTCTATTATAAAGTTTCCGTGCACCATATGCGCATTTCAACAATTTATGTCTCATCAGTGATGCTCTAGGCCGAAAAAGAGGAAATCCGAAAAAAAAAAAAAACCAACAGTTAAAGCTTGATCTGAAATGTCTGCCAAAGTACTTGTCAAGGGGCAGACCCAGGTAACACAAAACATTTTCGAAATATTTTTGAATGTTTTCAAAGAGGTTTCTGTTGAAACCTTTCTGGCAAAACGTTCCAAGAATATTTTAAAACGCTGTGCATTGGTATGGAATGTTTTTTTAACGTTTTAACAACATTTAAGAGTGCTGAACAAAATGAAATCTTTCCAAAAATGTTTTATTGGTATTTCCGGAACCATACAAAATCACGTTTCCATAACATTTGCTGAAATATTTTCGACATGTTTTTAAAACATGCTTGTTTTAACTGGGGAGCTATGCTAATAGGGAGATACCTCTTTAAAAAAATTCATTAGAATTTGTAACGGAGAATTTACAATGCTTTTCTAAATAGGAAATATTGAACTGTTATCAACTATACTGACCTCTCTAGTTTCACGATCTTTTCTCAACCGTTTACAGAAAATTTTTTCTACAAATTTTTGCCTGTAGTTTTCGTTCATAAGGACATAAAATATAAAATTAATCGAACAATTTAATAAATTTGTAACTTTAAAAACTTCGATTATGACGATGTTTTCCGGCGACAGATTTATAATACCTGTGATTACAAAGAGAGCAAACAAATCCGAGGGACCACATAAAATCAGAAAACAAAAGCTGATAGATAACAGTAATCTCGTGAGTTTTCGTTCCTTTTCTTGCCTAGAAGTATGAGTAGCCGATTGAGCGATATTATCTGTCTTCCGCCTTAACCCTATAATTATTGCTAAGTTACAGCAAATAACAATAAGAACCGGTAAAAAGTCGAACATGATTCTGTTAAAGGCATTTAAACTATCTCTTACAGGGGTTCTATAGTGGTTTGCATTTCTTAATTCTACAGAATTTCCTTGTGCCAGTGGACTTTCCGTGACCTTTGACTTTGAATCTAGGTCAAAAACAATTCCATATACACGGCTTGGAAGGGAACTTACAAAAATGATTATGTATATAGACACAATAACGATTTTAACCCTCAGTGTTGTGATGATTTGTTTGGCTCTGAAAGGATGATACACTGCTACAACTCTCTCAATCACGATACAAACCGTGGTCATTTTGCTAATCCTCTGTGTCAAAGTGGACATATCGACGAGAAGAAATTCGAAAATTGACAATACACTTCTGTCTAAACTTGAAAAGAGCCCCCATACATACATCATATATATGGATCTTATAAGGATCGTCAAAGTGTCAGATATGGCCAAACTGAAGAGGAAATGGGCAAATGACGTTTTCGCGTTGAGTTGGTGAAGAATCAACAGTGTCATAATATTTCCCACACTTCCTACTATGATAATTGGAGGGTAGATCACACAATAAAAGACGACCTGTTGTATCGTCAGAGTATTAGGGAAATAGCTTCCAGTCGCGCTGACAAAATTACTAGTGGTGTTTTCCATCGTACTAGTGGTGTTTTCCATCGTACTAGTGGTGTTTTCCATCGTACTAGTGGTGTTTTCCTTCGTACAAGTGGTGTTTTCCATAGTACTAGTGGTGTTTTCCATCGTACTAGTTGTGTATTCCATCATACTAGTTATGTTTTTCATCGTACTAGTTGTGTTGGAGATGATTTCCATTGAAATAGTTGAATTATCGAACATTCTGTCTGAATTGCCCATATTTCTAGAGGTATTGCTCAAAGTAATGCTATTGTCACCGAAAGTAGTAGCCATGTTATCCATAGTTGTAGAATCGATGTTGGGAATTCCGTATGTTTTGTTGCCAATGTTAGAAGCCTTGTTGTTAATAGAATTAGCCCTGTAATTCGTGGTAGTATTGATATCGTTACTTCTGGTGTAGTCCATGACGTATATAGAAATGCTCATAGTTGTATTACCCATAGCAGTAGTGTTTTCGCAAATTGTGTTATTCATGTTGTCGATGGCATTAGTAAAGTTGCTGAAAGTAGAAGTTGTGCTTTCTTTAACATTTGAATTGTTGTTCATAGTAGAAGTAGTTGTTATTGTTGTTGTCGTGTTTCCTATGGTATTATTCGTGTCGCCCATAGTAGCAGTGTTGTTGTACATAGAAGCAGCTGTGTTGATCATAAAAACTGAAGTAATGTTGTTCTTTTCCGATACAACCTCATGGGGTGAAGGACCCAAGGATTGCGTAATGATGATCTGAAAAAAAAAAAAAAATCTTAAACTTATATCAAGGAAAAATACTACGGATGCCGATAGGTTCAGGTTTCGGTAGAGGAAAATGAATTGATCGCGTGATAATTACGCCAAACTTGCGCGATATATTGCGAAATTTCCATGTAATAATGCCATCCTTACGCGTTATCACGCTAAATTTCAAAACGCGTTATAACACAAACATTTCGCGTAAAAACGCAAAACTTTCATCTTCGCGTAATGATCGACAACATTTTTGTTATGTTTGGAGGAAAGGTCTTCCAACAAATTGTCGGAATTCCAATGGGGACCAATTGTGCTCCACTCCTTACCGACATTTTCTTTTACTCGTACGAAGCTGAAATCATTAAATCTGTTGTCTCTGAAGGGAAAAGATACTTAGCTTCTGACTTCAACTTCACTTACAGATACATAGACGATGTGTTGTCCATCAATAATCGAAATTTCGCGGATTACCTGAGCAGTATCTATCCTTCGGAGCTTGAAGTCAAAGACACTACAGAGACGACAAATAATTCAGCATCCTATTTGGACATAATGTTGTCCTAAAACACTGATGGTCACATGAACACCTCACTCTATGACAAACGTGACGACTTCAATTTCAGCATTACAATTGTCCTTTTCTGAGTAGCAACATCCCTTCATCGCCTGCTTATGGCGTGTTCATATCTCAGTTGATACGCTATGCCAGAGCAAACAGAAGGGAGGAGATCTCCAACAAGACCCCGTTGCAGCATCAACAGTAAAACACCAAAAACACCCGATGCAAAAACACAAAAGACGAGTACAGCACGAGACGGAAAAGAGACACACGACATGTAAACATCAAACACAAAAGACTACACATAAACCGACGAGACCAATGGGTAACCGGTGTCGACTTTGGACGGCCATCTGTCACGCAAGAAGTGAATGGTGTGGTTATCCTGGATTACGTGCGCACAACCCTCTCACTTCTCCAATTACCCAGAGGTCTCGAAGAACGTACAATTGTGGTGTAAAACAACCTCCTCACTGTAAGATGACATCACACAAACAAGACAAGACAAGCAAGTACCAAATATACGGATTTTGTTCTGAGAGCTAGGCGTCTTTCAGAGATAAGCTTCTCAGTCAGGGATATGTTTATGACCGACTAACATCGTCACTGAGGAAGTTCTACGGTCGATATGGGGAACTTGTCATACACTATGATGTCCCACTCTCCAGAATGGTGGATGATATTCTGTCATAGACCATTTGAACCATCCAACCAAACATTGTACTCTATGTCTTCCGAAATGGAGGTTACCGGATGTGACAGTTCTACCGAATTGAAGCGGCGGGTGTTGCATACAAGCAGGAGATGCTTACTCTTCTTGGGTACCTGGTCTCACTCTCATATCGGGAGTCCGCTTCTTTTCATGTGGTGGATGTTTTTGTTTGTTTCCTTTGGATTCTGTTTTATACTGATTTTGTTTGCCTTCGGTTTCTGATTTTCTGAATTATCGATTTTGTGCTGTATACAGGGATATGGTCATTATCCATATTTGTTATACACGATATAACGCGGAACTTACGCTCTTTATCGCGAAGCTTACTTGCTTTATCGCGAAACTTTAGTGTAATATCGCAAACTGTTTGAAATTTGCCCATTTTCTATATTTCTTACACCTTAGTCTTATGTCAATTATGTACAGCCCCATTTGTTTACTGACCAAGAGGATATATAGCTTTTGCCCTGTATGTCTATCCGCCAAAACCTTTATAAATAATACGAAAGTATACCTTTTGGAAAAAAATCAAACCAATTTCCATGCACCAGACACGTGTTTCGAATATTAAATTCTCATCAGTGATGCTTCCAGCCAAAGTGCTTTTTATACGCCACCAAAATTCGATTCATTAGCGCCTCTGGAATCGAAGGGTTTTTTTCCTCGACAGACTACAAATCATACAAATCACGGACATGTAGTAACCTAAGTAATGCCTTTTCCTTCCTCTGGGACAATGTTTTTGTTAGATTTGGTGAGAATCTATACAAGCAGGTTGTAGAAATTCCCATGGGTACTAACTGTGCGCCTCTTGTTGCAGATTTATTTTTATACACTTACGAAAAAGAATTTATCAAAAATCTTCAAAAGCAAAGAAAATTTGATGATCTAAAATGTTTCAATAATACTTCTAGGTATCTGGATGATATTCTAACCATTGACAATCCTGCTTTTGAACTATATAAGAATGAAATTTATCCAAAAGAATTAACACTTAACAAGAAAAACGTTACAAATACAGAAACACCATTTTTGGACCTAAATATCAAAATTGTAAACGGAAAGATTCATACAAGTGTTCATGACAAAAGGGTTGATAGTAAGTGTTTTGAATATATTTCCCTGACATGGTCGCCATAGCACTTTCTATATAGAGATAACGTCAGACAGTGCATACATTTTATATACTGTGTTCTTTATCGTGCATTAACATCGACGGCGGGTGCGGCTAGCCAACAGGGGTTGCTTACTCCTCCCGGGCACCTGATCCCACCTCTAGCTTGCTAGGGGTCCGTCGATTCTCAACATAGTGCATTATTGTGAGTGCTGTTGAGATTATCGTCAGGATCTTCTTTAACTCATTTGGATTCATCATAGTAGATTTCCCCTGGCCTGACGGTGATGCTCCAAGACTACCGTCATACGGCATTTACAGCTCATCCGGTACGCTAGAGCATATAATGATATTTTGGATTTTCACGGTAGAAATTTACAAATTACCAAAAAACTTTTAGGTCAAGATTTCCGCTTTCATTAACTAGTTAAGACTTTCTGGAAATTTTACAAAAAATACAGTCAACTTCTTTTAAATTCGGATCTATGTACGCAACAGAGTACATTACTTTGGGTATTACACTACCTGTCTTTTATGGTGATATGATGAACAAAATTAGAAGGATCAAAGGCAGCAATACCATCGAAAATGCGTCAGAATCATCAAACGCCTTTTATACCGTGGATATGATCCTAATGTCACCAGACGGACACTAGGTTTGGTACTTGACCAATCTACAGTTTTGTACAAGCGAATCCTTGAGACTTTCACTCTGACTGACTGTGACGACGGGACTCCATGACGGGCCCTGTCTTCTCTAAAAAGGTTTGGACCACCTGTCCTCTCTGAATGTCAGTCGGACTCCTCGGGTGATTGCATGCATGAGCTCGCTACAGCCGGCAGAGCACGGACTGTATTACGCACGCCCTCTTTTTATATCAATTTACATATTCATCTGTGTTGCTGTGGCCTCTACGTTTTGCGGTCTTATTTGTATGAATCATCTTACAGTGAGGAGGCTGTTTTACACCACAATTGTACGTTCTTCGACCTCTGGGTAATTAGAGAAGTGAGAGGGTTGTGCGCACGTCATCCAGGATAACCACACCATTTGCTACTCGCGTGGCGAATGGCCGTCCAAAGTCGGCACCGGTTGCCCATTGGTCTCGTCGGTTTCGGTGTAGTCTTTTGTGTTTGATGTTTACATGTCGTATGTCTCTTTTTTGTCTCATACTATTCTCGTCTTCTGTGTTTTTGTATCGGGTGTTTTGGAGTTTCGCTGTTGATGCTGCAATAGGGTCTTGTTGGAGATCCGCTCCCTTCTTGGTTAATAAAGATACCTGGAATTGTTATCTAGAACCCTTCACTTAGGAGTTTGACCTGCGTTTTATGGTGACATAATTAACAAAATAAGAAGGATCATATATAGACAGAATTACCATCAAAATTGTGTTGGAATCATCAAACGTCTCTTCTGTATCCTCTTATAACGTGGATATGATCCTATTGCCACAAGATGCACAATTGGCTTGGTACTGAACCAATATAGAACAGCCTTGTACCAGCGCATTCTTAAGTATTGCACTCTGGCTGACTGTGGCGGCAGGACTCCATGACGTCATCTTTAGAGAAGACAGGGCCCCGACCACCTGTCCTCTCTGAATAACAGTCGGACTCCTCGGGTTATGACATGCATGAGTTCGCTACAGTCGACAGAGCACGGACTGTATTTCGTATGCCTTCTGTTTTAATATCCATTTACATGTCCTTCTTTGTGTTTCGTGGGTCCCTACGTCATGCTGTATGTTTATATACATGTATATATACATGTATATATATTCATCTTACAGTAAGGAAGTTATTTTACAACATTTTACACCACAATTGTGCGTTCTTCGGGACCTCTGGGTGATCGGAAGGGTGGGAGGATTGTGCGCATGTAATCCAGGACGCGCCGAAAGTTACATGAAAAATTAAGTAAATATCTTTGTTTATTGTCAAGTTTTGTTAGAAATAAGTTCCTTTATGTAGTAGAATGTATAGACTTACATAAAATGATGTATATAACAAAGTCAAAGATCATGTAAATAAAGAAGTTAAAATTTATGTTGAAAGTTTTGGACTCGGCGAAGTTACTGGTAACATCACTGACATTTGCTATACTTTCATGTAAATATTGCAAGGTTAATGGTGTTGCTGGAATTCAACAAGTATCTCAAATTAGATGTAGCAAAGCCTTACGTTGCATTTGGCAAGAAAAACTGGCGTTATTAAAGCAGATTTTCTTCCATTATCGAGTCACAGAAATTTTGACATATTTTGATAATGACACAGGTACTTCTTTGATGATTATTATAGTAAAACAATGATATCAGATGAAAATCAAAGCAGGAATATTGTGTGCATGTAAATGTAACCCTGTTTTGTGCGAGATTATGATTCATCGTTTTAAGTACCTTATGTTCTAAATACAATGGGGTGTAACCTGTTGAACATTCAATAAATTTATATTCTGCGACGATTGTTTTACGTGAGTTAATTGGCTCTACTGGTTACAAACGTGATCACATGTTTATCGTACATGTATGCGCGTTAGCGCTTTTCATGCGATAAATGCACTTGCTGTGTGTTGCATACCCGTAACAAAACACAATATATGACATTTATTCTATATATATGCACCATAGTTGTCTGTTTCATTCTTATTTTCTGAAATTGCTTTTTCTATGTTAAAGGGCGACGTTAAAATTAATCTAACCGCGGGTTCACTTTGCAGGTTAGAACAGCCGTTGAGGCATGTTTCTTTGTATCGATCTTATGCATTGTGACGACACTAGCGTTAATGCACGAATTGCAGCACGTTTCTTTCAATAGTAGCATCTCAGGGAATAACATTGCCTGTGCATATATACTTGAATGTTTAAAAAATGATTTCATACCCAAGGCAATCCCATATGATTACATACCCGGGGGAATCCAAAATGATTACATACCCGAGGGAATCCAAAATAATTACATACCCGAGGAAATCGAAAATGATTATATACCCGAGGGAATCCAAAATGATTACATACCCGAGGAAATCGAAAACGATTACATACCCGAGGAAATCGTAAGCGATTACATACCCAAGGGGATCCAAAATGATCACATACCCGCGGGAATCGAAAATGATAACATACCCGAGGGAATCCAAAATAATTACATATCCGATGGAATCCAAAATGATTACATACCCGAGGGAATCCAAAATAATTACATACCCGAGAGAATCCAAAATGATTACATACCCGAGGGAATCCAAAATGATTACATACCGGAGGGAATCCAAAATGATTACATACCCGAGGGAATACAAAATGATTACATACCCGAGGGAATCCAAAATGATTACATACTAGGGCTGGGTTTTCGATACGATACAATACAATACAAATATCTGTTACATAGTATCTAATTTCATTCTTTGTAAAACGCACAAACTAACACTTTTACTCACTAATAATTACCCCTCCCCAACACAAAGTCAAACGGGTTCCTGAAGGTTCGGTATAACTTATAGTTTTGGCACATTTCATTGTATTTTATATACGATTACATTCCCGAATGGGTCTTTTTATGTTATTTTCATTTTGCCTGGAGTCATAGACCAATTCCTTTTTTTAAATTCGGTCGCAAGTCTCCCGTCAACCCTTTTCAGAAATTTCAGAAATGTGTTTTAGAGAAAATAAACACAATCATTTAGACAGTTCTTATTCGAAAGTCTGTGGATTAAAAACTTAAGATTAAGTCGATATAACTTTGAAAAAATGAGAAAAATATAACCTAAATGCCGACCTTCTAATTAACTCCTTGATCATTCTTGTTATTCGTAGACTTCGAAGCACAAAAGGATTTAAAAGGATTTGAATAGCCAGCATTAAGGACAAAAGGATCGATAAAATCAAGAACATATCTGCCTTTTGCAAACCAAACAAAAAACCCCATGATCAAACATACATTTTAATGCAAATACTAGAGATTTCACAAGAAAAGTATGTTTTGTGCTAAAAATAATTGTATCTAAATGTATCGGAGCAAACATATCGATACTGGTATCGATGACCAATATCGATGCGTACGGGTATATCAATATATTGACCCAGCCCTTTCATATACCAGAGGGAATCAAAAATTATTATAAACCAGAGGGAATCAAAAATTATTATACACCAGAGGGAATTCAAAATGAGTACACACCTGAGGGAATCCAAAATGATTACATACCTGGATGTTTAAGAAAATGATCAAAGTTGAAACAAACATGATGAGCTGTCATGAAAATCTTCAGATTCGAATCTAGTCGCAAATTTGAATTTTTCTTCTTTATAAAGCCTAAATATACCTAATTACGGCAATATGGTTATTTAATTAGGAACTTCGTTAATTAAAACTGCTAATTGATTTTGTGGAAGCTCGTCAGTAAAACGAAGAATAGTCATTCGAAATAATTTCCGATTAATGCTAGTATACGTCTATAATTATGACGATACGGAATTAACTTCTTTAATTAGGATTTTGTGTCCGTTGTTTATTAAAAGGAATAAAGATAATAACAAAGACCTGGAGATAACCTAGAAAAAAGGCCAATTACTATCGAAATTTGTGTAATAATATCACTTTGATGATTTATTAGATACATTATATCAAAAATCATGCATGTTTCTAATTTACATTATAATATGATACTATTTCCTCCAGGGAATTTATTTCATTACATTAAACTGAAGAAAATGGTTCTGCGGTGATGATCGTGACCAAAATGCAAATTGATCCCAAGAAAGAAGGGAATCTCCAACAAGACTCGGTTGCAGCACCAACAATAACACACCAAACACCCCAAGTGAAAACACAGAGAAGACACGCACAGCAAGAGACAAGGAATAGCAAAGGAGACATCTAACATCTTATATAAAAGACAACACATAAACTAATGAGACACATGGACAATCGGTGCCTACCCAAGTGAAAATACAGAGAAGAGACCCATAGCAAGAGACAAGGAATAGCAAACGAGACATCAAACATCGAACATAATAGACAACACACTAAACCAACGAAACCCATGGACAATCGGTGCTGACTAAGGACGGCCATCAGCAACATTAGTAACAGATGGTGTGGTTATCCTTGATTCCGTGTGCACAACTCTCCCACTTTTCCGGTTACCCAAAGGTCTCGAAGAACGCACTATTGTTCGTGTAAAATAACCTCCTCACCGTAAGATGACCACACAAACAAGACAGCACAATACAGGGACCCAAGCAAAACTGATGAATATGTAATCATATATAAAAATAGGATAGGGGCGTACGAAATGCAGTCCGTGCTCTGTCAGCTGTAGCGAGCTCATGCTTGTTATCACCCGAGGAGTTCGACCGACATTACGAGAGGACAGGTGGTCTGGGCCCTGTCTTCTGTAAAAAGGTTTGGTCAGGGCCTGTCATGGAGTCCTGTCGCCACAGTCGGTCAGAGTGCAAGTCTTAAGGATGCGCTGGTACAAGGCTGTAGATAGGTCAAGTACCATGCCGAGTTTCCGTCTGTTGACATTAGGATCATATCCACTGCATAAAAGGCGTTTGATGATTCTGACGCATTTTCGATGGTAATGATGTCTGCCTTCGATCCTTCTAATTTTATTTATTATGTCACCATAAATTGCAGACTGTGAAATACCAAAAGTAATATATTTGTTGCTTGTAAAGGCCAGAACATTAAAGAAGCTGACTGTAAGTTTTCGTAAAATTTCCAAAAGGTCTTTACTCGTTTATTGAAGCGGAGACCTGGACCTAAATGTTTTTTGGTTATATGTAAAATTTCTACTATAATAATGTCGAAAGGGTTCCAACTCTCTACCTTCTGGAAGAAAATTCCAAACCAATTTACATGCACCAGACACGTGTTTCGAATATTAAATTCTCATCAGTGATGCTTTCAGCGGAGCCACCAAAAATAATTTCAGTAGCGCCCTCTTTAATTTTTTAAGTTAGATTTTTACATTTACATTATAGGTGACGCAGTTAGAATTGATTTAAGTGGTGCCAGCACACATGTAAACCGCTATAGATTAAACTCCCTTCTGATTAGATCTTTACTTTCGTATTTACTATAAAGATATTAAAAGAAAGCGAATACCTTAGTTGATTGCATTATTTCTTGCGGGAATAGATTCCAAATGAAATTAGTGTTTAGCAGGCTTTTGGATCAATGGAATTCCATTTTTCAATTACAGTGTACATGTAATTTCTTCCTCAAAATGATTAAGGATTGCTCTACTTACGATCAGTTTTTGCTAATTTTCTTATTCTATGTTATTTTCCTGGGTCAATTTAAACCCCCATTATTTTTTAATCATCGGAGGAGGGAAATTTAAATAAGCTTTAAGCCCCCTTTTTGTTCTTACTTAAACATGACAAAGTTATTTAGTCTCAAAGTCGAGAAGGCAAGGCAAAAGCATTAGAATTTCCTTTGGAACGGTTGCGAACCTCGGAATGAATAACACTCCGAATGAGATAAAGATGATCCTGATGACAATCTCAACAGCATTCACAATAGAGCACCAAACTGAGCATCGGCAGACCGCTAGCAAACTAGAGGTGGGACGAGGTGCCCGAGAGGTGTAAGCAATATATTTCGTACTTGCACTGTAATTTTTAGATTCTCCATTACGTTAAGTTGTCTTTCGTGTTTCTATGATGCTGTGTTAAAGTCCTTGTCTGTTTATTATATTTTCTTTTCTCGTGAGAAGTTTATATTTTTGTAAGAATTTGTAAGGATCTGATTTCGGGTTTTGTGTTTGACTTAGCTGCTTCCTTAAGATTTTTCCGAAAGGAAATTACTGTCCTGTTCTCTAAATCCAGAGCACCCTGTTTTGCGATTTATTCTGTCATCTGAAGAAATTTCCTGATAATCATTGTTTCCGAAAATTGACCTCGTGATTTTAACTGGAAATTAAAAGAAAGTAGGGTATCTCCAACAACACTAGGTTGCAGCACCCACAGCAAAATCCCAAAACACCCAATGCAACCCCCCCCACAAAGCAGACACCCACAGAAAGAGACGCAAAAGGGACAAGGAACACCAACTCACACCATAGAAACATTAAACACAAAAGACCACACATAAACAAACGAGACGACCAATGGGCAACCGCTGCCGATTTAGGACGGTCATCTGCCACGGAAATAGCAGACGGTATGGTTATCCTGGATTACGTGCGCACAAACCTCCCACTTTTCCGATTTCCCAGAGGTCTCGAAGAACGCCCAATTATGGTGAAAAACAACCTCCTCACTGTAAGATGACCACATACAAACAAGACCGTAAAACACAGGGGTCCAAGCAACACATATGAATATGTAAATGGATATAAAAAGAGGACGTACGTAATACAGTCCGTGCTCTGCCGGCTGTAGCGAGCACATATATGTTATCACCCGAGGAAGTCGACTGACATTCAGAGAGGACAGGTGGTCGGAGCCCTATATTCTTTAAAGAGGTGTGGACAGGACCCGTCATGGAGTCCCGTCGTTAAGTCAGTCAGAGTGCAAGTCTTAAGAATGCGCTGGTACAAGACTGTGGATTGGTCAAGTACCAAGCTTAGTGTCCGCCTGGTGACATTAGGATCATATCCACGGTATGAGAGGCGTTTGATGACTCTGACGCATTTTCGATAGTTTTGCTGTCTACCTTTGATCCTTTTTACTTTGTTAATTATGTCACCATAAAATGCAGGTTGTGAAATACCTAAAGTAATATACTCTCTTGTATGTATGGGTCCGAATTTCAAAAGAATTTGATCATGATTTTTGTAAAATTTCCAGAAAGTCTTTACTAGTTTGTGAAAGCGAAAACTTGACCTAAAAGTTTCTTTGTAATTTGTAAATTTCTACTATGAAAATCCACAACATCAGTACATGCTCTAGCATACCGGATAAGCTGTGAAATGTAGATACCGTATGACGGTAATCTAGGGACATCACCGTCAAGCCAGGGGAATTTTACTATGTTGAATCCAAAAATCATCTCGTTTGTCATACACACTAATGAATTTCTTCATTGACAATTTTGATATATTAAGGCCCAAAAATGGTGTTTCTGTGTCTGTAACATTTGCCTTGTTTAGAGTCAATTCTTGTGGATACATAACATCTTTATACTTTTCAAAAACAGGATTATCGATAGTAAAAATATCATCCAGGTACCTTGAAGTACCAATGAAACATTTCACATCATCATGTTTTCCTTGCCTTTGAAGATTTTGAATAAATTCTTTTTCATATGTGTATAAAAATAAATCTGCAACAAGAGGCGCACAATTTGTATCCAAAGGAATCCCTTCAACCTGCTTGAAGAGTTTCTCACCAAATCTTACATAAATGTTGTCTAAGAAAGGACAAGGCACTACACAGGTCGCTACATGTCCATGGAGTTCTGTTTATATTTTTGTAAGAATTTGTAAGACTCTGATCGAGAGTTTTAGGAATCTGATTTCGGGGTTTGTGTTTGACTTAGCCGCTTCCTTAAGATTTTTCCGAAAGGAAATTACTGTCCAGTTCGCTAAATTCAGAGCATCCTGTTCTTGCGATTTATTCTGTCAACAATAGTAAACAGGGACGTCAAAGCGTTCGACGTCACTCAGTTTCAGTGATTTTACTATAAAAAAAGTCCCCGTGGACTTTTTATTTCTGTCCTATTTCTAACTTTAATTTATTGACGTACAGCCGAAACTGGTATTTTCGGTTAATATAAAACTATAACATTTATATATTTTGGATGTTGACAATATCATATTTTGTAGAAAACCGAGAAAACTCTTGATTTAGTGAACATAACAGTTACTTTCTATTTAAAGAAGATAAAATTTTTAAAAGGTTAAGATATTGAGGACATTTTTTTCCGTCGATAAGGATTTCACTTGTTTGAAATAATTGAAGATTCTTATTTTTTTTTACTCATACTGATACTTATATATTGACAATGTTATTTGCAATATGAGAGGAAAACTGTTCGAGGTATATATCAATATTTTGAAACCGAGAATATGATATCATTGTCTCAAAGGAATATCAACCCTAATTCTTTTTAAAAGGAGAGCAGAAGTGACAAATGAAAAAAGGTTCTTAAATATAATGAATACGTTGTTAAACTATATTTTCTATCCCTTATCCTTTATTTTTACTTAATGTTTTTTGCCGAACAGAAACTTCCTTTCATGATACTCAGTAACGAATTCTGTCTGAAATATTGCAGTTCTTTAACTGGAATCTTTTCTCGTGACTTCTTTTATTTATCGATCAAATATACCATAAACGTTAAGTAAATTGAACGTCTTATCATAACATGCGATTTTTAAAAAAGCAGCATATCGAGTGTCACATGGTCGCCAACTCCTTTGTTTCAGTCGTTATTATGAACTCATTCTTTAGGTAAAATAATCATTATGTTATTTTGTTAAATCTACGTCTTACGGGGAAAACAGTATTGCCTACCGAGAAACGTTCTTTCTTTTCATCATCTTGATTACAAGCATATTACTATGGAGGGGAATTAGGGTCACAATGCTAAATTTGACTTGCTTACATGCTTCATGCTATGTTGCTTCATTCAATGTTTGATTATTCCATATCATTTGTCTTGTTTTCATTCCAAATTGACTTTATTGCATTTGTCTTCCTTCTTTATACAATGTTGCTTCCGTGCATTTTACATTTGTCCTTCGTCAATGCATAATTGTCGTTCTACTATGCGTTATGACATCTTTCATTGTGCCATCATTCTTTCGTCCTAATGCCATTATTGCTTCGACAATGCTTACCTCAATTTTGATACCAGGTGGCGCTCCGTTTGTGTCCGTTCCTTGAAATGAACTTTGAGACGCCCCCTGTTGCAGTACTTGGAAAAATGAGTTATAAATAGCGGAAAAAAAAGCAAAAGCCGATTGAAATATTTGAAAAAAAAAAAAAGAAAAAGAAGAAATCATTAAATGATAAATACTTGAGCCTTTTCTGTTTGTTTGTTTGGTTTTTTGTTTGTTTGTTTGTTTTTTCATTGATACAGTAATAGCCATTTGGAGATTTAAAACCTTTTAGTTTTACTCAGGTGTGGTAATGACATCGTGGCTCAGCGGTTAGCGTGTCTGAATTTTTTTCCGCATGGGTTCGAATCCTATCGGCTACATAATTTTTTTTTTCTGAATTGTGAGTGGGAAATTATATAAAAGTCAGTTTTTTTCTGAGATATCGTGGGAAAGGCGGTATTTCATATCGATAAATTCTAGATAAATTGAAACTGCCGCGCGTCCTACACTGATCGAACCTTTGAAGCTGCCGCGCGTCCTACACTGATCGAACCTAGAGATCAACATCCCCCGGCCCCATTGATTCCGTCAATAATGCAGTTTCTAGTCTCCTTTCATAATTTTACCTTGAAAATTTACCTTATGACATCTCTGTATGCGTAGGAGAAGGGGGGGGGGGCGCTACTGCTCGCCAGTTCTTTATAGACTTTCTGAATAATTTAGCTATTCTGATCCATCCTTTATACATATTACTTTATCCATGTATATGAAGACATTTAACTCAATCTATATAGAATATTATTACATGTAATGATAGAGGGTATAGAAAGTATTTTTCTGATCAGTCAATATTTTGCTAAAAATAATTCCTGGCTTGCTACCGCTCGCCAGACATTTATAAATTCATGTACTCAAAATTAAGAATTGCACCAGAAATGTTAAAATTTGTGCATACAGAACATGAAACCCCATATTTTTATGCCCCCCTTCGAAGAAGAGGGGACATATAGGTTTGCCGCTGTCGGTCGGTCTGTCGGTCGGTCCGCGACATCAGTTTCCGTTCAATATCTCTGAAATGGATTCACATATTGAAATGAAATTTTGTATACAGACACATCAAACAAAAATCTAGGTCAAGTTCATATTTGGGTCCGATCAAAAATATTTTGACAGAGTTATGCCCCTTGCATTTCGAAAAATACCAAAATTTCAGGGTTTCCATTCAATATCTCTTGAATGGAGTTACATATTGAAATGAAATTTTGTATACAGACACATCAAATGAAAATCTAGGTCAAGTATATATTTGGGTCCGATCAACAAAATTTTGACAGAGTTATGCCCCTTGCGTTTCGAAAAATACCAAAATTTCATAGTTTCCGTTCAATATCTCTTGAATGGAGTTACATATTGAAATGAAATTTTGTACACAGACACATCAAATAAAAATCCAGGTCAAGTTCGTATTAAGGTCCGATCGAAAAAATTTTGACAGAGTTATGCCCCTTGCACTTCGAAAAATACCAAAATTTCAGGGTTTCTGTTCAATATCTCTTGAGTGGATTCACATATTGAAATGAAATTTTGTATACAGACACATCAAATAAAAATCTAGGTCAAGTGTATATTTGGGTCCGATCAACAAAATTTTGACAGAGTTATGCCCCTTGCACTTCGGAAAAAAAAACCAAAATTTCAGGGTTTCCGTTCAATATCTCTTGAGTGGAGTTACATATTGAAATGAAATTTTGTATACGGATACATCAAATGACAATCTAGGTCAAGTTTTTATTTGGGTCCAATCAACAAAATTTTGACAGAGTAATGCCCCTTGCACTTCGAAAAATACCAAAATTTCAGGGTTTCCGTTCAATATCTCTTGAGTGGAGTTACATATAAAAATGAAATTTTGTATACAGACACATCAAATGAAAATCTAGGTCAAGTTCATATTTAGGTCCGATCAAAAAAATTTGGACAGAGTTATGCCCCTTGCACTTTGAAAAATACCAAAACTTCAGGGTTTCTGTTCAATATCTCTTGAGTGGAGTTACATATTGAATGAAACTGTTACTTTATACCCCCATAGGTTGTATCAATGCAAGTATAAAGTTGTGACAGACTTTAATCACAGAAGGGGTAGGGGGGCATTAATGTTTTACAAACATGACTTTTAACTTGTTCTAATCTCTTTCTCTCCCCCCCTTGCTTTTTTTCATTATTTATTTCTTTATTTTATTTATTTTTCTGATTAATTTTTTTTGCTTGTTAGAAATTTTGGGATGTTGTGCCCCTCCACTTTTCAGGCAGAGCTACGACCCGAGATCAAGGATAAGATTGAATTCCAAGCGTTTGATGCTTGCAAGGATTGACCTTGAACATTAACCTTCATAAGTCCTTACTTCAAAGTCAATTATTATAGAAGTTTTATCTTTTTATGCAAGAAGCATCCTATTTATGGTACAAAAACGACATTGACGGGCATTTAAAAGGCAATTAATTAAAATTATGACTTTTCATAGATGACTTGCAAGCGACGACAGTGAGCCAACGAAGATTTTGCAAAGTTTTGTAATAAAAAATGATTTTTTATTTCAACTGAATAATGATCATATACAGTTGCCCGCCATATTTTTCCCAAAACAATGACCCCCCCCCAAGAAAAACTGAAAAAAAATGTATCAAAAACACATTTTTATAAGTACCCCAATTTTTTTCCCTACATCCTCTTCCGGGCAGATGGACAACATGGACAAATTACATCATACATAAAATTAACAAAAGGAAAAAAATGTATCCTCATCCCGGATTCGAACCCACTCGGAAAGGTGTAAAAGAAAATAAAAGAGTTACGGTGTTAACCACTATGCCACAAGTTTCTTCAAACTAATCTGTGTTTTATAGTGTTAAAAGTTACAAAAAGCTGATGCATACAAAATCAAATATTTACTAATTACTTCATAATATTTTTCAAATATTTATACATCCAATCTACTTCTGTCCTCTTCGTGCGATAATATAATTACTTTCCGAACGATACTGTAGTAGGATTTAAAAGAAACTTCTAACGACAGGGGATGTTTCAAAGTTCTTTTCAAGGAACGGGCACATGCGGTCGCGCGAAGCGCCATCTGGTATCAAAATAGAAGTAAGCATTGACGAATAAAGAATAATGGCATTAAGAAGGATGTCATAACGCATGGTATAATGACAGTTATGCATTGACGAAGGACAAATTAAACTGAAGGGAAGCAAAATTACACAAAGAAGATAGATAAAGTCAATTTGAAATGAAAGCAAGACAAATGAACATGGTATAATCAAACATTGAATGAAGCAACATAGCATGAAGCATGTAAGCAAGTCAAATAGCATTGTGATCCTAATCCCCCTCCATATATTGCAAGCATATTCAAGGTATAGTTACACATTTCGGGGTGTGTAAATGTTTATTCATCGATAGCATGGACATAAACAGCCAATTGTGCCTCACATGAAATTCATATGAAATGAGCATCATGTAAATTTTACATGAAAGTTCATTTGAAGTTCATATAAATTTCACATAAGACTTATGTGAAAAATATTTCACATGAATTTCACATAATATCCTTCACATAAATTTCACGTGAATTTTTCTAATTGACTTTCACAGGAAACTAAATTCATATAACATCCATGTAAAAATCTTCACATGAATTTCATGTGAAAAATTTCATGTTCGTGCTCGTTTCACATAAATGTCATGTGACCTTTCATGTAAAGTTCATGTAAATTTCACGTGAATTTCATATGAGGCACAATTGGCTATGATGCTGTAACATTTAATGTGGGACCCTTGAAGTCCGTTTAAGAATTTACATTTACCAGTTGTTATTATGATAGAATCCAATTATTCTAACAATAGACATTCACTACTGACCAATACATATTGATTTACCTGACATCTGTATTTTGAAAATTCGATTTTTCTAAAACTGTTTTTCACACATCTTCGGAGTTTTAGGGGTTGCCGTTATGTAGAAACCCCAAATATTTTTAGTAAGGAAGATGTAACACTTATGTTTGGTCTTTTTCTATAGGTAACTATTTAATCTAGTGAAAGTATGTCAAAAGCATACATTTTAAACAGTTCTTGTTAGATGCTTGTCTTTGTAAGTATAGATTTAGTATGTCGAAATTACTGAGAAATTTTGGAGGTACCCTTTTCATACAAGTCATAATTTGGCCATCAACAAAACTGTATATCCGTACATGTATTTCCCCTTATTTCATAAAAAAATGCAAAATGAAGAAATTCTATCTATTATTTTTTTTGCATAACGTTGGATATAATCTATTTCAGAAATCGAAAATAAAATGAAATTATAAGGGGTACCATAATGATTGTGTTTGGCAATATGTTATTCTTATATACATCTTAGGATATATTTTATGCACTTTATCTCTTTAAAATGACTTATTCAAATAAATCAAAGAAAAACAAGTAAACATTAGTTTAGTATAACTGAACTTTTTTGGTTTAAATGCATATACTGGGTATCAAATATTCCTAAATCTTAATGTGCAAATGCACCTTTCTATAATATACTGTATCTTTAATAAAAACAAAATAATCTATTTATGTATTTGTTCATTATGTCATTTTGACCATTCTGCATATAAAATACCCTTAAAATACAAAGTTTATCTGTTAAATCACGAGTAGGGAGCCACCGTAACGGACAATGTTTCTCTGAAAATATTTAAGGAACACAACCTATTAAGTTTTCATTAAAAGTCCATTCCCCGAACAGAGTTGTCTCCTCCTTATAGTCAAACAATCTCTGCCACAGACTCCAAGAAATGGCAAGAATCCTGCCCTAAAGTAACTTTGATGTCATAGCATCGTTACGTTAAGATATGCTTTATGGCGGCAAGTCTATGGCTGTGATGTTGTAGAGTAGGATAATGGAAAGTAAACTTGAGCTGCCTGGAGTTTGCAATATTCCATCTACTTTAAAAAAGATTTGAGTACTATGCGTTTGTTTGTAGATTCAAAATCCGGTCACATTTAAACTTCATCCGAATGTTCATTGCCTTATTATCACCACATAAAATGACTGTTCTAGATTTCAAGTTATTATTACATCATGGGTTACGTGTATTTAAATCCACATTCTATGGAATTCTTTATCTTAGAATAAACGGTCTTATTTCTTGTATAAGAAATCATCAATAGTGTAATAAATCAGTGCATGCTTTGCGAATTTCAACCTATTGCATCATCAATGACAGGCTGTACTGCTAACTATTTATTCTTAGAGACATACAATAATTCACAAAATATTTGTCAATTCACAGATAAAAAACATGAAGCTAGGTCACCGATATCATCGAGGACCTACATCTTCGATCGGAGCCTATATATGATTATGAACATGTAAACTGGTTATGCATAATTTTCACTCACTGGATTAAAAATCTATCATGTCTTCATAAATATAGTAAATGTATCACATGGACAACGTACATAATTTACTCATAGTACACATTTGACACTGGGCTTGGTACTTGACCAATCTACAGTCTTGTACCAGCGCATCCTTAATACTTGCAAGCTGACTGACTGTGACGACGGGACTCCATGACGGGCCCTGTCCAAACCTCTTTAGAGAAGACAGGGCCCCGACAACCTGTCCTCTCTGAATGTCAGTCGGACTCCTCGGGTGTTAACATACATTAGCTCGCTACAGCCGGCAGAGCACAGGTTGTATTACGCATGCACTCTTTTTATATCCATTTACATATTCATCTGTGTTGCTTGGGCCCATGCGTTTTGCGGCCTTGTTTGTGTGTGGTAATCTGACAGTGAGGAGGTTGTTTTACACCACAATTGTACGTTCTTCGAGCCTCTGGGTAATCGGAAAAGTGGGAGGGTTGTGCGCACGTAATCCAGGATAACCACACCGTCTGCTACTGACGTGGCAGATGGCCGTCCTCTGTCGGCACCGTTTACCCATTGGTCTCGTTGGTTTATGTGTAGTCATTTGTGTTTTATGTTTTTCTGTGATTTGACGTTCCTTGTACTACTGTGTCTCTTTCTGTGCGTGTCTTTTTTGTGTTTACAGTGGGTGTTTAGGGAGGTTGCTGTTGGTGCTGCAACTAGGTGTTGCTGGAGATCCCCTCTTTTCTTTTGTATCCAGACAACATTCGTACAAAATAAAGTTATCGCAACTTAAAGTAACAGCATATTCCTCACTATTCCTCACTATTTTAAAATGCCTGTGAACAACAATAAACTGTTACGCAAATGATATCAAAATTGAAACTTTATTGAAATCTTAACATTAATCTTGACGATAGAAAGAGAATAAACTCATATGAATTTGACCAGGATTAGATGCTAGAAAAATAAATTATTGAAGAAGTTTTTGAAATAATTGAAAGCTTTAATGTTATGTGAATTATAATAGATATAATGTTGCTGACATTTGTATTTACGTCATGAGAGAAAAACTGTCCGAAGTATATCTCAATATCTTAAAACAAAATAGAAAAACTACCATATATTTTTCATTTCGAAAAACATCAGTTTATATATTTGTAAAAATGAGAGCAGATGTGGCAAATGAAAAAAAGGTCTAAATTAGGATAGATAAGTTGTTTTAAAAACAATGTTTCTGTATCCCTAACCCTACATGTTTTTACATGATATTTTACACCGTACAGAAACCATTTATTTCTAGTAGGAATAATACTTATTGAAGATGACAGATCTTAGTCCCGAATAGTTTTAGAATATGGCATTTTTTGAAGTCATTATCTGAAATATTTTCACGTGACTTCATTGATTAATCTATCAAATACACAATTAAACTTTAAGTAGATTTTAGTCTGATTGTAACATGACATTCAAAGGAGCATATCGTATGTCACACACACAGACAGACGTTTCTTTCATTAGTAATTGCGAACTCATACCTTTTGTTAGATAATGTTATCTTAAAATCATTCTGTCTCCTTCCGAGAAAGCAATATTCGTTACCAAGAAATGTTGTTTTCTCTTTAAATTTTTTGTTTTAAATACCCGCATGTGCAAGGTACAAATACACATTTCTGGCTATTCAAATGTTGGTTTATGCATAGCAAAGACATAAATGGATTGAAAACTGAAAATACTTAAGAAAAAAAACCTATTCATTTTTTTTGCTTTTAAAATTCATGTATCTTTAAATAGTCATAATTAAAAAAAAAGAAGAATACCCTGCGTATGTTGTAGATCAATTGGTTATGCCTTTGAGGGCCATTTAAGACTCAACAATAACTTTTTAAAAGTTTTTATTATTGTGATGTGAAATATGTAGATACCCAACCACTTATACAGATGATAGACCGCATATGATTTACCACCACCTAATAACCGGTGACATTATACACTGTCATCCATAAATTAGTATACACCATTTCTGTTGGTGTTGCTGTTAGAAAACAAATAGTTTTGAATCAATTGCTGTATAACTCTCAAAATAAACCTTTTAGAAATCATTTGTAACAAACTTGACCTAAATATTTGCACTTTTTGGATTTTTGTTCTTTTTTTTTTTATAGAAAATGACAATTGTTGGAATTAAATTGGGCAGATGAAAAAAAGTTCTTTTTTTTACATTTTCCTTATCACAATTCATAATTTACAATTATGTGAAGCCAATTATCATGATTCTTTCAATTTAGGATGGAAAAATTAGGATAAACCCATAAAGAATTAAGAATGATTTCCTTGTTTGTATAGTTATTTATGGATTGCAGTGTAATTTTCATCCCACTTCCCATGTCTTATCAAAATCCATGCTATCAAATTATTCATGATAATTTTGAAAATTATACTTTATCATAATGTAGTATATGAGTTTTTCATCTACAATATTTTTCTTGAATATATTTTTACTACTTTATTGATATCAATACCTCGGTGCATTCCTTTGAGCGACAACATCTATGATAAAATTCGGTCTTGGAAAAAAAAAATGTAGGTATTGTTTAGCATTTTGCTGTTCAAATATTTATTGTTTGGATTTTATCTATTTCGGCCTTGAGCATTACTGAAGAGACAATACTTCCGTATTATTCTTGAAAAGCACATCTTGTTCACTATTTGTAATTACAGTTGTAACTAATTTATCAATATTGCTATTTCCTAGAGACTAATAAGCCCTTTTGTGCAACGTTACACGTCTATTTCAAATCTATATATTTTAAAGTTTACATAACTACACAAATGCCAAATCACATCAAATCTTAGCAGGTTCTTAGGCATACATCTGTGTAAAGTTAGACTTTCGTACTTCTTCGGATTTCATCCATTTTGACCTCGAGTGGTAATGTTGATACAATACTTGTTGAATGCGCATGTGCTGAAATGAAATGTAAAAAAAGTTTCAATATTGATTATTTATTATTAAAATTAATTTTTTTGAAATGTAAATTTTTCAATACTACATAAAGAAGAATGATATCAGAGCCAGATCCAGAAATTTATTTGAGAGGGGATAAACGATAAATCGGTTGATAAGAGAGAAATTCCTCTCTTTGTGTGCTCTATACCTCATACGCTGAATTTACATCGCCTTCTCTCAAAGATAAACTATGCTTATAGTGCAAAACAGCATTTTAGGGAACATTTCTTGCCGTCTATAGTGCAATTTGTTTTCTGAAAACCAACATATTAGGAATACTCCGTGGCAACAATACTTGTCGTCTGCTATAATAAGAGCTTATAAGAATAAAAATAGCAACAAATTAATCACGGTGTATTGTCCTTTGACCTAGGTACTTTAAACCACTACCTTGTTCTTTCCGAGGGTATCTGCGCTTCGTAACACCTCAACTAGATCTTTATCTTATACTGCAAACCACAAGAATATCTCCTTTATCTCTTTGCATGGGGGTACTAGGCTTTTTTTTAACTGATCGACACTTTGAAATAACCTAATCATTCAAATGGACAAGAACCATATGAAATTTTGGATGCGAAGTACTTAGAGTAAGGGCTTTTAAAACAGGAATAATTGTTTTGTTTACTGCTTCTAAAATATAAATTACTACGTTCGACTGCAAATATGGAAATGCACTTAATTTAATGTAATTATAGCACGATGTGTTGAAAATACAATAGAAACAATTCCGCATAAGAAATTGAAAGAGAGACGGTCATAAATTATTAGCAACGCATCTAAGAGTAAAGATGTAAATTCAATGCCGTAAATTACGACTAATTTAATTTGAAAAAGAGAAATCTGAGCCAAAAACAAAGTATACCGAATCAGTTGTCATTAAGATGTTGAACTTCCTGATCTAACAGGTTGTTGGCATTCCAATGGGAACCAATGGTGCCCCGCTCCTTGCTGACATATCTTTATACTCATACGAAGCTGGATTTATTCAGTCATTGATCTCTGAGGGCAAAAAGCAGTTAGCTCTTAACTTCAACTTCACGTACATTGTCCATCAATTATCCAAAATTTGCAGATTACCTTGGTGCAATCTATCCCGTTGAACTTGAAGTTAAAGAATCGATATACGTCCTATTTTGATATCATGTTGTATTTTAACGCCCATGGTAATATGCATAACTCACTCTATTGCAAACGTGACGGATTCATTTTCAATATTACAAATTTTCCTTTTTTGAGTAGCAACATCACGTCGTCAACAGCTTTTGGCGTTTTCATTTCTCAATTAATACGTTATGCTCGGGATGACCCATGTACTCAGATTTTAAGACGGCTTTCAGTCAAGCTTGTCAGTCAAGGATACATTTGTGACCGACTAACATCGTCACTGAGGAAGTTCTACGTTCGATATGGGGAAATAGTAGCACACTATGACGTCCCCTTTTCCAGAGTCATAAATGGTCTGACGTAGATCTTTTGTGCCATGACATACCAATTTATACATTTGTGTTCCTTTGTGGGAGCTACCGATTGTGACCTTTTTACAGATTTAAAGTGGCGGATGTTGCATGCAAGCAGAAGATGCTCACTCTTCCTGGGCACCTGATCTCACTTCTTCACAGAGAGTTTACTTCTCTTCATATGGTAGATTTTTTTTAAATTTCTGTTCCTTTGCCTTAGTTCTGGTGTTATCCTGCTTTTGCGTGCCCTTGGTTAAAGGTTTTTACGATTAACGATTTTGTACTTTTTAATAGGGATACGGTTACGTCCATATTTGTCACCCAACATCTTTTTTGTGAGGACGTTATTAATTCCTAACATAAAATGTTTCATTAAGTTTTATTTCCTTGAACGTAACTTTATATCATTTATTGAATAAAGACGCTGAAAGTATTAAGTTAAAGCGTGGTAGCAGACGAATATACTTTTGGATATGACAGGTGCCAATTCTTTGTTTCATTAACAATGATGAACTGATTGCGCAGTAATTATGCAATTTTACACACATTAACATATACCTCCTTCTAAACAACAACAACAACAACAACAACAACAACAACAACAACAACAACAACAACAACAACAACAACAACATTTTGCTATTGAGAATTGTTTTTTTTTCTTCCAAGAATAATTTTTGAGCGGTATTGTAAAAGTATCAAACGATTTAACCGCTACCTTAATACAAAATGGCAGCATCCAAACATCGGTGTCGTAAAAGGTGTAATATGTAAATTAGAATTTCGTAAAAGTTGATATCGAATTGAAATAAAATCATATCGATTGGTAATAAAGATAGGAAAAATGAGAATTCTCTGTAGGGCAGTAAAAAAAAATAGTTTACATAGTTAACATGAAGGTAACATGTTTTAAATCAAACTATGTCCGAACAAAAGATACCGATAAGAGCACAACCGGTCTCCAGATACCCATGCCCACTTTGGTATATGTACAGTACATAAAGATAATTGTACATTAACAGGGAGGTGCCAGGATATGCACCCACAGCCATTCGGTTCATGTAAACCACTCATGTACACCGTAAACATAATCTTGATCGATGAAATAAAAAAAAAAGAATAAAAAATATATATAATGACAAATATGGATTATGACCATATCCCTGTATACAGCACAAAATCGATAATTCAGATGATCAGAAACCGAAGGCATACAAAATCAGGATAAACAGGAACCAAAGCAAACAAACAAAAACCTCCACCATATGAAAAGAAGAGAACTCCCGATATGGGAGTGAGACCAGGTGCCCAGGAAGAGTAAGCATCTCCTGCTTGCATGCAACACCCGCCGCCTCAATTCGGTAGAACTGTCACATCCGGTTACTTCCATTTCGGAAGTCATAGAGTACAATCTTTGGTTGGATGGTTCAAATGGTCTATGACAGAATATCATCCATAATTCTGGAGAGTGGAACATCATAGTGTATGACGAGTTCCCCATATCGACCGTAGAACTTCCTCAGTGACGATGTTAGTCTGTCACAAACATTTCCCTGACTGAGAAGCTTATCTGAAAGACGCCTAGTCCTCAGAACAAAATCCGTATATTTGGTACTTGCTCTGGCATAGCGTATCAACTGAGATATGAACACGCCATAAGCAGGCGATGAAGGGATGTTGCTACTCAGAAAAAGAAAGTTTGTAATGTTGAAATTGAAGTCGTCAAATAAAATCCACGACCATATCATGTCAACTTAACAAAGGACAAAAGCAAACATTCTTTCAAAAGACAGAATTGGAAAAAAACGTAATTATCAATATTTTAGTATGCAATCACGGGGAACGAAATTTATTGCACTAGACAAGTGTTTCTGATACTTAATCTTCGTCCGTGGTACGTAATTGAATGCCGAATTGATTTTTAGACACAACCAAAATTTATTTAGTAGCACCCTCTAGTTTAATTTTATCAAATAAAATCTGAGAATTTACAGTACAAAAATTGAGCGAATAAAACGTTTTTGTTGGGTCGATTCATTAGCATGGTAAAATAAAAATCCATGACCAATTATAGCAATGGAGGGATGGTGCTAAGATGTTAACGTTTTTTTTAAATTCGATGACTGGTTAGGATAAAATGTCAAGTTTCCGAAATTGTAAAATGAAGTCAAATCGATAAAGGGCCAAAACCAAAGTTTCGTTCATACGACGACAGAGTTGGAAAGAATTACAGGAGCGAGTTTAACTGCTCCACTTTGCAAAAGAAATGGATCGTGCTAGGATGTTAACTTTTCTTTTGATTTCAATGATATTTTTGGATGAAATGACAAGTTTCTAAAATGGAAAAAAAAACATTATGTCAAACTGATGAAAGGCAAAAAAAAAAAAAAAAAAAAAAAAAAAAAAAAAAAAAAAAAAAGAACCCCCCCCCCCAAAAAAAAACCCAAACAAAAAACAAAAAACTTAGCTGGAAAAGAAGACTTAATGATTGCACTTTAAACATTCAATCACGGGAAGCGAGTTTAAATGCTGCACTTTCCCCAGTAAATAAATAAATGAATGAATACATGAATAAATAAATAAATAAATAAATAAATTAAATAAAAAAAATATAAATAAATAAATATATACATGCATATATCCATAAGTAAAAAGTCCAACATTTCCAGAATTATTCGTTGAATACTAAACGTCTTCAAATTCAAATAACATAATTTAAGACCAGATAAATTTGCAGCATGTACTGAACCCTCGTCAGTGATCCTCAATCTAAACGATGTGATATGGCCAAAAAGTGTGAAAATTATTATGTCCAAAAATGTACTGAAAGCATAGCAGAATGGATGGGATATGATGCTACAGGACCCACGTTTTAGAAATTTCAAGAAATTTTGTGACAGAAAATTTCAAATACGTTGAAGAGACAGGCGATCAACCGTAGATGATCGAACTTGACTACATATTTCACTAGTACTTTCCTGTTTTCATTAAACAAACTTCATGTGAACTGAATGTACAACTTACATGACGTATCTAAGTAACTGTAGTTGAATGATGTCATAGTATCGATAACCTGAAAGGGAGTTAATAGCTAAAATTCGGATTGACCTTTTAACGTTATACAATCGAAAAAGGATATTTAGAATTAAGCTTCGATTTCAATTTTTGAATAAAATAGTTTTCCTTTAGTTCCCGTTTGATATAACAGTCAACATTTAATGTATTTTAAAAAGACCCTCAGCACAGTCGTCTTAATGTTTGGTGAAGGGGAATTGTTCTGTTCTGTGATTGCCGTATGTGTTGTCGGTGGATTCTTACACGTTCTGTTAGGTTCCCCGTTTGACCGATGTATATTTCCGCTGCATTTTATACAATAAATCAAATGTCCAGTTTTGCGGGTCACATCTGCATTTGGCGAAAAGTTGCTTTCCACCGGGGATTTTCATTTCTGTACCTTCGTGAAGGTACAAGCATCGACTATCCAGGCATTTGTACTTTATCTCTCTTGTCTCCTACCTTTACCTCGAATCGGGGGAAATCAAAGTGAAAGAATTTGTTTTGGTAAATGACGATCTGGAACTGCAGAAACAGCTGTCAAGATGTCGAGAAATGAAATAGGAAGAAAAATACCATTTTGGGTGTTGATGCCCTAATTTGCATCCACAACCCTTAGGTTCTGCGGCTAGCAAACAGGGGATGCTTACTCCTCCCGGGCACCTGGTCCCACCTCTTGCTTGCTAGGGGTCCGTCGATGCTTAATTTGCGCTCTATTGTGAGTGCTGTTGAGATTATCGTCAGGATCTTCTTTAACTCATTTGTGTCACACTTATGCCCTTTGCCGTGTGGAGCTCGTAAAATAAATTCCCCGCGAGGGGTTTGACAGGAAGTGTTTTGAATATATTTCCCTGACATTGTCGCCATAGCACTTTCTATATAGACATAACGTCAGACAGTGCATGAACTTTATATATTGATTTCATTTTCGTGCTTAAACATCGACGGCGGGTGCGGCTAGCCAACAGGGGATGCTTACTCCTCCCAGGCACCTGGTCCCATCTCTAGCTTGCTAGGGGTCCGTCGATGCTTAATTTGTGCTCTTTTGTGAGTGCTGTTGAGATTATCGTCAGGATCTTCTTTAACTCGTTAAGCACAGTACACATAAGTACTACTGATTAAAAAAAAAACCGTACCCCCAAACAAAATTTATGCATATTTACAATTGTATCAAACCATGAAGGAACTTAAATATGATAAATACGAGGGCTGATTGATATGTTGTAAGCCTCGTATTTAAGGATTTGAATTTTATCAGACATTTTGCATTATTTCTATAGAATAACTTTCTTTTGGAATGTGATTATACTGTGATAACCTACAATGGATCCAGGAATTATGTTCAATAATGCACGTTAGCGCATTATGGGGAACATAATCCCTGGATCCATTGTAGGTTATCACAGTATAATCACATTCCAAAAGACAGTTATTATATCTATTTACATTCATGTTTTCCACGCTTAAATGACGTCTAAATACGTTTAATACTCTTTTGCTAACGCTCTTTTACTACGTTCCGTCATAGTTCACATCAAGCCAAGTTACTGTGACGTCATCGTTCAATCACGCCACCGCAGTTATACTCCTATAATCACAGTGGAAATTCTGTACATATCAATGGGCATATATAATTTTCTACATAATCCCCTTCAGTATCTAAACATTTTTGTCACCGGTGATTAAGGACCTCAATACCACTTTTAGAGAACTCTTTTTTGACTGGTCAGAAAGCCATTCACTGCAAGTATGACGTCACCATCAAATTGAAAGTGTGTGCCAGAAAAAGCTGTTCTCAGTGAAAGTCTGATGGAGCAAGATCAGGTGAATAAGGCAGATGATCAATCAAATCAAAGGCACAATCATGAAAGGCAGCCATGGCAGTGACAGACTTGTGAACAGGAGCATTATCCTGATGGAACAAAACACCTTTAACTAGTGAACTTTCCGCGGCCCTTAAGTTTATTATTTTCCCGTAACTGTCAGAAGTGAAGCATAGTATGTGTCATTGATTGTTTGTCCTTTTTGGAGATAATCTATTAGCAGAATACCTTCTGCAAACGAGAAAACCGAGTCTCATAGCATATTAATCAGCCCTGGTACTCAGTAAAGGAGTGAAAAATATTATAAATCTATTGAGTTATTCTCAGGAAAGTTAAATAAAGGAGCATTTCCGAAAAGTCAGAGAGTAAAAACGTAAAGGTTGACTTCAGAGAGGAAACAAATACATAACTTCTAAGACATCCTTCTTAATCACCCTGGTGCTTTCGGTTTGTCAATATGTGCTTTGGTTTGGAAAAATAAATTTGTCGAATACGGTTACCCCTTGTGATTTACTTTCTTTCTTTGATTTTAATATGGTTAAGGCTAGTAAGTATTAAAATAAATTCTGTCTGAAGATTTTGTCAAAACTAAAACTATTGAACCTACTCGAAGAGCTAAAAATGTTTCTCATTCAAAGAATTGCCAAAAATAATTTGATAAATCTTAGGTGTGCGAATTTGTTTTATCTTTTAGTTGTCTTCAGTACAACAGGTGCAAATTCTTTGTTTCATTTACTATGATGGACTGATTTCGCAGTAATTATGCAATTTAACACATATTTACCTCCTTCTTACCAAGAAAAAATATTCGCTACTGAGAATTGTTTTTCTTCCTTGAACTAATGAATGCTAGAGAAAGAAAGAAACAATTCTCTGTATACGAGAAATATCTTTTTGGTTACAAGGAGGTTAATGGTATCAAAAAAGTCTGAGTAAACATAAACGTTTTAAATCATCATGTTTTCTCTGCTTTTGAAGATTTTGGATAAATTCATTATCATCATAAGTGTATAAAATATATCTGCAACAAGAGGTGCATAGGGATTCGTAGCCGTCCTACAACCTGCTCGTAGATGTTCTCACCACATCTAACATAAATATTGTTCACGAGGAAGGATAAAGCATCACAAACGTCACTGCATGTCCATGATTTGTATGATCTGTATTCTAGGTGTTGCAGAAAAGAGAACGCTTGATTTAGAAGTACAAATTTACGTTTTTCCTCTCTATCAAAACACCATGTGAGTTTCGACAATCGATCATTGAATATTAAATTTTGAAATAGAGATGTGCACTCTGACTGACTGACTGACTGACTGACTGACGACATGACTCCATGACAGGTCCTGTCCAAACCTCGTTTCAGAAGACAGGGCCCCGACCATGTCTCCTCTCTGAAAGTTTATCAAACTCACCTTGTGATTGAATGCATAAGTTGGGTCCAACCAGCAGAGCAAGGACTGTTTTGTACGACCTGGGGTATCCTTTTATATATTAATCTTTGTCCTGGAATTTTGCTGTTTTGTTTGTGCGGTTATCTTACAGTATGTTAAACATCTTTAAATTCAATAGCATCATTTAAAACCTTATAAAATTTCAGCATGGAACAGACATGCACGTTTCGGGTACTAAACCCTCGTCAGTGATCCTTAGTCTAAACAATGTAATATGACCAGAAAGTATGAAAATTATGTCCAAAAATGTACCAAAAGACGTAGCAGAATGGGTGGGATATGATGCTACAAGACCCACGTTTTAGAAATTTCAAGAAATTTTGTAACAGAAAATTTCAAATGCGTTGAAGAGACAGACGGTCAACCGAAGTTGATCGAACTTGGCTACATGTGCCCTCGGGGACTCTTGGTCCACCAGCAGTGACACTCACCAAGTAGTTCAAATGTTAAACACCTTTAAATTTAATAGCATCATTTAAAACCTGATAAAGTTTCAGCATACTTTTATACACAACATTTGAGCTTTCATCTAGACCACTGGGTAATCGGATAAGTGGAATTGTTGTGCGATCGCAGTCCGGATAACCACATCATTTGCTGCAAAAGTGTTAGTCTGCATCGATTTCCAGTTGGTCTTCTTGGTTTAAGTTTTTGTTGAGTGTTTGGATATCGTATTTGTCGTTACTGGTTTTATATGCGTATTTTTGTGCATTTCTACTCTGTACTTTCATATAGGGTTCTGTGATGTTTTGCTGTGATAACTGCCAACGTATCTTATGAAAAATATATCTTTCTTTGACTTATCAATGCTGTTTGAAGAGAATTAGAGAACGATATATTGATTTAATGCTATATTTGACAACACCTCTGTGGAAATATGTCATTTCTTTGAATATTTCGTCATATCAGATAAGATAAGGACTTGATTTAGCCTTGAAATCACTTGCTTCTTTTCCGTGCGCTGTCCTCCACTTTGGGAAACAAGTTGTAAGGAATAAATCATAAAGTATTAGAAGATTCCTAGTAGGTATTTTATTAAAAGGTGAAAAATGTTATAATTACGGGTTGAAGAGGTAAGGGTACTGATAACAGAAGACTTCAAACATCCAACTAAAACAAATTTATTTTATCCAATTTTGACATGAAAAGGTACCGAAGCATAACGTACACAAATTTGATGTACATTATGCTTCGGTACCTTTTCATGTCAAAATTGGATGAAATAAATTAACTTTGAAGATGGCATATCAATGTGAAAGGCACATATCACAATTCGGAAACTTAAAAAACCGTGTTATCTCGTACTTATCAGCCACACATGTAGCTTTTTAGGCGAGAAATACACAGAGTATAAATGAGCAACTTTCTCGTTTATTTCATTCCTGGTGATGGAATATTTGATCGGATCATACTTCGAATAAATAATCCAACGATATGAAAAGAAGAAAATGGCCATATTGATCTACTTTTCCGTTGTAGAGACACATTTTGAAATAGTCATCCATCCCCTTTTTTCGTTTTTCGCCTGTAGGACATTGTTCCCCCTCTCTCTTGGTTCAGATCCCCATTTGGGCAGAAAATCTATTCTATTGATATACACTTTAGGTGAAAATGGTATTCTGAACCGAGGGATGTGGGTTGTTGTATAAAAACTTCCTTAGATTTCTATGTGTAACGATTATCGGTCTCATTTTGAATAATTTATCCAACCTGACAGTAGATACATATGTTGACTATGTCATTTCTCATTTCGACCAAAAATAAAAATTTAAAGCTTTCGCATTTAATATTCCATACATGTATTTCAGCGCAGATTGTACGTCTTATCTTAAAAGCTCTGTATGTTTCTGAATTCAGTGCACAAAAGTTTTGGGGACCCTTACTCTTGACAAAAGATTAAATAAGAAATTAAACACATTTTGCGTTTTTGAATTTTGGTGGAAATATGAAAAACCGACCTAATTAACCTCTGTTTATCCAACTTAGGATAATGTAGGTCGTAGGATAGGGAGTTCGCATTCCACTGATTTGGACATAAGATGTGATGCACGTAATCAGGGTTTTCCAATATAATGGTTCTTTTCTTAATCGATCATTACAATCATTTTTAGGGTGCGTTCGATCGATTTACATAAAACTATAGTCTCAAATACTAAAAGAACGAATGAGTCACCCCTGTTCATATCAATGTATCTGTATATTCTCATCTCATGATCTTTCTCATGAACTTTAACCAAATTAAGTTGTGGACATAATATCTGAGCAAAGCATTTAGTGCAGTACATGTTATTGCACGTTAATGCAAAAATATAAATCAAAATTAAACCCATAACCCATCCTGTTAACGAGAAAACAGTAATTCGCCCAATTCACCTAAAATATTATTATATATATAATTTATACATCTCTGCAAATATTTCATGAATTTGAAGACCTTAAATGAAGCGAAATTGATTTTCTTGTTCTTGTTATTTCATATCGACAGCTTTGTTGATAACCATTACACATATACTGCATCTTCATATAAAAAATTAAAAAGGTAATTGTGCATTGAAATTTGAATCTTTAGTTAGTGGAAACATCGAATTTTTTTCATAAACTTAAACCCTACACTAAATCCCTGTTTTTAAAGAATTTTAAGCATACTACAAAACTTGCATTAGAACAGTATATCTTAAACGGCCTTTATATTTTCTTCTATTTTCTCCGTAGTTATGGTATATAGCGAGATAAATACGGCATAAACTAATGTCGGATATCAAAGTTACCTTATCAGAAAGCAGTATTGGATCTTGACAAGTTTTATTTTATTTCCAAGAGCCATTATGAGAGGCATCTATGACTGAGAAATTGTGGTGCTCCATTGATCCCACCTTATGTATTCAAAGTTAATAAATTTATAACATTTACGTAATGATCTAGTCATAAATATGTCTAATCAATAGTAAAGATGTGTGTAACCCTGTATCTTTTTACATAATTTTTTTTTGGTTAAAATAGAAATCTACCATTTAGAACGAATGATACTTATTGACGATGGTACTTGGAAACGAATAGTCTTTAGCATTCTTGTCTGAAATCCTTACATGTGACTTGATTAATCAATCAATCTGATACATAATAAAACTTTAAGCAGATTTTAGTCTGATTGTAACATATCATTCAAAGCAGCATATCGTATGTCACACAGACGCCAAGTCCTTTGTTTATGTCGTTATTGCGAACTCAGTCACTCAATCTAACTGCCTCCTACTGAGAAAGCAATATTCGCTACCGAGAAATATTTTATTTTTTTGTTCAACATTTAGTTTTAAATACAAGCATGTTTAAGGTACAAATACAAATTTCTCGCTATTCAAATGTTGGTTTATGTAAAGCAAAGGAATAAATGGGTTTAAAACTGACACAGTTTCTCTGACAATATTTAAGAGAAAAATAACCCGTTCCAGTTTTTTCTTTAAAATCATTTTTATTTAGTCATAATTAAAAAATGAGTACCCTGCGTCTTGTTCTAGATCGATTGGTTCTATTATTACATCCATATAATATCAATTCTCTGTAAGGACCAAAATATTTTGGAAATAGCATGTCATGGATTTTTAAAATTATTTTCTCTATAATTGTTATGTATAATGCACTGAATACAAAAATCTTTTTTTTTTTAAACGGACGGCCATCTGCCATGTACGTAGCAGACGGTGTGGTTATCCCGGATTACGTGCGCACAACCCTCCCACCCTTCAAAGATAAAATGAAGGCATATTTTTGTCCAATATTTACCATTTTTTAGCAAAAATAAGACAAAATATCAGGCTGATAATACCATCACTGTTGTCAGAACAAAATACATTTCATTTTATGAATATAAACACTGAAAGATAAGTGAGACCTTGTTTTGTTTTTCTACATTTTGAGGTCAAAAACGGTAGTCATGGCAACTTTTCATTTAACGCATAACGACTTCATCTTTTCAAATTGATTTTGGGCATCCTTAAATAACTTCGACAACATTTTTGTTGTGTTTGGAGGAAAGGTCTACCAACAAATTGTCGGAATTTCAATTCCCTTCCGACATTTTTCTTTACTCGAACGAAGCTGAATTCATTCAATCTTTGGTCTCTGAAGGGAAAAGATACAAGCTTCTGACTTTAACTTTACTTACAGATATATAGACGATGTGCTGTTCATCAAAAATCCAAATTCGCGGATTACCTTATCGGAATCTATCCGTTTGAGCTTGAAGACAAAGAAACTAAAGAGACAAATAATTCAGCATCATATTTGGACATAATGCAGTCCTATGACCCTTATTGTCACATGAACACCTCACTCTATGGCAAACATAACGACTTCAGTTTCAGCATCACAAACTTCCCAAATCCTATATTCCAATTGATACACTATGTCAGAGCAAGTAGCAAACAGAAATATTTTGTTCTGAGAGCTAGGTGTCTTTCAGATACGCTTTTCTGTCAGGGATATGTTTGGGATCGACTAACATCGTAACTGACGAAGTTCTACGGTCGATACGGGATATTCATCATACACTATGATGCCCCTTTGTCCAGAATGGTGAATGACTAGACTATTTGAACCATCCAACGACAGACTAAGCTTTTATCTTCCGAAATGGAATTAACCGGATGTAATATTTATGCCGAATTGAAGCGACCGATGTTGCATGGAAGCAGGAGATGCTGAATCTTCCTGGAGAGCTGGTCTCACTTCTTATTGGGAGTTCACTTCTTTTCATGTGGTGAAGGCGTATGTTTGTTTGCTTTGGTTCCTGTTTTATCCTGATTTTGTATGCCTTTGATTTGTGATTTCCTGAATTATCGATTTTGTACTGTGTATTGGGACATAGTCATTGTCCATATTTGTCATTGCTGGTGGACCAGGAGTTTCCGAGGGCACATGTAGCCAAGTTCGATCAGCTTCGGTTGATCGTCTATCTCTTCAACGCATTCGAACATTTCTGTTATCAATAAATCTTGAAATTTCTAAAACGTGGGTCCTGTAGCATCGTATTCTATCCATCCTGCTACATTTTTCGGTACATTTTTGGACATAATAATTTTCACACTCTTTGGCCATATTACTTTGTTTAGATTGAGGATCACTGACGAGGATTAAGTTCCCGAAACGTGCTTGTCTGGTCAATGCTGCAAATTGATCTGTTCTTAAATGATGCTATTGGCTCTTAGGACGTTTAACATTGCTAAAGCTTTATGTGGGGACAACAGCAGAAATTATTCTTTGTTTGAACACTTCCAAAATGTGGTAAGGTCATTAACTCTAAGTTCAAGGTCAATTCAAACTATAGGATCCAATTTCAATAAAATCTGCATTTTTGTTGTTATTTATTGTTCTGAATTTGAGGCTTTACTGTCATATATTCGTATCAAAATTATTTATTTCTAAAATTACGGCCCATAGAAGGAAAACATTACAATGTTTAGTTTAAGGTTAAAGTGTTTGTTTTACTCAATACAAAGAATAATTTCTGAGTAACTGCCTCTCATATATATATTTTTTTAAATCACAGAATCTTGTCATATTTTGTAAATTGCAGTCAAAATGACTTTGGGTCCAATTACCTTGAATATGTTTAAGGTGATTCTTATGAAAACTTATATTTGTACATCTGAATCAAAGGGTCTCTTTTCCGCTACAGAATACAAATTATACAAATCATGGACATGTAGCGACCTGTGTAGTGCCTTATCCTTCCTCTTGGACAACATTTATGTAAGATTTGTTGAGAATCTCTACAAGCAGGTTGTAGGGATTCCTATGGGTACAAATTGTGCGCCTCTTGTTGCAGATTTATTTTAATACACATATGAAAAAGAATTTATTCAAAATCTTCAAAAGCAAAGAAAACATGATGATATGAAATGCTTCATTGGTACTTCTAGGTACCTGGATGATATTCTTACTATCGATAATCCTGTTTTTGAAAAGTATTAAGATGTTATTTATCCACAAGAATTGACTCTAAACAAGGCAAACGTTACAGACACCATTTTTGGACCTAAATATCAAAATTGTCAATGGAGAAATTCATACAAGTGTATATGACAAACGAGATGAATTTGGATTCAACATAGTAAATTTCCCCTGGCTTGACCGTGATGTCCCTAGATTACCGTCATACGGTATCTACATTTCACAGCTCATCCGGTATGCTAGAGCATGTACTAATGTTTTGGATTTTCATAATAGAAATCTACAAATTACAAAGAAACTTTAGGTCAAGGTTTTCGCTTTCACAAACTAGTAAAAACTTTCTGGAAATTTTACAAAAAATTTGATCAACTTCTTTTGAAATTCGGACCCATACAAGCAACAGAGTATATTACTTAAGGTATTTCACAACCTGCATTTTATGGTGACATAATTAACAAAATAAGAAGGATCAAAGGTAGGCAGCATATTTATCGAAAATGCGTCAGATTCATCAAGCGCCTTTTATACCGTGTATATAATCCTAATGGCACCAGACGGACACAAAGCTTGGTACTTGACCAATCTACAGTCCTGTGCGAGCGCATTCTTAAGACTTGCACTCTGACTGACTGTGACGACGGGACTCCATGACAGGCCCTGTCCAAACCTCCTTAGAGAAGACAGGGTCCCGACCACCTGTCATCTCTGAATGTCAGTCGGTCTCCTCGGGTGATAACATATATGAGCTCGCTACAGCCGGCAGAGCACGGACTGTATTACAAACGTCTTTTTATATCCATTTACATATTCATCTGTGTTGCTTGGACCCCTGTGTTTTACGGTCTTGTGTGTGGTCATCTAACAGGGAGGAGGTTGTTTTACACCATAATTGTGCGTTCTTCGAGACCTCTGGGAAATCGGAATAGTGTGAGGGCTGTGTGCACGTAATCCAGGATAACCACACCGTCTGCTATTAACTGCTATTAACGTGGCAGATGGCCGTCCTAAGTCGGCACCGGTTGCCCATTGGTCTCGTTGGTTTATGTGTAGCCTTTTATGTTTCATTTTTCTATTTTCTATAGGACTCATTTGTTTTGTAAAGCTTTATTCTTTTGATGTTTTTAAAATGTATGAATACATCAAGATGATTAGACCGCAGGAGAGTCCCCACTACTTAAAGCTGAAAGCCTACATTAAAAACTTTGATGAAATAGTAAAAATTTTTTGGGACGGAGATTGTTAAATATAGACTCTAACAATCTCCGTCCCATGACATAGAAATAAGCTATAGCGACCCTTCACATCTGCTGACGTATGCATACTAATGAAGGTACGACCTAAAATCCAGGTACATCACTACAGCGCCGGTATATAAGACGAGCTTCAAACTCGTCCACCGTGACATTTAGTGATGAGAAGTCTGGGAGTAAATACATGTAACACCTGAAATGAGAAATGAAGTTATCTGATGAAATAATGAATAATTGTTTTGAGAAATAGGCAAAAAATGTACTTTGAATAAAGACTTAAAAAATAAAGCTTGCAGTGCATATCTAGGGCGGATACAAGTACGGAAAGATGGGGGGGGGGGTTACATTTGCTCTTGAATAAAGTCAATACTATTTACAGTAGTTTCAGTAAGGTTTTTATCTTTGGGGAGGGATTGGGTTGTACATCCAGTTTCCTTGCTCGATGACTAAATTTTGTCCAACTGAAAAAGATTCAGCTTTCCTTTCAACTTTTCAAACAGTGCTGGATCCGCCTATGTAGTATAAAATTCGTACTTGTCCTTTGATTTGCCGTATGAATGAAGACAAATTATATTCAGGACGGACAGACTGAAGAAAAAAATAACATCGTATCTCACCTGATAAGAAAATAAATCCTGATGCATCATCAATCTGACACTCCTATGCTACTTCCGGTATTAGTTTATCGCTGAGAGTGTTCGTTTGGAAGCAATAATATATATATTTCAATTGAACTGCCATCTGGACTTTTTTATGTATTATGATAAGAAAAAAAACCATAGTATCTTTACACATGTAAAGAATACTGACTTCATATCTAGAGTTTTTGGTAATTCTTTACAGATGTTTGAATGGTGAGAGAGTACCAAATGCAGTTTACGAGGGGTCGAAAGGTCAGCTAACCCCCTCCTCTTGGAATCTTACAACCATAAAAAGATACAAATTTGGTAAAAATCAAGTCCCGATCTCTTTTTTGCTGTCATATTCTTTTGAAAAAAAAATGAATTTTTGATGAAAATACTTATTGAATTTCTTTTTTGGTTTATTTCGGTTGGCGTTTGATAATTGCATCCTCTATTTCAAATATTAAACATGTCCAGTAACAAGGACATTTCCCATGATCGATGAAACTAAACATTTTGAAAAAAAAAGATAGAATTGGCATTCAAATGTTAGCCGACTCGCCATTGCAGCCATATTGCTTTTGAAAATAATAATCAAGGACAACAGTTTTTTGTTTTGTTTTGTTTTGTTTTGTGGGGGGGGGGGGTTGGCTTTTAAAATTATCAAATCTTATTCGCTACCCAGTTTTATTTCTAGATAATGGGTCCAGCTCATAGTAATGCGCGTATCCAGAGTAGAGAGATCAATAAACCCTCAGATTTAATTTGTACAAAATGCTGATTTTCTTCTTTTTATTTTATTTTTTTCAAACACAATAGCTAGAACAACCCCTCCTCAAATGGCTAGGAACCCGTAGAAAAAAATCTGGATTCGTCGATTGATAAATGAGCATTAGAAAAAGACCCTTACCATCTTTCCCCTATTTTAGATCCGCGCATATTTTGATGAAATTATATATTTATCATCTGTATTTCTTGAATAAAAAATGAAAACAAAATGCAGTCATGGAAAATAAGTAATACATGAACGTCGGATAAAATGGAAAAATAAAAATCTTGAGGAAAGAAAATTAATTAATTGTATTATTAAATTCGACAACAATAGTTCTTTGAAGAGATTACTAAGAGTACTAAGAATCGACAAAACAATGAAAACATAATCTGAAATTGTATATTCTTAGCTGCATTTGTTTGTCAGAATTTACCTTATACCCTATATATTTTAATTTCTAACTGGTATTCACCGAGAGCGGGAGGAGTTCCTCAACCTCGAAAATGTAGTGAACGACACATTGTAATTCTAACCAATGCAAACGAACACTCTCAAAATGTCAGTTATACCGGAAGTGATGAATTCGTCTTGTATACAGGAAGGCAGACATGGAATCTAGTAAATTTATTTTCTAGAGGTAAGTTAAAACAATTAATTGGCACACATATCAGATGGTTTTTTGTTACTATTTCAGACGAAAAGGCCGAATTCAAAACTAGTATTATATCTAAGTAGAAACTAACTTAGGATGGGGGGTCTATTGAAGAAGTATGTGTTTTGCAGGGCGGGGGGGGGTATGAAAAGAGATGGGGTCTTTTCATATGTAATTCGTTTATGCTTCAACGTAGGTAAATCTTTGTAGCATAAAGAGCTTCATTTTACATTGGCGTTCTTACTGACTTTATAGACGTCGGTAGGGAGGGTTTTTTTAAGTGTATGTAGTAAATATATTCATAATTCAAAGATATAGATATTAATGCCTGCTTTTGAAATCGATTATTGATTATTTCATCAGATAACTAACTCCATTTCTCATTTCAGGTGTTACATGTATTTACCCCCAGACTTCTCATCACTGAATGTCACGGTGGACGAGTTTGAAGCTCGTCTTATATACCGGCGCTGTAGCGATGTACCTGGATTTTAGGTCGTACCTTCATTAGTATGCATACGTCAGCAGGTGTAAAGGGTCGCTATAGCTTATTTCTATGTCATGGGACGGAGATTGTTAGAGTCTATATCTAACAATCTCCGTCCCAAAAAAATTTACTATTTCATCAAAGTTTTTAATGTAGGCTTTCAGCTTTAATAAACGGTCGACTAGTACATGTATTTTTCAACCGGGTTCTCCGTGTCTCATATATATGCTCATTCTATGGAATTACTTGTAATTATTTTGAAAATAATACTAAATCACAATGTAGTATATGAGCCTTTCATTTTCATTTATACTTGAATATATTTATATATATATAGGGGTTTGAAAGTAAGTGTTTCAAATGTCTTTCCCTGACATGGTCGCCATAGCACTTTCTATATAGACAAAACTTTAGACTGTGCATGTTTTGTGGATATTAATTTCAGTTTCGTGCGTGAACACCGACGGCGGGTGCCGCAAACCAAACAGGGGATGATGATTCCTCCCGGGCACCTGACCCGAGCTCTAGCTTGCTAGGGGTCTGTCGATGCTAAATTTGGTGCTCTATTGTGAGTGCTCTTGAGATTGTCGTCAGGATTTTCTTTATCTCATTTATTACTTTATTGGTATCAATTCAGGGTCACAATGATTAAAACTGTGACATCTCAAATGTCAGAGCCGAAAAATACACCAATAAGGTACCGTGATGTAGGTCGCACATTGTACAACTACAATGTAAGGTAGGTTACACATTGTCTTATAATCTTAGACCAATAAAATCTAAATTTCGTAATTTGTTACCATGATAACCATGTTTAAAAGGGTATAATTTACACATTTTAAGCATTTTCCTGTAATTATCTAATGTAAAAACAAAAATAAACAAATAAGATATCACAATCAAGGTCATACATTGTGCAAACATTTTAAACACCCCCCGTATTGTTAATGGTTGCCATGGTGACCATGTGCAAAAGGGTAAACTTACATCTTTATCTGCAATTCTCTGTAAGAACCAACAAGTTGCAATGACATGTTGACACGGCATGTCATTGGATTTTAGAGATTTGTGGTATGGAAGTTCGATATGAAGTACTAGTATGTAAATCAACTCCAGTTTTTTTTTGAAAGGTTGTCGTTGCCATGTTAATGGTGTTTCCAAAATCGGGAAAAATTCATAGGACGAGGCATATTTGTAGGCTTCGTTGCCATAGAAACAGGTACTTTTTATATGAAATGACGTTGATTATTTTTTTTCAATCCTTTTTATTGTACATATTTGTGAAAAAAAATTTGGCATGAATCCCGGATACCTTTTGTATATAAGATAAAAATTGATCCTAAACAGGGTATCAAAAGGCTCTGTTTGGGGCATTTAAAGGCCCTTTTTGAATGTTTATACTGATTAACAAGGCTGAAAATTTTATAAAAGCACCTGTTTCTTAAGTCCAAAATTTAGTTATCTAATGAGTATCATCTTTCAACTATATACCTTACTATGAAAATTTGATTTGGCAAATTTGTCCTTTTATATGCAATGCAGCTTCAAATTTGTAACAAAATGTTGAAAGGTTACGATACGAAAAATTAAAACACAACCTTTATCAAACAATTGGAACGAAAGTTCATCTATATATCTATCAGAGACGTTCGAATATTAAAATGACCTTGAAAATATTTCAAGGTCACCTACTGCATTTTCAAGGTAATTAAACAGTAAGTGATCAGATTTGACGAAAAATCCTTATTTTTCATAAAATGAAAGCGCCTATATTTCAGAAACCTTGAGATATTGAACTTAATAGTCACATGCCATAAAATGATTAATCTGACACTAATTTCCCAGAAGTAGAGATGAAGCTTCTTCACATCTTTGAATTTCTAAATTCTTTGTTTGATAAAAAAGGAACGAAATCTGTATTTTATTGTATTTTTTGATAGATATTTTATTTCCAATTAAACCACTTAAGTTCAATAAATTCTAATATGATTTTCCTTTCTCATTTTCATGAGTTTTCGTAATAAATATGACTCATGAAAATATTCAAATGAAATTTAAATAAAATAGAAAACAAAAATTGAAAAATTCATTTTTTTTTGCAGATAGCGCCAGGAAAATTCACTTGGTTTTATGTAAACTGTTTGGCATGAAATACTACTGACGAGGATTAAAATACCCGAAACACGTGTCTGGTACAACAAAATTGGTACTATAGAACATATATTTCAATACTGACAATTTTTATATTCAAGAGGCCGTGTCAGTAAAAGAAGGGAGGAGATATCCAACAAGACCCTGCTGCAGCATCAACGGCAAAACACCAAAACACCCCGATGCAAAAACACAAAAGACGAGTACAGCACGAGACGGAAAAGAGACACACGACATGTAAACATCAAACACAAAAGACTACATATAAACCGACGAGACCAATGGGCAACCGGTGCCGACTTTGGACGGCCATTTGTCACGCAAGTAGCAAATGGTGTGGTGAGGTTGGACGGTATCCTTGACATCCTTAACTAACAAATGTTATTTTCATCCTCAGGGGGTCAAGCCTGGCCTACCTGGTGAATATAATGAAAATCCATTCTCAAGTTTTCCTGGTTTTCCTTGATTCTTAAAGAGAATGACTTTTGAAACATATCGTATAGTTCCAGATATATCATTCTCATTGATTTGTTAATCATACGTAATGAAGATTTTTTTGTCATTAGAATAGGAACATCAATTTCATAATATTCCAATACTTGCTTCATTCGTAACGTTGTGTTTCTGATCGACCTTTCCTTCTTTGAAGTAAAAAATGTACTCCCTGTCTTCAATTAAAAATCAAACTCGTTTTTTTTTCTTTTTAAATATTCACAGAACTACATATATATATACAAGATTATGAATACAACGATACATTTGTATATATTTATACTTCAAATACGAATCGAATATCGTACAATGATATTCTTAATTACTTTTCGTTGTTGATGAAATACTCAGTTTGGATCTTTTCAGAATTTTTTTGTTTGACGTTTTCAAAAAATTAGTCGTATTGCGTTTTCAAAAAGAAAAGAAGAAAAAAGAAACACAAACATAACATTTTGCATATCATGTACCATTTAATTAGAATTCAGTCCAAATGAATCAACACGAAATCTAAATAACCAATCGGTAGAAAAGATGTTATTTGACATTGATCAATCGTCAAGCAATGACTGATAAATATCTAAGGCGTGGTCATAAAACATTTAAAAGGGTTGGAGCCTCTTCATTTTCAACAAAGTTTTGGAGACCTCCTGGTTAAACGTTCCTCATTTTCCATAAAGATAGAAACATTTGAAATCGTAAGTTGTTTTATTTCTTTTCTTTTACATTTTTAACATGCTGGTGTATGGTTTGTACGTATATTTGTATTTTAAGTGGCTTATCCGTGATGAGTATTATTTATGATGAGTCACTGTTTACGAAGTGCAAACGAAATATCCATTATTCTATCTGTTCTATTTTGTTAAAAAAAAATACTAAGAAGGGATAAATTGGAGAAAACTTAAGAGGGTCCAACTCATATGTATCTGAATCTTTTGCTTTTTAAACAGTACGCAAAAGTGAACGAACCGACATAGTCAGCATATCTGTATTCATAGAGTCTAATATTTGATTAGTGTATGATGCCATACTTTAAAGAAGTATTCTATATTTTATAATCCAAGATATACTTGATGAAGAAGGAAAATATCATAAAAAATAAGATAAAACAAATTGGATATCAGAAGTGAATATGATAATATAATTAAAAATAGTATACCCAAAAAGTGGCCAAATTTATTACAGAATTCAGATGCAGTTAAATACAAATTCAAAGTGAAATCTCCTAAAATATACTCAGAATTGAAAAAAAAGCAATAGAAATAGAGAAATGTACCAATAAAGTTATTTACACCATCCTTTTTAAGGAAAATTTCTGAACAGGCACTTACATTTTCTTATCTAAAACGAGAATTAAACATAAACAAATCATCAACCTCAAAACCATTTGAATTCATCGCAAAATAATTAATTTAGGATAAAATAAAAAATATTTGAATGGAAGTTATCGATAGAATTATACCAAATCAGGATCTTTTACATAAATTGAAAATGAGTACAAACAACAATTGTAAATACTGTGGAGAAAAAGAAGAATATGAACATTATCAAATGTCCATATTATTCATCATTCAGAGATAACATTGATTCCTTATTTAAATATCTAAGATGTGGTAATGACATTTGGATCTTAAAACACTTTTTGATAGGCTATTAAATTGAGGATAAAGACTACCATCACATAAACATAATACTCTCACATACAGGATATGCCATCTATAGAGCCTATCACATAAGCGATGCAAAATCAAAACCAATAAATACATTATGGTTGTTAAAAGATATCACATCATTTATCAAAATTATAAAATTGTGAAATCACCAGCTCTCATAAAACAGACAGCTAAATTTCTTAAACTAATCTTAGAAAAAAAGAAAAAAAAAGGAATAAACAAATACTTAGATAAATAAAGGAATAAATAAATAAACAAGTAAATGAATAAATAAATGAATAAATAAATATATATATCAATAAATAGTCAATAATTCTCTATTATAAAAATATATTGAAAAAAATAACAAACGCCGAATTAAGATCCAACCGGTTTCATTGGTATCATCAGGAGTTTTGCAAATATACAAACAATATATTAGGACGTCATCAAAGTTTGTTTATCAGTAAATTTAATCCTGTTTTGACTGCTTTTCTTAAATGAGAAATCAATCATATTCTTCTATTTATACTATTTAGCAAGTGATTTTATGCTATTGATTTTATGAATACTATGTACAAATTGCGCAAGCATATTCATCACGCTCAGTCGTTTTAAAAATCGTAAAAGCGCAACATGATTTACGTGCATTATTTTCATGACGTCACATTATATTGTTATTGTATATTTCAATGTTTCCTTCACAAAAGTAAAGCGCACTCAATATTTTCGCGCTATATGTATTAATGACCTCATAATATATTGTTTGTATATTTGCAAAACTCCTGATGATACAAATGACACCGGTTGAGTATTTCGGCGTTTGTAATTTTTTTTTCAATGAATAAATAAATATATATATACTGAATAGATAAATCAATCAATGGCAAATAAATAAATAAAACAATAGATAAATAAACAAATGAATAAATTAAAAGATAAATAAACAGATAAATAAGTAGATAAATAAACACATAAATACACATGTAAATAGATTAACAAACAAAAATAAATAAATAGATAAATACACAAATAAATACATAAATTAATAAAACAGAACTAAGTTGTAAATAATGTCCATATCTGTTGGTTAGATGAAATAACGCTAAATTCTAAAACAATCTGAACCAGGCAGCAACACACACCATAGTCTGTGACAATCTCAAAACAACTGTCCATCACTAATTTAAACAAATCGTCAACACTAAAGTCAGCAATAGCACTATAAAGTCCATAACAGTTCATAGCGCAACAGCACTAAAACCAGTTTGCGTCAATGGTAATCTTCAGCTAAAAAAAATAATAAAAGTTAGTGCTACTAGTAATTGATTGATTAATCGATTAATTAACTAATAAATTGAAAATTAAATCTATCAGTCAGGACTAACTAAAGCCCTACATGTAATTAAAGATTCTAACAAAAACAAAAAGTTTAAATATAATATGAATTATGGCAAAGCCATTGTGAGGACGCATATTAATTATATATTTCAATGAATTTTCACCATACATCGTTGAATGTTTTTTAACAAGTTAATAATAAATAAAATACGTCATACATTATGTGTTCTTGTTATTCTTTTCCAGCATCTTTTTTAATTTATCAGTCTTACATTTTTTTGTTTGAAATCAAGAATCATCTACAGGAGAGGGGATATTTTTATAGACATTTTCTGGATCGACAGCATGCAAATAACTAGTAAATACGGTGAAACAATCCTCAATGTCGGTTTGATGTCACAAAACAATCAGTGAACATAAAATCGCAATGCCTAATTTTGAAACATAAATGACAGGCGAGAAGAGATGATCTTGGAAGTGATATAATTTTAATCTATACATTGTAAGTCCTTGGACCTTGACGAAAACCAAGGAAAAGAGAACTCGCGCAAGAAAAATGAGGGCACAAACCATTAAAATAAAAAACAAAAACAAAAACAAAAACTAAACAAAAAACAAAAACAAAAAACAAAAAAGAATTTTACTGTTTTCTGAAATATTTATATACTATAAGATTTACATGTATCTTGATTATTCAATTCAATTAAACTTTTATAAGTTTATTTTTTAAATTTCACTGGGTGATGAAATGTCAGTTGTCGTTCAGGAATATGTATACCCTCTCCCCTTTTGCGCCCTCCCTACCCTCCCCTTTTAATTTCACCGGAAAAAATAACATTCAAAATGTAGAAGAGAGAGAAATCCTTCTTTTCGGCGCCGTCTATAGTGTTATCAGCAATATATGGTTTTGTGGGATTACCTGGAGAAGGGGGTTAAAACTTACAAATAAGTCCAGTATAAAATTAGTATTACAGGATTTTCACTTCTAAATAATTCATCTGAAGACAACATTCTTGCTGATTCCTTTACTATAAAAGATGGTGAAAGGGGGGGGGGGAGAAAGGGGGCGGGAAGAAGGAGAGAGGGGAGGAAGGAAGGGCACGAGAGGGGGAAGGGTGAGAGATGGGAAAGAGAGAGGTACCCCTTCCTCCCCACCCCATAGGTTGCACTACACAGTATTGGCCATTGAAAATTGAGCGTTTTGAATGAAAGGCATGCAATAGTTGACGTTATATTAATAATTTTATATTGCTCATACAATTTAAAGCTACATATCAATAAAAAGTACTCTTATTGCTGTTTACTTCTGTAATTCTTGATTTCATATGAACAAATCCTGTCAGTCAGACATACTGCTTAAAGTGATAGCAGTACATTAGAAGATTACATAAAAATGAGGCATGATCCCTCAAAGTGACTCAAATTTCACATCCTTCTCAAATGATTTTCTTAATAAATTGTATGTCTATTTGTTATGTATTTCTTATTCTATAACATGTGCAATTAATTTGAATGTTCACCTGATGCAATTCGAGAAATATGACGTCAAAGTTTTCTTACCTAAAATACATCACTCATTTCTTTGCCCATGGCTAGTCACATGACCTCTTACTTTCACATCCGGTCATATTATACATATGAGGTATACATAGAAATAATGGGCTTCTCTCAAGACGACAAGCTATTTATTTCTTCAAAATATCAAAAATCGTAGTCATTTCAATTATAAAGCTCACATAATGAAGCTGGACCCCATCTGTCCCCTATTTAAAAAATCATTCCTGGCCAAATTCCAAATGCGACACTGCGGATACTGTGTGGTGTAACCATAAAAGGCTAGGATGAAAGGGAGGGGGAGGAGGGAGGTGGAAGGGAGGGAGGCGGAAGGGAGGGAGGGAAGGAGGTAGAGGTAACGAGGTGGGAGAGAGGAGAGGGGAGGAAGTGGCGGGAGGAAGGAGAGAGGGGGAGGGAGGAAGGGCACGAGAGGGGGAAGGAGGAGAGAAGGGGCAGAGAGAGGTACTCCTTCCTACCCACCCCATAAAAGGCAAAGATGAAAGGCAGGGGGAGGAGAGAGGCAGAAGGCCGGGAGGGAAGGAAGGAAGGAGGGAGAGGTAAGGAGGTGGAAGAGGGGAATAAGGGGCGGGACAGGGGAGAGAAGTTAGTAGAAGGCTACCCCATGTCTGCCTTCCTCCCCTATAAATACAATCAACCCCCCTTAAAAAAAAATCTGAAGCCTTCACCCCTCCCCCTTTTTTATAACCCTGGATCCGCCTATGATTTTTTTTCCAAGGGGAAAAATACCCAGCCTTATTTCTTACAGAAAAAAAATATACTTCATGCTTTGAACAGAGCCCCAGCTTGCGTTTACCTATTTGCACTAACTACTGTAAATAATGACGTAAGCTGTGACGCGTTGTGTGCAGTATCGAAGGCAGCAGATATTTAGAAGTTTATGTTGGGATTTATACTGCATAGATTTCCTGTACATGCACGATGTAAATCTTATGTATGTGGAGAGAACCCACATTATTTGATCTACAGGTATCAAAATATCAGCTGCAAATCATCCTCGGAGCAGAATGAAGTTCGGTAAGTCGCTGATTGCGCTGATATTTTTTTTCTATTTTCATCCCAGCATTATGAGTTTATCCATGGATTACTATGAAAGAATTTCTGCGAAACAAAGTTGTATGCTTACGTTGCATGCTGACGTCACGTTGTAATTTTCAAAGAGAATATTCGGACTAAACATGATATATGCGGAAAATGACAGTACAATGTCAATATTAAGTGAAGTAAAGTACAAAACATACATTGGGACACTGGAGAAATAAGCCAAACGGAGACGATTCAAAGGAGATTGATAAATCATGGTCATCGATGGGTTTCAGTCTGTCGTCAAGTGATATTGTCAAAAGGAGTAAGCTTGCGCTTCACACCGATCAAAGTGGCAATGGAGAGAATGACGTCATTGACCACGGTTTTTGAACATATAGGTATAGCACAATATTCAATTGAAAAACCCGATTTTTCCTATACATATACGCGTGTTACCATGATGAGAACTACGTCTTCTATAGATAATGTCGAAGGGTTCCAACTCTCTACCTTCTTGAAGAAAATTTCAAACCAATTTACATGCACCAGACACGTGTTTCGAATATTAAATTCTCATGAATGATGCTTTCAGCGGAGCCACCAAAAATAATTTCAGTAGCGCCCTCTTTAATTTTTTGAAGTTAGATTTTAACATTTACATTACAGAGAGTGCGCGGCTCCAAATTTCCTTTAATTTCGATGATATTTATCGGTGAAATGGCTAGTTTCCGAAATAGCAAAACAATACATATGATGTCACATTGATAAAAGGCCAAAACAAAGCTCCTTTCAGTTGACAGAGCTAAAAAGAAGTAATTAATACACTTGACAATCATCATCCCATGGGGAACGATTTTAACTGCTCCACACTGCAACGTGAAATAAGTCTTTATATTAATAATGTCGAAGGGTTCCAACTCTTTACCTTCTTAAAGAAAATTCCAAACCAATTTACATGCACCAGGCACGTGTTTCGAATATTATATTCTCATCAGTAATGCTTTCAGCGGAGCCACCAAAAATAATTTCAGTAGCGCCCTCTTTAATTTTTTACAGTTAGATTTTTACATTAACATTACAGAGAGTGCGCGGCTCCAAATATCCTGTAGGGTCGACTAAGTAGCATATCCAAATAAAATCTATGTTCAAAATAGCATTGGAGAGATGGTGCTAAGATCAGTCAAGCTTCCATAAGAAAGGAAAATTCCTTCACCTAAAAATAGAAGTTACATAATATGTACGATGTAGATCTTATATATGTGGAGAGAACCCACATTATTTGATCTACAGGTATCAAAATATCAGCTGCAAATCATCCTCGGAAGCAGAATGAAGTTCGGTAAGTCGCTGATTGCGCTGATATTTTTTGTTTCTATTTTTATCCCAGCATTATGAGTTTATCCATTACTATGAAAGAAATTCTGCGAAACAAATTTTCATCCCAGCATTAGGAGTTACCCTACACAAAATTTGGAGCCGCTGATTTTGGCAAGAGTAAATTAAAGCATTTCTATTTTCATCCCAGTATTATGAGTTACCCTACACAAAATTTGGAGCTGCTCATTTCGGCAAGAGTGAATTAAGTCTCTGTATTGTAGATGGCGCCAGGAAAATTCACTTGGCTTTATTTAACTGTTTGGCATGAAGTGCTTCTGGCGAGGATTCAAATATCCGAAACACGTGTCTAATACAACAAAATTGGTACTATATATTTCAATATTGACAATTATCCTCCATTGAACAATCAGTGAAAATAAAAAAAAAACGTCATATTTTAAATAATTCAGTTATGCTATGAACATTACAACAAACCATACCTTACCCTCAGCTAACACAAAAGCCAAAATAAAAGCCATCATAACATTACAGTTAGGCGCATCACGTACAAATTTGTACGTGATACGCATAACGGTAACGTTATGATGACGTCATAGACGCTGCCTACCTATTGTTCTTTGTTATTGTTATTGTTTATATTCATTGCAACTCTGAAGAGCCAACAGGCGAATACTTTAGTGCAATAAACAAATTTAATCTTCATTATGTCACTTTGATTTTGATTATATTGACTATACCGGAAATGGATATTTATTTTTAACACACACACACACACACACACACACACACACACACACACACATATATATATATATACTGCTAAAAAATTAAGGGAGCACACACGTTTGCAGCTGCTTATTCTATATGATGAACATAAATGTATTAAGGTTAGGGATGCGACTACAGGGAGATAACTCTATTTTCATATCACGTAATATTTGAATTCGACAGGGACGATAAATGATATAAGCTCATTTTGTTGCATTATTTCAGAAAAAAATAACATTCCTTGAAATTTCCATTGCTGAATGGGTATTTTGGGGGAAAATGCATATTTTTCAATGAAAAATCGCTGAAAATAGGGGAAAAATTGTCATTTTCGCATGAGTTCTGCTTCTAAAGATTCAAACATCAGAATATATACTATTCATTATACTCTTTAAAAGTGAGAAAATTAGAAATTCGAACTTGGAGTAAATCTCTATGTTTTTGGGTCAAAATGTTGATTTTTTGCACAAATAATTGTGCTATTTATAGAAACAGTCATTTTGCTCAAATACGAATTCGAGTACATGTTGATTTGACTGCTGTAGGATAAAGCAATACCATAGCTCTATACATAGAAAAAAAATTGTGTACCTGGCGACCTCCTAGCTATAAATAAAAATAATGAGTTGTTACCATGGCAACCAGTAAATCGTATTCATAAGAAAATACACTCTTAGAACTGTTTATTTTATCAAATTTTTCAAGAGAGGCTTTAATTCATACACAAGCTATAAGAATCCAGAATATTGAGGGTATATATGACTTTTTGAAATTTTATGCATTGCAGAGGTATGCAAAGTTATGATGTGGTATTCTCTAAAATGACGAAAATGTTAAAATAGGCCAAAATGGACGTTTCTAGCCAAAAAACGAGACGGGCAAATTTTGGTTTTTTGGTCTGAATAGTTCGAGGAGATGTTCCTCTACATGTGGACATATCCATCTTTCTTCGACCTTATTTCTATTAAAAGTCGCCACCCTGACCTTAAGGTATATGTCATAGTCATGTCTTTATCACTAATGTCGTATTGATCAGATTAACCATATACAAATGATAAAACTTGGTGATGCAGCCTTGCTTATCCCAAAAAATATTCAAAGTTTTGTACCATTATATTACAATGGGAAAATAGCTCCTTTAATTTTTTTAGCAGTGTATATATAATCGAATCTAAACTATAGTTCTAAAATGTTCTCTAATATACTATACATATAGTTGTTTAAGATATGCACAATACTGGCCCAGTAATTGTGTTATATTGTTAAGGAGGCTCAATAATCGTTTGACGTCATCAGAATCTGATATCGAGTGCGGTACGTTTATATGTGGCCTTTTTTAGTTTTCAGCCTTCAAACTCCTCCGTAATTCGCTTGTTTCTCGACGGGTATCGACAAGTTTGGTATCGATGGAAACAGAAAATTATCATCTACAATCTGAATGTAATAAATATGTAGTCAAACATATCGCTTTTATATATACAAAAAAGATCCCGTAATTGAGACGCCCTGACTACAGCCGTAAGCGTATCGTTTTAATAACATCACCATCGGTTATTCAACCGCTTGTTGCCTGGGAGCAAAATCAAGAAGGTAGACTTAAGTTAATGATCAAACAGCATATTTCTTTGAGATTTTAGCGATATCAAACATAAGATATTTCATGTTTGGTTTCTCTAATAATCTTTGGTTAAGAAATTTTTCTTCAATTTTGTCAACTTTCGTACTTTGCAGCTATCGTTATCGAATAAAGTTTTCCTATTTGAAAAGTTTGAGCGAATGAATTTTAGTTTTAACCCCGCTTTGGTCAAAGATATATCTATTTCACAGATAATTGCACGCATTATCGAGAACGAGGGGGTGATTGACGTTCACTTATGGACATGGTATGTCAAAATGTCTAGAAACGCTTCCGTTTAATTTAGGTATATTTCTCTTATTCATATTTCTGTATCTCTAAATTGATTCATGGAACCAGAAATGAAATCTTGAACAAAACATGTTTTAAGCTTTAACTTGAACTTTTAACTCATTTAATTGACACTAACAAAACATGAAAAGTGAGTTAAAAAAGGAAAAGGGCGAATAACGCTTGACCAGGAATATTTAGAAATACACATGTTAGTTCCCTTTTCTTTTTTTTTATATTTTTTTCGACACATTATTTGTAAACTTGTTTGTTTTTATTTCACTCCGTCCGGTGTACAATTAACTTCACCTATAACGAATAGGTTTATATTGAAATTCTGATTGTAACGAAGTAAAATGAAAGTCCCTGCAGAAGTCATATTACCCTCCATTGAATTTTGTACGCTTGTAACGAATTCGTCTTTAACGAATTATGGGCTTTTACGAAGTCATCTTGTGGTCCCATGCTAATATTCTATTCACTATGTTCACCTGATGTAACGGAATGCCCTCCCAATTAACACAACCGGCGGACAGATAATTACTAACTATGTATAACATAATTGCTCTGTTGTTAAGTCCTCTCGCCAATTGTCTATAAGAAAACCTGTTGTATGCCGACGAGGTAATGATCGTCAACCAATAAATATTCTATCTGCATGTCAACTATAAAGAATGTTATTCAATAAATTACAGCATAGCTAGTATCAATACTGGTCTTACTTAACTTTTCATTCATTATATTTAAAATGGCTAAGCCAAGGGAACTTTGATACTTAAGGGAACTAAAATATCAATTTTAAAAGAGGTTGAATAGGACAGAGTCAGACAAAAATATATTGCTTAAAATTTGATATTCCAATTATGGAAAAATTTACCCTTCCGAACGCGGGAAAATTTGAGTACTTAAATGACGTCACAATGCAATTCGATGTTTGACCGAGGTTCGAAGCTTGTTTGTCCGATGTGAAAGCATTGTGACGTCACTAAATTTTGCATTTTTTCCCGCGATCGGAAGATCCAATCACGACACCTTCTCGAAAAAAAAAAATCGTTCTGTCCAATGACTAACCTACACATGAAATTAAAGAATGGGTATTCGGTTGTATGTATAATACGCTGAATTCTTGAACAAAGAGTTTTGAGATGTGAAATGCATTTGACAAATTTTTTTAAGTTTTCGGTTTTCTATTATAATAAAACGGAAGTGTTCAAACTCTTTACTTTCTTGAAGAAAATTTCAAACTAAATTTCTATAATACGGCAGTGTTCGAACTCTTCACCCTCTTGATGGAAATTTCAAATCAATTTGAATCCACAGGATCCGTGTTTTGGATAGTTAATACTCATCAGTGGCAATTATTTCAGTAACACCCTATGACTTGATTTTGGTATTGTTACATTTACTTTGCAGAGAGTGCGCGGCCCAAAATTTTGTGTAGGATCGATTCAGTAGCATATCTTAATGACATTTATGACCAAAATAGCAGTATAGGGATAGTGCTATGAAATTTACATCATTTAATTTCGAGAACATATTTTAACGAATTTCCGAAATAGCAAAATAATATATGACATGTCAAATTGATAGAGGGCCAAAACAAAGTTCTTTCGGGTTACAGAGCTGGTAAGAGACATTACGCTGATTGCTTTATTCTATTTCTCACTCTCAGCATACATTTTAGGTAATACATATTACTCTTCTTTGTTCAAAAGTCAAGATTGGGACGAAGAAAGCACAAGAGATATATTAGTAATGTAGATAATAAACAGAACAATAGTGATAAGGAAACTTTAAAACCAAATGCAGATGAAGATAAGGTTGTAAGGTTTTTGAGGAAAATCCATCCGGAGACGGCGGAATAGTTTTTAAATTGTACGAAACATGTTGCTTTTTGATAAAATATTAATTAAATTTTGAAATTCTGAATTGCGCCGCAAAATTTGAAATACAACTGCATCGTGTTTATTACAATAGCGAAAAATCAAAGTGTTACTTGCTCTGTTATTTATAAGTGGAGAAAGCCGTTTACAAGCTCATTGCGTGCAGTTTAACGTCACAGTATGAGGAAGGGCACGAGAGGGGGAAGGAGGAGAGAAGGGGCAGAGAGAGGTACCCCTTCCTACCCACCCCATAAAAGGCAAAGATGAAAGGGAGGGGGAGGAGAGAGGCAGAAGGCCGGGAGGGAAGGAAGGAAGGAGGGAGAGGTAAGGAGGTGGAAGAGGGGAATAAGGGGCGGGACAGGGGAGAGAAGTTAGTAGAAGGCTATCCCATGTCTGCCTTCCTCCCCTATAAATACAATCAACCCCCCTTAAAAAAAAATCTGAAGCCTTCACCCCACCCCCTTTTTTATAACCCTGGATCCGCCTATGATTTTTTTTCCAAGGGGAAAAATACCCAGCCTTATTTCTTACAGAAAAAAAATATACTTCATGCTTTGAACAGAGCCCCAGCTTGCGTTTACCTATTTGCACTAACTACTGTAAATAATGACGTAAGCTGTGACGCGTTGTGTGCAGTATCGAAGGCAGCAGATATTTAGAAGTTTATGTTGGGATTTATACTGCATAGATTTCCTGTACATGCACGATGTAGATCTTATGTATGTGGAGAGAACCCACATTATTTGATCTACAGGTATCAAAATATCAGCTGCAAATCATCCTCGGAGCAGAATGAAGTTCGGTAAGGCGCTGATTGCGCTGATATTTTTTTTCTATTTTCATCCCAGCATTATGAGTTTATCCATGGATTACTATGAAAGAATTTCTGCGAAACAAAGTTGTATGCTTACGTTGCATGCTGACGTCACGTTGTAATTTTCAAAGAGAATATTCGGACTAAACATGATATATGCGGAAAATGACAGTACAATGTCAATATTAAGTGAAGTAAAGTACAAAACATACATTGGGACACTGGAGAAATAAGCCAAACGGAGACGATTCAAAGGAGATTGATAATGAGTTAAAGAAGATCCTGACGATAATCTCAACAGCACTCACAATAGAGCACCAAATGGAGCATCATGGTCATCGATGGGTTTCAGTCTGTCGTCAAGTGATATTGTCAAAAGGAGTAAGCTTGCGCTTCACACCGATCAAAGTGGCAATGGAGAGAATGACGTCATTGACCACGGTTTTTGAACATATAGGTATAGCACAATATTCAATTGAAAAACCCGATTTTTCCTATACATATACGCGTGTTACCATGATGAGAACTACGTCTTCTATAGATAATGTCGAAGGGTTCCAACTCTCTACCTTCTTGAAGAAAATTTCAAACCAATTTACATGCACCAGACACGTGTTTCGAATATTAAATTCTCATGAATGATGCTTTCAGCGGAGCCACCAAAAATAATTTCAGTAGCGCCCTCTTTAATTTTTTGAAGTTAGATTTTAACATTTACATTACAGAGAGTGCGCGGCTCCAAATTTCCTTTAATTTCGATGATATTTATCGGTGAAATGGCTAGTTTCCGAAATAGCAAAACAATACATATGATGTCACATTGATAAAAGGCCAAAACAAAGCTCCTTTCAGTTGACAGAGCTAAAAAGAAGTAATTAATACACTTGACAATCATCATCCCATGGGGAACGATTTTAACTGCTCCACACTGCAACGTGAAATAAGTCTTTATATTAATAATGTCGAAGGGTTCCAACTCTTTACCTTCTTAAAGAAAATTCCAAACCAATTTACATGCACCAGGCACGTGTTTCGAATATTATATTCTCATCAGTAATGCTTTCAGCGGAGCCACCAAAAATAATTTCAGTAGCGCCCTCTTTAATTTTTTATAGTTAGATTTTTACATTAACATTACAGAGAGTGCGCGGCTCCAAATATCCTGTAGGGTCGACTAAGTAGCATATCCAAATAAAATCTATGTTCAAAATAGCATTGGAGAGATGGTGCTAAGATCAGTCAAGCTTCCATAAGAAAGGAAAATTCCTTCACCTAAAAATAGAAGTTACATAATATGTACGATGTAGATCTTATATATGTGGAGAGAACCCACATTATTTGATCTACAGGTATCAAAATATCAGCTGCAAATCATCCTCGGAAGCAGAATGAAGTTCGGTAAGTCGCTGATTGCGCTGATATTTTTTGTTTCTATTTTTATCCCAGCATTATGAGTTTATCCATTACTATGAAAGAAATTTTGCGAAACAAATTTTCATCCCAGCATTAGGAGTTACCCTACACAAAATTTGGAGCCGCTGATTTTGGCAAGAGTAAATTAAAGCATTTCTATTTTCATCCCAGTATTATGAGTTACCCTACACAAAATTTGGAGCCGCTCATTTCAGCAAGAGTGAATTAAGTCTCTGTATTGTAGATGGCGCCAGGAAAATTCACTTGGCTTTATTTAACTGTTTGGCATGAAGTGCTTCTGGCGAGGATTCAAATATCCGAAACACGTGTCTAATACAACAAAATTGGTACTATATATTTCAATATTGACAATTATCCTCCATTGAACAATCAGTGAAAATAAAAAAAAAAACGTCATATTTTAAATAATTCAGTTATGCTATGAACATTACAACAAACCATACCTTACCCTCAGCTAACACAAAAGCCAAAATAAAAGCCATCATAACGTTACAGTTAGGCGCATCACGTACAAATTTGTACGTGATACGCATAACGGTAACGTTATGATGACGTCATAGACGCTGCCTACCTATTGTTCTTTGTTATTGTTATTGTTTATATTCATTGCAACTCTGAAGAGCCAACAGGCGAATACTTTAGTGCAATAAACAAATTTAATCTTCATTATGTCACTTTGATTTTGATTATATTGACTATACCGGAAATGGATATTTATTTTTAACACACACACACACACACACACACACACACATATATATATATATATACTGCTAAAAAAATTAAGGGAGCACACACGTTTGCAGCTGCTTATTCTATATGATGAACATAAATGTATTAAGGTTAGGGATGCGACTACAGGGAGATAACTCTATTTTCATATCACGTAATATTTGAATTCGACAGGGACGATAAATGGTATAAGCTCATTTTGTTGCATTATTTCAGAAAAAAATAACATTCCTTGAAATTTCCATTGCTGAATGGGTATTTTAGGGGGAAAATGCATATTTTTCAATGAAAAATCGCTGAAAATAGGGGAAAAACTGTCATTTTCGCATGAGTTCTGCTTCTAAAGATTCAAACATCAGAATATATACTATTCATTATACTCTTTAAAAGTGAGAAAATTAGAAAATCGAACTTGGAGTAAATCTCTATGTTTTTGGGTCATAATGTTGATTTTTTGCACAAATAATTGTGCTATTTATAGAAACAGTCATTTTGCTCAAATACGAATTCGGGTACATGTTGGTTTGACTGCTGTAGGATAAAGCAATACCATAGCTCTATACATAGAAAAAAAATTTGTACCTGGCGACCTCCTAGCTATAAATAAAAATAATGAGTTGTTACCATGGCAACCAGTAAATCGTATTCATAAGAAAATACACTCTTAGAACTGTTTATTTTATCAAATTTTTCAAGAGAGGCTTTAATTCATACACAAGCTATAAGAATCCAGAATATTGAGGGTATATATGACTTTTTGAAATTTCATGCATTGCAGAGGTATGCAAAGTTATGATGTGGTATTCTCTAAAATGACGAAAATGTTAAAATAGGCCAAAATGGACGTTTCTAGCCAAAAAACGAGACGGGCAAATTTTGGTTTTTTGGTCTGAATAGTTCGAGGAGATGTTCCTCTACATGTGGACATATCCATCTTTCTTCGACCTTATTTCTATTAAAAGTCGCCACCCTGACCTTAAGGTATATGTCATAGTCATGTCTTTATCACTAATGTCGTATTGATCAGATTAACCATATACAAATGATAAAACTTGGTGATGCAGCCTTGCTTATCCCAAAAAATATTCAAAGTTTTGTACCATTATATTACAATGGGAAAATAGCTCCTTTAATTTTTTTAGCAGTGTATATATAATCGAATCTAAACTATAGTTCTAAAATGTTCTCTAATATACTATGCATATAGTTGTTTAAGATATGCACAATACTGGCCCAGTAATTGTGTTATATTGTTAAGGAGGCTCAATAATCGTTTGACGTCATCAGAATCTGATATCGAGTGCGGTACGTTTATATGTGGCCTTTTTTAGTTTTCAGCCTTCAAACTCCTCCGTAATTCGCTTGTTTCTCGACGGGTATCGACAAGTTTGGTATCGATGGAAACAGAAAATTATCATCTACAATCTGAGTGTAATAAATATGTAGTCAAACATATCGCTTTTATATATACAAAAAAGATCCCGTAATTGAGACGCCCTGACTACAGCCGTAAGCGTATCGTTTTAATAACATCACCATCGGTTATTCAACCGCTTGTTGCCTTGGAGCAAAATCAAGAAGGTAGACTTAAGTTAATGATCAAACAGCATATTTCTTTGAGATTTTAGCGATATCAAACATAAGATATTTCATGTTTGGTTTCTCTAATAATCTTTGGTTAAGAAATTTTTCTTCAATTTTGTCAACTTTCGTACTTTGCAGCTATCGTTATCGAATAAAGTTTTCCTATTTGAAAAGTTTGAGCGAATGAATTTTAGTTTTAACCCCGCTTTGGTCAAAGATATATCTATTTCACAGATAATTGCACGCATTATCGAGAACGAGGGGGTGATTGACGTTCACTTATGGACATGGTATGTCAAAATGTCTAGAAACGCTTCCGTTTAATTTAGGTATATTTCTCTTATTCATATTTCTGTATCTCTAAATTGATTCATGGAACCAGAAATGAAATCTTGAACAAAACATGTTTTAAGCTTTAACTTGAACTTTTAACTCATTTAATTGACACTAACAAAACATGAAAAGTGAGTTAAAAAAGGAAAAGGGCGAATAACGCTTGACCAGGAATATTTAGAAATACACATGTTAGTTCCCTTTTCTTTTTTTTTATTTTTTTCGACACATTATTTGTAAACTTGTTTGTTTTTATTTCACTCCGTCCGGTGTACAATTAACTTCACCTATAACGAATAGGTTTATATTGAAATTCTGATTGTAACGAAGTAAAATGAAAGTCCCTGCAGAAGTCATATTACCCTCCATTGAATTTTGTACGCTTGTAACGAATTCGTCTATAACGAATTATGGGCTTTTACGAAGTCATCTTGTGGTCCCATGCTAATATTCTATTCACTATGTTCACCTGATGTAACGGAATGCCCTCCCAATTAACACAACCGGCGGACAGATAATTACTAACTATGTATAACATAATTGCTCTGTTGTTAAGTCCTCTCGCCAATTGTCTATAAGAAAACCTGTTGTATGCGGACGAGGTAATGATCGTCAACCAATAAATATTCTATCTGCATGTCAACTGTAAAGAATGTTATTCAATAAATTACAGCATAGCTAGTATCAATACTGGTCTTACTTAACTTTTCATTCATTATATTTAAAATGGCTAAGCCAAGGGAACTTTGATACTTAAGGGAACTAAAATATCAATTTTAAAAGAGGTTGAATAGGACAGAGTCAGACAAAAATATATTGCTTAAAATTTGATATTCCAATTATGGAAAAATTTACCCTTCCGAACGCGGGAAAATTTGAGTACTTAAATGACGTCACAATGCAATTCGATGTTTGACCGAGGTTCGAAGCTTGTTTGTCCGATGTGAAAGCATTGTGACGTCACTAAATTTTGCATTTTTTCCCGCGATCGGAAGATCCAATCACGACACCTTCTCGAAAAAAAAAATCGTTCTGTCCAATGACTAACCTACACATGAAATTAAAGAATGGGTATTCGGTTGTATGTATAATACGCTGAATTCTTGAACAAAGAGTTTTGAGATGTGAAATGCATTTGACAAATTTTTTTAAGTTTTCGGTTTTCTATTATAATAAAACGGAAGTGTTCAAACTCTTTACTTTCTTGAAGAAAATTTCAAACTAAATTTCTATAATACGGCAGTGTTCGAACTCTTCACCCTCTTGATGGAAATTTCAAATCAATTTGAATCCACAGGATCCGTGTTTTGGATAGTTAATACTCATCAGTGGCAATTATTTCAGTAACACCCTATGACTTGATTTTGGTATTGTTACATTTACTTTGCAGAGAGTGCGCGGCCCAAAATTTTGTGTAGGATCGATTCAGTAGCATATCTTAATGACATTTATGACCAAAATAGCAGTATAGGGATAGTGCTATGAAATTTACATCATTTAATTTCGAGAACATATTTTAATGAATTTCCGAAATAGCAAAATAATATATGACATGTCAAATTGATAGAGGGCCAAAACAAAGTTCTTTCGGGTTACAGAGCTGGTAAGAGACATTACGCTGATTGCTTTATTCTATTTCTCACTCTCAGCATACATTTTAGGTAATACATATTACTCTTCTTTGTTCAAAAGTCAAGATTGGGACGAAGAAAGCACAAGAGATATATTAGTAATGTAGATAATAAACAGAACAATAGTGATAAGGAAACTTTAAAACCAAATGCAGATGAAGATAAGGTTGTAAGGTTTTTGAGGAAAATCCATCCGGAGACGGCGGAATAGTTTTTAAATTGTACGAAACATGTTGCTTTTTGATAAAATATTAATTAAATTTTGAAATTCTGAATTGCGCCGCAAAATTTGAAATACAACTGCATCGTGTCTATTACAATAGCGAAAAATCAAAGTGTTACTTGCTCTGTTATTTATAAGTGGAGAAAGCCGTTTACAAGCTCATTGCGTGCAGTTTAACGTCACAGTATGAGGAAGGGCACGAGAGGGGGAAGGAGGAGAGAAGGGGCAGAGAGAGGTACCCCTTCCTACCCACCCCATAAAAGGCAAAGATGAAAGGGAGGGGGAGGAGAGAGGCAGAAGGCCGGGAGGGAAGGAAGGAAGGAGGGAGAGGTAAGGAGGTGGAAGAGGGGAATAAGGGGCGGGACAGGGGAGAGAAGTTAGTAGAAGGCTATCCCATGTCTGCCTTCCTCCCCTATAAATACAATCAACCCCCCTTAAAAAAAAATCTGAAGCCTTCACCCCTCCCCCTTTTTTATAACCCTGGATCCGCCTATGATTTTTTTTCCAAGGGGAAAAATACCCAGCCTTATTTCTTACAGAAAAAAAATATACTTCATGCTTTGAACAGAGCCCCAGCTTGCGTTTACCTATTTGCACTAACTACTGTAAATAATGACGTAAGCTGTGACGCGTTGTGTGCAGTATCGAAGGCAGCAGATATTTAGAAGTTTATGTTGGGATTTATACTGCATAGATTTCCTGTACATGCACGATGTAGATCTTATGTATGTGGAGAGAACCCACATTATTTGATCTACAGGTATCAAAATATCAGCTGCAAATCATCCTCGGAGCAGAATGAAGTTCGGTAAGGCGCTGATTGCGCTGATATTTTTTTTCTATTTTCATCCCAGCATTATGAGTTTATCCATGGATTACTATGAAAGAATTTCTGCGAAACAAAGTTGTATGCTTACGTTGCATGCTGACGTCACGTTGTAATTTTCAAAGAGAATATTCGGACTAAACATGATATATGCGGAAAATGACAGTACAATGTCAATATTAAGTGAAGTAAAGTACAAAACATACATTGGGACACTGGAGAAATAAGCCAAACGGAGACGATTCAAAGGAGATTGATAAATCATGGTCATCGATGGGTTTCAGTCTGTCGTCAAGTGATATTGTCAAAAGGAGTAAGCTTGCGCTTCACACCGATCAAAGTGGCAATGGAGAGAATGACGTCATTGACCACGGTTTTTGAACATACAGGTATAGCACAATATTCAATTGAAAAACCCGATTTTTCCTATACATATACGCGTGTTACCATGATGAGAACTACGTCTTCTATAGATAATGTCGAAGGGTTCCAACTCTCTACCTTCTTGAAGAAAATTTCAAACCAATTTACATGCACCAGACACGTGTTTCGAATATTAAATTCTCATGAATGATGCTTTCAGCGGAGCCACCAAAAATAATTTCAGTAGCGCCCTCTTTAATTTTTTGAAGTTAGATTTTAACATTTACATTACAGAGAGTGCGCGGCTCCAAATTTCCTTTAATTTCGATGATATTTATCGGTGAAATGGCTAGTTTCCGAAATAGCAAAACAATACATATGATGTCACATTGATAAAAGGCCAAAACAAAGCTCCTTTCAGTTGACAGAGCTAAAAAGAAGTAATTAATACACTTGACAATCATCATCCCATGGGGAACGATTTTAACTGCTCCACACTGCAACGTGAAATAAGTCTTTATATTAATAATGTCGAAGGGTTCCAACTCTTTACCTTCTTAAAGAAAATTCCAAACCAATTTACATGCACCAGGCACGTGTTTCGAATATTATATTCTCATCAGTAATGCTTTCAGCGGAGCCACCAAAAATAATTTCAGTAGCGCCCTCTTTAATTTTTTATAGTTAGATTTTTACATTAACATTACAGAGAGTGCGCGGCTCCAAATATCCTGTAGGGTCGACTAAGTAGCATATCCAAATAAAATCTATGTTCAAAATAGCATTGGAGAGATGGTGCTAAGATCAGTCAAGCTTCCATAAGAAAGGAAAATTCCTTCACCTAAAAATAGAAGTTACATAATATGTACGATGTAGATCTTATATATGTGGAGAGAACCCACATTATTTGATCTACAGGTATCAAAATATCAGCTGCAAATCATCCTCGGAAGCAGAATGAAGTTCGGTAAGTCGCTGATTGCGCTGATATTTTTTGTTTCTATTTTTATCCCAGCATTATGAGTTTATCCATTACTATGAAAGAAATTTTGCGAAACAAATTTTCATCCCAGCATTAGGAGTTACCCTACACAAAATTTGGAGCCGCTGATTTTGGCAAGAGTAAATTAAAGCATTTCTATTTTCATCCCAGTATTATGAGTTACCCTACACAAAATTTGGAGCCGCTCATTTCGGCAAGAGTGAATTAAGTCTCTGTATTGTAGATGGCGCCAGGAAAATTCACTTGGCTTTATTTAACTGTTTGGCATGAAGTGCTTCTGGCGAGGATTCAAATATCCGAAACACGTGTCTAATACAACAAAATTGGTACTATATATTTCAATATTGACAATTATCCTCCATTGAACAATCAGTGAAAATAAAAAAAAAAAACGTCATATTTTAAATAATTCAGTTATGCTATGAACATTACAACAAACCATACCTTACCCTCAGCTAACACAAAAGCCAAAATAAAAGCCATCATAACGTTACAGTTAGGCGCATCACGTACAAATTTGTACGTGATACGCATAACGGTAACGTTATGATGACGTCATAGACGCTGCCTACCTATTGTTCTTTGTTATTGTTATTGTTTATATTCATTGCAACTCTGAAGAGCCAACAGGCGAATACTTTAGTGCAATAAACAAATTTAATCTTCATTATGTCACTTTGATTTTGATTATATTGACTATACCGGAAATGGATATTTATTTTTAACACACACACACACACACACACACACACATATATATATATATATACTGCTAAAAAAATTAAGGGAGCACACACGTTTGCAGCTGCTTATTCTATATGATGAACATAAATGTATTAAGGTTAGGGATGCGACTACAGGGAGATAACTCTATTTTCATATCACGTAATATTTGAATTCGACAGGGACGATAAATGGTATAAGCTCATTTTGTTGCATTATTTCAGATAAAAATAACACTCCTTGAAATTTCCATTGCTGAATGGGTATTTTAGGGGGAAAATGCATATTTTTCAATGAAAAATCGCTGAAAATAGGGGAAAAACTGTCATTTTCGCATGAGTTCTGCTTCTAAAGATTCAAACATCAGAATATATACTATTCATTATACTCTTTAAAAGTGAGAAAATTAGAAAATCGAACTTGGAGTAAATCTCTATGTTTTTGGGTCATAATGTTGATTTTTTGCACAAATAATTGTGCTATTTATAGAAACAGTCATTTTGCTCAAATACGAATTCGGGTACATGTTGGTTTGACTGCTGTAGGATAAAGCAATACCATAGCTCTATACATAGAAAAAAAAATTTGTACCTGGCGACCTCCTAGCTATAAATAAAAATAATGAGTTGTTACCATGGCAACCAGTAAATCGTATTCATAAGAAAATACACTCTTAGAACTGTTTATTTTATCAAATTTTTCAAGAGAGGCTTTAATTCATACACAAGCTATAAGAATCCAGAATATTGAGGGTATATATGACTTTTTGAAATTTCATGCATTGCAGAGGTATGCAAAGTTATGATGTGGTATTCTCTAAAATGACGAAAATGTTAAAATAGGCCAAAATGGACGTTTCTAGCCAAAAACCGAGACGGGAAAATTTTGGTTTTTTGGTCTGAATAGTTCGAGGAGATGTTCCTCTACATGTGGACATATCCATCTTTCTTCGACCTTATTTCTATTAAAAGTCGCCACCCTGACCTTAAGGTATATGTCATAGTCATGTCTTTATCACTAATGTCGTATTGATCAGATTAACCATATACAAATGATAAAACTTGGTGATGCAGCCTTGCTTATCCCAAAAAATATTCAAAGTTTTGTACCATTATATTACAATGGGAAAATAGCTCCTTTAATTTTTTTAGCAGTGTATATATAATCGAATCTAAACTATAGTTCTAAAATGTTCTCTAATATACTATGCATATAGTTGTTTAAGATATGCACAATACTGGCCCAGTAATTGTGTTATATTGTTAAGGAGGCTCAATAATCGTTTGACGTCATCAGAATCTGATATCGAGTGCGGTACGTTTATATGTGGCCTTTTTTAGTTTTCAGCCTTCAAACTCCTCCGTAATTCGCTTGTTTCTCGACGGGTATCGACAAGTTTGGTATCGATGGAAACAGAAAATTATCATCTACAATCTGAGTGTAATAAATATGTAGTCAAACATATCGCTTTTATATATACAAAAAAGATCCCGTAATTGAGACGCCCTGACTACAGCCGTAAGCGTATCGTTTTAATAACATCACCATCGGTTATTCAACCGCTTGTTGCCTTGGAGCAAAATCAAGAAGGTAGACTTAAGTTAATGATCAAACAGGATATTTCTTTGAGATTTTAGCGATATCAAACATAAGATATTTCATGTTTGGTTTCTCTAATAATCTTTGGTTAAGAAATTTTTCTTCAATTTTGTCAACTTTCGTACTTTGCAGCTATCGTTATCGAATAAAGTTTTCCTATTTGAAAAGTTTGAGCGAATGAATTTTAGTTTTAACCCCGCTTTGGTCAAAGATATATCTATTTCACAGATAATTGCACGCATTATCGAGAACGAGGGGGTGATTGACGTTCACTTATGGACATGGTATGTCAAAATGTCTAGAAACGCTTCCGTTTAATTTAGGTATATTTCTCTTATTCATATTTCTGTATCTCTAAATTGATTCATGGAACCAGAAATGAAATCTTGAACAAAACATGTTTTAAGCTTTAACTTGAACTTTTAACTCATTTAATTGACACTAACAAAACATGAAAAGTGAGTTAAAAAAGGAAAAGGGCGAATAACGCTTGACCAGGAATATTTAGAAATACACATGTTAGTTCCCTTTTCTTTTTTTTTATTTTTTTCGACACATTATTTGTAAACTTGTTTGTTTTTATTTCACTCCGTCCGGTGTACAATTAACTTCACCTATAACGAATAGGTTTATATTGAAATTCTGATGTAACGAAGTAAAATGAAAGTCCCTGCAGAAGTCATATTACCCTCCATTGAATTTTGTACGCTTGTAACGAATTCGTCTATAACGAATTATGGGCTTTTACGAAGTCATCTTGTGGTCCCATGCTAATATTCTATTCACTATGTTCACCTGATGTAACGGAATGCCCTCCCAATTAACACAACCGGCGGACAGATAATTACTAACTATGTATAACAAAATTGCTCTGTTGTTAAGTCCTCTCGCCAATTGTCTATAAGAAAACCTGTTGTATGCGGACGAGGTAATGATCGTCAACCAATAAATATTCTATCTGCATGTCAACTGTAAAGAATGTTATTCAATAAATTACAGCATAGCTAGTATCAATACTGGTCTTACTTAACTTTTCATTCATTATATTTAAAATGGCTAAGCCAAGGGAACTTTGATACTTAAGGGAACTAAAATATCAATTTTAAAAGAGGTTGAATAGGACAGAGTCAGACAAAAATATATTGCTTAAAATTTGATATTCCAATTATGGAAAAATTTACCCTTCCGAACGCGGGAAAATTTGAGTACTTAAATGACGTCACAATGCAATTCGATGTTTGACCGAGGTTCGAAGCTTGTTTGTCCGATGTGAAAGCATTGTGACGTCACTAAATTTTGCATTTTTTCCCGCGATCGGAAGATCCAATCACGACACCTTCTCGAAAAAAAAAATCGTTCTGTCCAATGACTAACCTACACATGAAATTAAAGAATGGGTATTCGGTTGTATGTATAATACGCTGAATTCTTGAACAAAGAGTTTTGAGATGTGAAATGTATTTGACAAATTTTTTTAAGTTTTCGGTTTTCTATTATAATAAAACGGAAGTGTTCAAACTCTTTACTTTCTTGAAGAAAATTTCAAACTAAATTTCTATAATACGGCAGTGTTCGAACTCTTCACCCTCTTGATGGAAATTTCAAATCAATTTGAATCCACAGGATCCGTGTTTTGGATAGTTAATACTCATCAGTGGCAATTATTTCAGTAACACCCTATGACTTGATTTTGGTATTGTTACATTTACTTTGCAGAGAGTGCGCGGCCCAAAATTTTGTGTAGGATCGATTCAGTAGCATATCTTAATGACATTTATGACCAAAATAGCAGTATAGGGATAGTGCTATGAAATTTACATCATTTAATTTCGAGAACATATTTTAATGAATTTCCGAAATAGCAAAATAATATATGACATGTCAAATTGATAGAGGGCCAAAACAAAGTTCTTTCGGGTTACAGAGCTGGTAAGAGACATTACGCTGATTGCTTTATTCTATTTCTCACTCTCAGCATACATTTTAGGTAATACATATTACTCTTCTTTGTTCAAAAGTCAAGATTGGGACGAAGAAAGCACAAGAGATATATTAGTAATGTAGATAATAAACAGAACAATAGTGATAAGGAAACTTTAAAACCAAATGCAGATGAAGATAAGGTTGTAAGGTTTTTGAGGAAAATCCATCCGGAGACGGCGGAATAGTTTTTAAATTGTACGAAACATGTTGCTTTTTGATAAAATATTAATTAAATTTTGAAATTCTGAATTGCGCCGCAAAATTTGAAATACAACTGCATCGTGTTTATTACAATAGCGAAAAATCAAAGTGTTACTTGCTCTGTTATTTATAAGTGAAGAAAGCCGTTTACAAGCTCATTGCGTGCAGCTTAACTTCACAGTATGACGTCATTGGAGCAAAGTGCACAGAGAATTATGTCGTCATACGTAAAAAGTGATTGTAACTTGCAAAGTTACGTTGGGATACATTTTAAAGTATGTCAAGTAAGTTATATTTAAGTTTGAAATGTTATCCAAGAGTTACTTCTCTTTGTCTACAAACTGCATTGTATCGAACGAATGTAGTAGTATAAGAGCCTCATTTTGAGAGTGAATAGATGGTAGCCCGAGAACTTACACGTGTTTGTGTTTCTCATAAGATTCGGACCCAGAATAACTACGACAAGAGAAGTACAGCAAAAATGGCGGATCTATCCGGACTATCCATGCCCATGATGGATTGGGAAATTCCAACTTGCCCGAAACATGGCGAAAATTTCAAACAACGGTCGAACTGATGTTCAGAGGACCTCTAGCATCTGAAGAGGAAGAAATTCACGAAACTTACCTCTTACTATTGGTAGGAGAAAAGGGCAGAGAAAACGCCGACACATGGATGGACATGAGCATCGACGACAAAAAGCTGCTCGCCCCTCATTACGAACGATTTAAAAATCACGTCTAAGCTAAACCCAATATTTGCCAGGTTCAAGTTCAACTTCTTAACGCAAAGGAACGGCTCCATTGAACAAATCTTAACCAGACTTCGAACATTGGCAAAAGATTGCAGTTTTCCGAGCCAAGACGAAATGATCCGGGGCAGGATTGTCTTTGGCGTGACGCAAGAAAAGGCTCACGAAAAGCTAATTAAAGTGGGAACTGATCTAACTCTGGAGAGGGCGATTCAGATCGTGTGGTTACAGCCATGGGTCAACGGAGCACTGTCAAGCAAAAGGATAGCAGTGCGCCAAGTGCAAAAAATATAATCAATTTGCCAAGTTATGTAAATCTGTCTATGCATTAAATGTAAATGATGATGAAAATAATATGTATGATTACGATGATGTTTATGCATATGAATGTGATGATGATGTAGAATCTGAATCCGATAACTTTGTTAGTGATAGTATATCTTATGTTTCTTAAATAACATGTACAAATGATCAAGCATTTTGTGTAATTAAAGGTACAAATAGTCTAACAGGGATTAAACTGTCAATAATGAAGTTTTACCGTACATAGCTTTCAAGTTCTACCATTTGCACTCCTATATATTACTTGCAAAAAAATATCTCTTACATTTTTGTTTTATAGACGTTTTTACTCTCTGGTTCACACGATTTCGGTAAACTTCGGAAATTGGTATTTGCATTTACAGTATGTAGAAATATGTCACGTTTACTAAGGTCAAAGTGAACACGCTGCCACGATCAGCAAATCGCATAAATGAAATCACATTGTGGGATTACTACGAAACATGTAGTAAACCACGTATACAGTCTTTTTGAAATTCTCAAAAAAATCTAACTCAATAATATTTCATTAATTGAAAATACAAGGTTGATATCATGTATAGATATCATGTTCCATGCAAATAACCATTTTGAGCGTGGATAATCGAACACTTTCAAATGACCAACAACGTGCAATATTGTATAACGGCTTGAATGGGAGGCAGGTGTAGTCTGCTATACACATATGCGTTTGTTTACCAAATCCTGATTGAAAATTAACCTTATTTAGTTAAAATTTTTGTTCGTTTTTTAATGTTTCATTTAGACTGTGAATATATATATTATATATACACATATCAAAATAACTGTGGATATATATACACGTCAAACTTATATATATGCTTCTCATAGATAAAAATAAACGAGAACTATACATGTATATGTACCCTGTAGATCCCTTTAGAGTTTTAATTTCACGGTCGTTCTCTAAGCTAGGTCTCTATGACTTTCCAATACCAAGCCACTACTATTTGTTCATTACATTTCTCTTTTCAGATTTTGATAACACCGATTGTCGATTCATTTTCGCCCCACGTGTTATCCGCCCGCCATGTTGTTTTGTTTGATACAGTGCTAGCATTATGCAAATAAGTGCTTACACGTGTTCGCAATCGGTTTTCTACGGAGAAAAGTAGGTTATATTAGGTAGCCCATTTTATAAGCAATAATTGATCATAGCTCAGTAGTGAGGGCATATGTGATTATTGTAACCAGCTAGTTTCTAATTTCAAAGCATGATAGACTCGCTTCCATTAAAAATTTGACAAAAATAGTTGATTCATGGTTTGATCATGACCAGACCTAGAGTAACTTTAGAGTCAACACACTTACCAAGCCAAAGTCTGTCGGGTTCAAAATTGATTCTGGATCCCAGGTCATTAGATTCACTAGGATGTTGTAATCTCAAATGTACTTACTCTGAGAAACCTATGTTTGTGAAATTTCACATTATTGACACATGCTCATTTGCTATATTGCTTGAGGTCCGCCAATCCCCAGTAGATCTAAAGAAACTCCTAAAGAGAAAGTAGAGATCAAAACTCCCAAGCAAATCCCTAGTAAATGTACTCTAGATAAAAACACTGTCTGAATACAGTGACATATTTGAAAGGGTAGGAAAGTTCCTAGGTGAATGCAATATTCAAATTGACCAGCTATACCCCCAGTGGTCCACCCCGTCGTCAGGTACGCCTTGCACTCCATGATAGACTTTCACAAGAGCTGACCCGCATGGAAACTGAAGGTATCATAACAAAGGTCACAGAACCTACACAGTGGGTAAACTCCCTTGTTGTTGTTGAGACTAGCAGCGGTAAATTGAGTGTATGCCTAGACCCCAGGGACCTGAACAAGGCAATTCAGAGGCCGCATTACCCTATGAGAACATCGGAAGACACACTTCCTGAACTATCTGGTGCTAAAATATTCTTCGTTGCGGATATTGGATTATACCTTTGTCTAAGGACTCCTCATATTTGACCACTTTCAATGTCCTTTGGGGAGATATAGGTATCTATGATTACCATTAGCTCTAAAATCGTCACAAGACGAATTCCAGAGAAAGGTCGATGAATGTTTTGAGGGCAACTCCTGAGTTGTAGCACTCGTAGACGACATTATTGTCTTTGGGAAAAACAAAACTTGACAAAGCTCGACAAACATGGCTCAAATTTAACAGAGATAAGCTGTGTGTAGCAGTTGACAAGGTCAAATATTTTGGTCACATATTGACATCCACTGGTATTGAACCTGACCCTGACAAAGTCGATGCCATACGCCTTATGCCCCATCCACTAATAAGTCAGAACTACAAACAATGCTCGTAATGATGACCTACCTGTCAAAGTTTGCCCCAAATGTATCTAGTCTGACCAGTCCTATGTGCAAACTACTTGTTAAAAATACTGAGTTTGTCTGGGACGACCTCCAGAAACTTGCACTTGAAAAGTTCAAAATTGCTCTAACATCTAGCCCTGGACCTGTTCTCAGATAATTTGACCCGTCTCAGCCCATTGTACTCCAAGTTGACGCATTCAAACAAGGCCTTGGTGCAGCCCTTTTGCAAGAAGGCAAGCCCATTGCTTATGCCTCGAAATCCTTGACCCTTTAGTGAGTGCGACTATGCACAAATAGAAAAAGAACATTTGCTATCGTTTTTGGTTGTAAGCGATTTCATCAATATATCTACGGTCGTAAGGTCACCGTTCAATCTGATCATAAACCCCTATTTTCAAGAAATTCCTCCATTATGCCCCCGTCTCCAAACAATGTTGTTGCAGTTAGGCAACTATGACCTTGACATCATATATGTCCCAGGTACCAAGATACCCTTGGCCTATACACTTTCTCGTAAACACTTTCCAAACACCTTTCCAAAGTACTCGAAAGGTATGGTCTCTTATATCCGCAGTATCCTTAGTCACATGCAGATATCTTATCGCAAGCTTGATGAAATACACACAGCTACAGCAAATGACCTTGACCTCTAAACCCTTATTAAGGTCATACTCAATGGTTGGCCAAGTGGAAGAAGGTCTTGTGACCCCTCCCCTATAGAATGTTGGAATCACGGAGATGAATTGACCTACTTAGATGGTCTTATATTAAAAGGTCACAAAATTCTCATCCCAAGGTCACTGAGAGACTTGATGCTAGAATGCCTTCATATAGGTCATGCAAGAATTGAAAGGACCCCACGCACAGCTCGCACTACATTATTTTGGCCAGGTCTTTCTAATGATGTGCAAAATCTTGTTTCGAATTGCCCAGAGTGATTGACGTTTAGAAACTCTAACCCTAAGTAACCCTTACCCCTACCCTGTTCCTGATTATCCCTGGCAGACTGTAGCAACTGACTTATTTCATTGGGATGGCAAAGAATACTTTGTCATAGTTGATTACTGCAGTAGATATTTAAAGGTTTGTCACCTTAACGATACAACCAGTAAATCTGTCATAAAGCAAATGAAATCTGTGCTCTCTAGAATTGGTATACCTGAAAAGGTAGTATCTGACAATGGCCGCCAGTACAGCTCTTCAGATTACACAAAATTCTCATCAGAAATGGCTTCATGCACACTACCTCCAGTACCAGGTACTCCCATTCAAATGGCCTAGTTGAAAGAACTGTCCAAACTATCAAACACATCTTTCAAAAAGCTAAAGACATTAAAAGCGACCCCTATCTTGGACTCTTTAGAGTATCGAAATACTCCTATCGACAATTCTGGATACTCTCCTGCATAATAACTGCAAGGTTGTCAATTAAGGTCCAAATTACCTATATTGCCATCACATCTAACCCCAAAGGTCATGGACCACAACCATGTAATATCAAATTTCAATTGATTCATTCACAATTGACATTTCTATTAATTCATTCAAAATTAACATTTCTATTAATTCATTCACAATTAACATTTCATGATATTTACAATTGACATTTCATGATGTTATGTTGCAGAATGGATTCGTATTTGAAATAATCATTTTTATTTTCAATAATGTGTTCACAATTTACTTACATTTTATTCTAGTCACTTGATAGATCTAAAGAAGGTAGATGTTATATTTGAGTTTGAAATGTTATCCAAGAGTTACTCCTCTTTGTCTACAAACTGTATTGTATCGAACGCATGCATTATCATAAGAGCCTCGTTTTGAGAGTGAATAAATGGTAGCCCGAGAAATTCAACGTGTTAGTGTTTCTCATACGATTCGGCCCTTCTATGTGCCTGTGGCCGACCGGCACCACCAAATACATAACATTACAGGTTTGCGGCATGTATATCGTGGTGTAACGTGCTTGTAGAAATCATGTGTACCAATCAGAATGCGCTAAACTAACAGAATGAATCAGAGTAAAGATTATAAGAAGAGAATAAACAATGCTGACGGAAAATCATTCATGCAGATCAAGAAGGTTTGGTTCCGGGCCGATATATTCAAGACGTAAATTGACGTTTAAGCGACTTTACTATTTACTAATAACAAAATTAAATTATTGAAAATGAATTGAAGAGAAACGGATGAATGTTTGAAGCCTTTGAATTTTGTAGCGTAATTTAGATAAATTAAATGCAGGTTGTGAAATACCCAAAGTGATATACTCTGTTGCTTGTATGATGCTTGAAATCGCAAGATGTATAAAACATTTCGATGTCTCGTCGAGGAATGAACCCTTTCAAACAGTGGCGAATTTAAGAGATAGCGTCAAATTTGTCCTTTAAATTATATAAAATTTTGGTAACTTAAATATAACTTTAAAAGGTTCCAGAATGAGGGATATGAAAGGAATGTCAATTTATCATTGCCTCTAATTTTTTTTACAGAACACTATGGAGTTTAAGATGGAACCCGATTACATAGTAGAAAAAGCGTTTAAACATCTTAAAGAATCGCTCGCTGATGAAATCGGCAAACTCAGCAAACAAGAAATACAGCGAGTTCGAGAGGCCATGTCTATAGTGAGCAAGAATTATTTAGAACTAAAAGAAAAGGCACAAGACGGAAAAGCTCCCGCGGAATGTTTATCCCACCTGGACGAAGACCACGTCAAACTGATAAAGGGTTCCCTTGAGAATCAAACCTACGAGATGACCCTGACGGATATGGAGGCAACCTTTTCTTTTCGAGGAAATACATTGGAATACCCAACCAGAACGTCTTTGAGAGATGGCGAAGGAGCCGACCAGGCCGGAAAACTTCAGGTAGCCAGTATCATAATAGAAAGTCTCATTTTTGTACTAAACGTTGGCGGGATTTCCGTACCAGGTGGCGCAGGACGCAGGGAGGTCGTCGAAAGAGTGATCGAGATATTGGAAAGATTCCCCACTCTTTATCGGATTATAGCCCGAATGGCCGCCGCAAGCAGAAGAGGAAATGTTAGGGAGATTGTAGAGGATATCTTCCAGATAGTAAGAATTTTATGGGAAGGTGGAGCGTTTTGGTCTATTATTAAGCTAATATTTGGCAGTATGTCCTTGTTTGATTGGATTGAAACGGCCGCAAAGATTGCTGCCGAGATCGTCGCCGTTGTAGGAACCGCAGGAACTGCATTTATTGCCGAACTTGTCATTCAGGTTGCAAATGCTGTTAATTTCATTCGAAAATTGAACAATTTGACCATGCTCTCTGGGAGGTCAGCCATGCTTAATTCCTTCCTTTATTAGCATGAAACCTGCAGTGTCCATCTCCAAGGCTTGGAGTAGGCAGAAAATACATATTCGAGAAAGATACTGAATCTTACCATTTAGAAATCGTGTTTTTAACGTTAATATAGAAATATTTTGTGTTTTACATTATTAAATCATATTTTTTTAATTTTGTTCATCAATAATTTGTCACATATACCATCATTTTCATCCCTTAATGCAGAAACAGCTTCACAAATATCTCATACTATTACTGTTGTATTTCTTAAATTTCATTGTATTTAAAAAAAATATCAAAGGGGTAGGGCCACGAGACCCCTGAATCGGCCCTCAATTTTTCTAACTTAATTTAGAACTAAATTTTATAAGAAATTCTTAATATCTCTCATGATAAAACAAAGGAGGGGATCTCCAACAACACCAGGCTGCAGCACCCACATAAAAACCCCAAGACACCCAATGCAAAAAGACAGAGCAGACAAGCACAGGAAGAGACGCAAAAGGGACAAGGAACGTCACAACACAGAAACATCAAACACAAAGAACTTCACATAAATAAACGGGATCAATGGGCGTCGATCTAGGACGGCCATCTGCCACGGAAATATCAGAAGATGTGATTATCCTGGATTACGTGCGCACAACCCTCCCACTTTTCAGACTACCCAGAGGTCTCGAAGAACGTATAATTGTGGTGTAAAACAACCTCCTCACTGTCAGATGACCATAAACAAACAAGACCGCAAAACGCAGGGGCCCAAGCAACACAGATGAATATGTAAATGGGTATCAAAAGAGGGCATACTTTATACAATCCAAGCTCTGCCGCCGCGAGCTCATGTTATCAACCGAGGACTGACATTAAGAGAGGATAGGTGGTCGGGGCCCTGTCTTCTCTAAAGAGGTTTGGACAGGGCCCATCATAGAGTCCGGTCGTCACAGTCAGTCAGAATGAAATTTTCAAGAATGCGCTGGTACAAGAATGTAGATTGGTCAAATACCAAGCCTAGTGTCCGTCTGGTGACATTAGGATCATATCACCGGCATAAAAGACGTTTCTGACGCATTTTCGATATTTATGTTGTCTGCCTTTGATCCTTCTTATCTTGTTAATTATGTCACCATAAAATGCACGTTGTTTCAAAAGAAGTTGACAATAATTTTTGTAAAATTTCCAGAAAGTCTTTACCAGTTTGTGAAAGCGAAAATCTAGTCCTAAAAGTTTCTTGGTAATTTGTAAATTTCTACTACGAAAATCCAAAACATCAGTACATGCTCTAGCATACCTGATGAGCTGTGTAATGTGTTTTGAATATTTTTCCCTGACATGGTCGCCATAGCACTTTCTATATAGACATTACCTAAGACAGTGCATGCATTTTTATATATTGATTTCATTTCTTGCATGAACATCGACGGTGGGTGCGACTAGCCAACATGGGATGCTTAATCCTCCCGGACACCTGGTTCCACCTCTAGCTTGCTAGAGGTCCGTCGATGCTCAATTTTGTGCTATGTTGTGAGTGCTGTTGAGATTGTTGTCAGGATCTTCTTTAACTCATGTAGATACCATAGGACGGTAATCCTAAGCAAGGGGAAATTAACTATGATGAATACAAAATAATCTCTTTTGTTATACACACTTGCATGAATCTCTGTTATTTAGGCTCAAAAATGGTGTTTCTGTGTTTGTAGCGTTTGCCTTGTGATAACACATGTATGTTAAACGCTTCTATTGAATAGAAAAATGTCACCAAATTAAGTGCCATTAGAACTGACGTCATTTTGACGTTATCGACAAAATATGCAAGAAATTTCTGGAAAATTTGTCTTTTATTGAAAAAGTTGATGTTGCCTCATGCATTAACTAAGGTAAAACGTTTATGACAAAACGATATAATGAAAATCTCCTGATGCGTCTTTTGGTACATTATTGGACATAATAATTGCCACACTTTTTGGTCATATTACATTGTTTAGATCGAGGATCATTGACGGGGGTTGAGTATCCGAAACGTGCATGCCTGGTCCATGCTGCAAATTTACTTGTGCTTAAATGATACTATTGAATTTGAAGACGTTTAACAACTGGTACATATACATTTTGCATCTTAGTTAATACTTGCGGCCATTGCATATTTCATGGAAGTATGTAATTATTATTGGCAATTTCAATAAGTATGCAATTTCATGGAATATTGCCGATTTTGATGTTTTTAGAGGGCTAAAAACTATTGATAAACATTTTGTTTACAAAAATAGATTCGTTATTCAGTAGAGGATGTATATAAAAGTTTTTATGTCCTATAATGCTGAGCAAGTTCACTGCAACTAGGTTTTCTCTTAATCTTAAAAAGACATCAGAAAAAAAGAGAATGAAAATGTCATTTATCAAAATGACGAGGTAATTAAACACAACTAAAGAAGGTGATCAGACTCACAAAACAATCCACTTTTAATGTCACAGAATAGCAAATATTGTCAGCAATGACAGAATAATGCACTTTGTCTGATCCCCAAAATTTATCTATAAAGTCTACAACTATTGTACTACAATAAAAACAACTAAATAAATATTCAGCAAAAAGATGGCACATCAAAAATAGGCTACAAATTCATGCAATATGAAATTATAATCAAACATGATGGATTCAACATATGGAGAATTAGTAGAGCGACCAAATTGAAAAAGGGGCTTAGTTTCCGAGTTTAATCAACGCCTCTAACACAGGCCTGAATTTGGTCTTAACGTTTAGCTGTATACCCCTGCTTTCAAAAAGAAGGGAGGAGATCTCCAACAAGACCCCGTTGCAGCATCAACAGTAGAACACCAAAACACCCGATGCAAAAACACAAAAGACGAGTACAGCACGAGACGGAAAAGAGACACACGACATGTAAACATCAAACACAAAAGACTACACATAAACCGACGAGACCAATGGGTAGAACAGCTGTCGTAAAGAATATATCATGGTCAGATTTTGTTTAAATTGGGTTAAAAATGATAAAACCGTGAAAAATAAAAACGAAATATTTATCAGTTACATCCTCTGCATTCCCATATTTTGCTCTGTTTTGTACAGAGAGTCATTGCAATTCTTGCATTAGATATGTAGATACCTCTGGGAAATCGGAATAGTGGGAGGGTTGTGCGCACGTTATCCAGGATAACCACACCGTCTGTTATTTACGTGGCAGATGGCCGTCCTAAGTCGGCACCGGTTGCCCATTGGTCTCGTTGGTTTATGTGTAGTCTTTTATGTTTCATGTTTCTATGTTGTGAGTTGGTGTTCCTTGTCCCTTTTGCGTCTGTTTCTGTGGGTATCTGTTCTGTGTTTTTTGCATGGGTGTTTTGGGATTTTGCAGTGGGTGCTGCAACCTAGTGTTGTTGGAGATCCCCTCCTTTCATGTAAATATGATACAGAATTGTTTTAAAGGTAGAGTATTTTCTCTCTCGAAAAATGGCAGTTTTATGCAAATTTCTATGAAATATGAAGAATCCGTGTTAATGTCATATCTAAAGCCCCGAGACTGAATTTTTGTCTCGAAACATATCGACAAATATATGTTCATTATTTCTTATGCCTTTTTATCGTTAATTTTTCTAGAGGCTTATAAATAAATATAAAAAAACTAATGCGTATACACTTTTAAGCTAAGCGTCATTTCCCAAAGAAGATTCCGTAGATTAAGAGTCGGTTGACCACGTGTTACAGTTTCTATCAAATTGTACCTTTTTGTCCGTATATATACGTATGTTTGATAAGAATATCCGCCGAAAGAGATAATATATCATCCTCTTGACAAATTCATGAAAAAATGCTGCACGTAGCACAAACACCACATAGTCATACGTAATATTGGTAACGTAATTGAGTAATCCTACATTAATGAGGGCTATATACATACTTCTACAATAAAACAAATAAACAGCTATATATTTTGGAGAGGAAAAGCAGAAAAAATGTGTGTTGTGGTCTGTTGACAACGGAAAGTTTGATCGACAGGAGCCTGGAATTTTGGAGCGTCGATGGCCGTTTTTCCCGAAGCGCTCCGAATAAAGTAAAAACTATGAAAAAAGGTATGAACAGTATGACTGTTCAAAGTCAGTGCAATGTATCCAATTCCGATTTTCAACTACGAATATTAAAGAGTCCAACTTTTATAACGACGAGACTAATGTTGTCAGCTCAGCGTCAGTACCAAAAAGAAGATCAACAAGAAAGTTTCAGTGAATAAACACGGTTAAAAAGGAAAGTAATTGATAACATGAATAGCCGATTAAAAAAATTATATCAAAAGTCCAAACTTATCGTGTTACATGTATAGCTACAACAATATGTATCCGCAATTTTATAACTCTCTGGTTCTTCTTTTAGGATAATGTTTGTTGCTGTTGAGATTATCGTCAGGATCTCCTTTAACTCATTTGTGTCACACTTTTGCCCTTTGCCGTACGGAGCTCTTAAAAAAGGTCCCCGCGAGGGGTTTGACAGTAAGTGTTTTGAATGTTTTCCCCTGACATTGTCGCCATAGCACTTTCTATATAGACATAACCTCAGACAGTGTATGTATTTTAGATATTGTTTTCATTTTCGTGCGTGAACATCGACGGCGGGTGCGGCTAGCCAGCAGGGGATGCTTACTCCTCCCTGTCACCTGGTCCCAACTCTAGCTTGCTAGGGATCTGTCTACGCTCAATTTGGTGCTCTGTTGTGGGTGCTGTTGAGATCATCGTCAGGATCTCCCTTAACTCATAAGTTAAAATATTTTGATATTCCTTACATTCGACGGTAACGCTCAGAACTGATTTTAAACTTTCACTCATATTTACACCTTTTAAGGTCTATGTCAGATTAATGGAGTGAAATGCTAATCAAAAATTAGTCTTTAGAATTTATTTCATTTTAGGTTATTACATTTTAGGTTTGGATAGTCAACATAAAATGTAATACATTCTGAAGACTGAATTTTCATTTGAATTTTACTTCATTTATCCGACAAAGACCTTAAAAGGTGTAAATATGATATAATGTCGAAGACGTACGAGCTTAAAATTAATCCGTCAAGTGTACGGAATGCCAAGATATTTCAACAAACATCGTCCAAAAAGGAGGAATAGAGCGTTACATAGCCTTATATGTACACAGAGCTAGATTTATTCTAAATTTATTACATTTTGTGATTTTTATTTACATTCTAGGTTTCGATGGTCAACCTAAAATGTAATAACCTATAATGCAATAAATTCTAAAGACTAAGTTTTGATTTGAAATTTCACTTCATTAATCCGACCTTTAAAGATGTAAAATACATGATTGAAAGTAAAAGAAATACAAGTTTAAAATCAATCCTGAGCCTCACCGTCAAATGTAAGGAATATCAAGATTTGTTCACAAACAAAATCCAAAAAAGGAGAAATAGAGAGGAAAGGAGGGGATCTCCAACAACACCTAGTTGCAGCACCAACAGCAACCTCCAAAAATCAGCCACTGTAAAACAAAAGAAGACACGCGCAGAAAGAGACGCAGTGGTACAAAACAAAGGAGGGGATCTCCAACAACACCAGGTTGCAGCACCCACAGCAAAACCTCAAATTACCCAATACAAAAACACAAAGCAGACAAGCACAAAGAGAGATCGAGACGCAAGAGGGACAAGGAACGTCAACGCACAACACAGAAACATCAAACACAAAGGACTACACATAAACCAACGGGACCAATGGGCAACCGGTGCCGACTTAGGATGGCCATCTGCCACGGAAATAGCAGAAGGTATGGTTATCCTGGATTACGTGCGCGCAACCCTGCCACTTTTCCGATTATCCAGAGGTCTCGAAGAACGTATAATTGTGGTGTAAAACAACCTCCTCACATGACCACACCCAAACAAGACCGCAAATCGCAGGGGCTCAAGCAACACAGATGAATATGTAAATGGATATCAAAAGAGGGCGACCGTAATACAGTCCGTGTTCTGCCGGCTGTAGCGAGCTCATGTATGTTATTACCCGAGGGGTCCGACTGACATTCAGAGAGGGCAGGTGGTCGGGGCCCTGTCTTCTCTAAAGAGGTTTGGACAGGGCCCGTCATTGAAAAAAGAAGGGAGGAGATCCCGTCGTCACAGTCAGCCAGAGTGCAAGTTTTAAGAATGCGCTGGTACAAGACTGTAAATTGGTCAAGTACCAAGCCTAGTGTCCGTCTGGTGACATTAGGATCATATCCACGGTATAAAAGGCGTTTGATAATTCTGACGCATTTTTATGGTAATTCTGTCTACCTTTGATCCTTCTTACTTTGTTGATCATGTCACCATAAAATGCAGGTTGCGAAATACCCAAAGTAATATACTCTGTTTCTTGTATGGGTCCGAATTTCAAAAGTAGTTGACAATAATTTTTGTAAATTTTCCAGAATGTCTTTACAAGTTTGTGAAAGCGAAAACCTTGAGTGACAAGGAGAGTCCGAGAGTGACATAGCCTTATATTCCGAAAATGACATAGCCTTATATACATGTAAATGTACACAGAGTTTCCTACGGATAGAAAAATAAACAAACTGATGTTTAATGGCTATGGCTGTCTTGAAAACTGGTTCAACCTAAAATGTAATAACCTAGAATGTAATGAATCCAGTTTATTACATTTTAAGTTGTTATTACATTTTAAGTTGCGACACAGCTACGCTGCTTATCTAACTTGAAGCTAGTGGAAGTAAAATACAATGCGCATTTCCTTGTTTTGTTGATCGCAAAATCGTTGTTTTACTAAATCATTTCTATAATTGGGCGGACAAAATGCTTCCATATTAAATGTTTGCAATCATCAGAATAGAGATAGTACAGAAAGACAAAAAGCTTTATATTCAAAATTATTGATGTAAATTTGTCGTCTATTTTAAAATAAAACAATACTTTTATTCATATTTATATGTTAAAATTAGACTTTGCTGTAATTATGTGGTGTTTAACTCCGTAACAGTATCGAGGAAACATCTAATTAATTAACAATGTTATGGGGAGGGGCAGTTTAATTGCCTGTGACTCTAAAGTTTTTAAATCGATCTCTATCAAACTTTCCAAAAAACACATTCATATATCGAAATATCGCTTCTTTTTGGTAACTTTTATGTTTGAATCAACATTCTCGAAATTCAAGTGAAAGAATTTAATTTTTCCATTCTACCTATTTATCTTAGAATGTGTGCTCATTCATCCATGAAGTTGGAATAAGAAAAGTCAATTTAAGCCAAAAAGTTTCTTTTAACTTCAATAAGCATAATGACATTTATTTCGGTCACATTGACTATCAATTTGTAAAAAGAAGTAAGTTTTTGTTCAAAAATCTATGATTTTGAATTTTACTAATTTTCCGCTTTTCTGTGAAATTACAGAAATTCTGACCATACGAATTTGTGTACGACACCTCAAACTGATGGCTCACGTTATATTCTTTCGTTTGATATGAAATTTAGCCCTGTATTAGGGGTGTTGATTTATATAATAAGTGTCTTATTTTGTGTGTTGATGCAGAAATAAATTACAATGGCTGATGCATTTATTTTGATATAATGCGCGTTAGCAAACAAGTTATTTATTACTCTCTAGATGTTGACTGTTTGGAACTAATTTTGTTTGCGGAATGTATTTCCCACATTCTGTTATCCGTTTGAGTCAGTTGCAGCGCGGTGAAATCATGAAATGTTGACAGCGTTAGTTTATAGATTTTTTCTTATACTGTGTACTGTTTATGTGTGGTCTATTTTGAAATTATCACAAACCACGCTGAATGTGACAAGAAATCTTCATTCGAAATATTCCTTTGAGTATAGGATGTGACATCAATCGACAGAGAGCTATTGTAGCTACTTGCCTCCGTCGCTTGTTGTTGATGTCGTATTCTGTAATCGTCAAGACACAGTTGCTGAAAGAGGTAAGGACTTAGTGGGGATGATTTTAGTATTGAATTCGTTTTTTATAAAATGTTATTCCTACTTTCTACATTGCATAGGAAAGAATTTTAAACTTGTTGATACTCAATTCTAATGCACTCCGTTTGTAACGCGCATTCTGATTGGTTGAGCGATGGAAAAAACTGCAAGGGGATTCACGTTTCACTTCAGTTTTTGCTATGACGTCATGTGTTCCTATGGCGACGCCGTTAAAAGCAGACTTTTTCTAGCTCCTAGGTTCTAGGCTGACGCCTCGCGGTAAAACTCAATTTCTGACAGGGGATTCGCCGATACCCTGTCAGTTTTTGTAAAACACATGCATGGTAAGCCCTAATTCAAGTTCATCCGCTATGTCGGGCCTTATGACGTCACACTGTCATTTATACGGAAATCAATAACAATCGTCCTGAAAGCTTTATCTCAGGCAATTACAGTGGCTGTGCATATATTAAAATTTCAAATTTAGCGACTTGGTTGCTCTACCAAATGTATTACAGGCAGGAAAGAAGAGTGGATGGTGGGTTTAAAACACAGCTAAACTTTGATTGTTTACAAACAAAACTTTCAACAAACAGGTCTAGATGTAAAGTGATCCTTCGCGTGGGTCATGTGATAAATTCTGAATACCTGATTGATCTATCTTAACATATGGCAAGCTTAGGAGAAATGACACATACGAACTACGTAAATATATACTGAAAACATTATGAAAGGCATTTGCTAAGCATTATAAAAATAAATTCTGCATTTAACCCATAAATACAATTATATCCCACCCGTCCTGTTACATTTTTCGGTACATTTTTAGACATACATGTAATACTTTTCACACTCTTTGGCCATGTTACATTCTTTAGATTGAGGATCACTGACGAGGTGTTAAGTACCCGAATCGTGCATGTCTGGTCCATGCTGCAAATTGATCTGTTCTTAAATGATGCTATTGAGTTTGAAGACGTTTAACATTTTTAAAAATAATTGTTAATTAAAAAAAATTCTATAAAATTCAACGTTCAAAATTAGTGCCAATAACGGACTTCCTACCCCTTCTCCATTATTTCCTAAAATGGAATGGTGTTTACTTCTTTTGGTATATTAAAAATTCAGGGGATGTCATTGACAAAATGAAATCAAGAAATTTTCAAGCAAATTCGATTTCTTCACACGACTTATTTATTAATATGTACACCACTCTTCCTCCCGACAAATTAAATGCTCGATTGTCCAAACTCATTAAATAGTGTTTTGATCGAGAGGGGAAAACTTATATTTGTATATCTGAATCCGAATCGATGGGTTTCTTTTCCGCCACAGATTACAAATTATACAAATCATGGACATGTGGTGACCTGTGTATTGCCTTGTCCTTCCAACTGGGCAACATTTATGTAAGATTTGGTTAGAAACTCTGCAAACATGTTGTAGGGATCCCTATGGGTACTAATTGTGCGCCTCTCGTTGCAGATTTATTATTATACACGTATAACAGGAATTTATCCAAAATCTTCAAAAGCAAAGACAAAATGATGATGTGAAATGTTTCATTGGTAATTCTAGGTACCCTGATGATATTCTTACTACCGACAATCCTGTTTTTGAAAAGTATAAAACTTTTATTTATCCACAAGAATTGATTCTAAGCAAGGCAAAAGCTACAAATACAGAAACACCATTTTTGGACCTAAATATAAAAAATGTTAACGGAGAGATTCATACAAGTGTGTATGACAACAGAGATAATTTTGGATTCGACATAGTGAATCCCCCTGGCTTGACGATGATGCTCCTATGGTATCTACATTTCACAGCTCATCCGGTATACTAGAGCATGAACTGATGTTTTGAATTTTCATAGTAGAAATTTACAAATTTTCAAGAGACTTTAAGGACAAGGTTTTCGCTTTCACAAACTAGTAAAGACTCTCTGGAAATTTAAAAAAAAATTATTGTCAACTTCTTTTTAAAGTCGGATCAATAAAGGCAACGGAGTATATTACTTTGGATATTTCGCAACCTGCATTTCATAGTGACATAATTAACAAGATAAGAATGATCAAAGATAGACAACATAAATATCTAAAACGCATTTTATACCGTGGATATGACCCCTATGTCACCAGACGGACACTAGGTTTGGTACTTGACCAATCTACAGTCCTGTACCAGCGCATTCTTAAAACATGCATGTATTAAGAAATCGTATTGGCTTGGACATTTCCAGATTTCATTTTGTCAATCACATCCCCTGAATTCTTAATAGACCAAAATAAATTGACATCGTTCCTGTTTAGAATCGTTTCACAATATCTAGTTATGAATTCTTTAATAGCTTTAAGTGCTGACGTCAGATTTCTAGACAAAATTGTAGTGGAGCAGTTACTAGAATTAGCAATAAATCGAATTTTGTAGGGAGACTTGTGCAGTTTCGGTATGCAATATAGTGTTGGGACATCCAATTTAGAAATAGAGATATTGAATGAAGACAGTTCACTGTTATGCTTGCTTAAAATGTTAGATTTCATTGCTTTTGATTTATGTATATGTAGACGAAAGTTCCGAAACCAAAGTTGATATGTAGTAACGTTTTCAAATGATAATGGTGTTGTTGGCTGCTTTATCAGCTGGTGCAAAGACATATTTTTTATGTAATTTACTTAGTTTGGATTTGAAATATCTTAATAAGTTTCTGATTTGGAACGTGGATTTTGAAAAAGATGAGGGTTTTTATGGAAGTTATCTATTCCAATATTCGTTATATCTAAAATGAGGTTTTTTCCAGTCATTCAGAGCATGCGGTTCGACTCCTTCTGATTTACGTATAATTAATCTTTTCGTTTAATTATCTAAGGCTTCCGTAAGCACCTAACGGCATTTGACAAAATCTATCTTGGATGGGATTCTATACTTAGGTCCTTTTTTAAGAAGACCACGGAGCTGTCTGTCTTGGATAATTGAAAAGTCACCTGTAACAACATGGTCAGCTGGTTTGTAGAGATATTTAGAAGTTGCAAATTCTCAAGAAGCAGGACACGATTCAAGTATGTCAGGATTCGATGTAACTTTATTATAGTTAAAACAAAGTTTCGAATAGGTTTCTTGTACTTATAACAAATAAGAGGTGGCTTTAAGTTTTCAAAATATTGAGGAATGGTACTTTGTACGCGATGATCCCGAAAAATATTAGAGATGTTTAGAAGATCAAAACCTTTGTTAATAAACGGAACTTTTATGAATCGTCGTTTAGGGGAGGTGTTTTTCACAATAGGATAAAGTTTATACTGTGCGAATGAGACAATGATATTAAGTCTGAATCAGTCAGTGTTTCTTAAGAATGCAATCTATGCTTCAATCAAGATTCAAGTGTATAACTGGTATTGACGACAGAACATGTAACAGCTCATGTCTGCCGCCATTGCGTGCTATAGTAAGTAAATCGTCGAGAGAGCGGTAGATTCTGGATCGTTTTCTTTTTTTTTGTCTGTGTCGTCTTTTCCCGTGCGACCTGTATTTCCTTTTAGTGTTTGGGCGAATTGAAAAGATGTTGATATTGGTAGAAGCTGAGGACATGTTTCCTTGCCCATAGATTTGATCGTTAAAACCAAGAGGGTAATCAGTCTGAAGTTTGGTGATCCAGGCAAGTTCAGCTTGTAGTCGGCGTTTTTTAATTTCGGTCTTACTTTCATTTTTACGTTTTGGAAAAGTCTGAATTGGGGTGATGGTGATTCCGAAATAGAATGATTATATTTAACACAGAAACTTTCTTTGTAATCACTTTGTTTATAAAGAAAGTTTCTGTGTTTTTGTTGACGTGAGTTGCTGAAAATTTATCAGGTTTTAAATGATGCTATTGAATTTAAAGACGTTTTACATTTGACCTACTTGGTGAGTGTCACTGCTGGTGGACCAAGAGTCCCCGAGGGCACATGTAGCCAAGTTCGATCAACTTCGGTTGATCGTCTGTCTCTTCAATGCATTTGAAATTTCCTGTTACAAAATTTCTTGAAATTTTTAAAACGTGGGTCCTGTAGCATATCATATCCCACCCATTCTGCTACGTCTTTTGGTACATTTTTGGATATAATTTTCATACTTTTTGGACATATTACATTGTTTAGACTAAGGATCACTGACGAGGGTTTAGTACCCGAAACGTGCATGTCTGGTCCATGCTGAAAATTTATCAGGTTTTAAATGATGCTATTGAATTTAAAGACGTTTTACATTTGAACTACATGGTGAGTGTCACTGCTGGTGGACCAAGAGTCCCCGAGGGCACATGTAGCCAAGTTCGATCAACTTCGGTTGATCGTCTGTCTCTTCAATGCATTTGAAATTTTCTATTACAAAATTTCTTGAAATTTTTAAAACGTGGGTCCTGTAGCATCATATCCCACCCATTCTGCTACGTCTTTTGGTACATTTTTGGATATAATTTTCATACTTTTTGGACATGTTACATTGTTTAGACTAAGGATCACTGACGAGGGTTTAGTACCCAAAACGTGCATTCTGGTCCATGCTGAAAATCTATCAGGTTTTAAATGATGCTATTGAATTTAAAGACGTTTTACATCTGATCTTATAAGAATGAAAACGAGATTTTAAAGGTTTGCCTGTATCACCTACATATTGTGCGCCACATCCCCTGGCATTTCAAGTCATAACGTAAATAAGATCTTGAGACGATCAATCGATGTTTTGGTCTACCTCGATTTTGAATTTCTGCCCATTTATACTAGATGTTATTGTGGAGTCGCATTTGATGAGGTGACAAAAAGATCATCTTCTACTATTGCACGTTAAAATAATTGAGAACCCTCTAGAGCCTGTGGATGGAGTTGTGCGTAAAATACGACTGTGGGGTCTAAAGGGGTAGGTTCACTAACTACCAAAATCGGCCCTAAATTTTTGCGAAAAATAATTTTATGAAAATTATGATTCAGCATTTCTTATATTTATCTCAAACACCTGCCGAAATAGAAATTAAATATTTTTCATTGTCAAAACGTCACGTGCGTTAGTTATGACGTCACATTGTGACGTCATTTGCTCTGCATGACGGAAAATGAAGGAAAATCGCCATATTTTCTGCATAAATCTTTAAAATTAGTATAGGCGCCAACCCTGACCCAACATAAATTTTATGTAGATCGAAAGATAAATTGCAAATCTAACTTTTTATATGAAAATAATTTTGGGTGAGGGCTGGCGCCCTACTTATTTTCATAGATTTTGACCAGAATTATGCCCATTTCTTACGATTTTTCAGCATTTTACGACTTAAAGCCGACTTTGAAGCCATATCTTTCGGTGTATTGCGCGTAAATTAAGATATTTATTTGGTATTTCAGACAACCATACATTTAACTTCCTGGATTCGAAATACAATCGAAATCTAAAACATTCTAAAATTAGGGCCGAAAATCCATGTTACCGAATCTGCTCCTTTGAGAGGTGATAAGAGTACTCTTGGTGAGGAAAAAAGTTTTTAACTGTTGAATGTCGATGATGGTAAAGTGACTGTAGTGACAGAGGGTAATCTCAAGGGGGTTAGTTTAATACGAGGCGACCTTAAAAATGCCATAATGCGATAATGGAAGAAAAGTGAATTAGAGTAATACGTAGAAGATACTACAACAAGGCCAAGTTAGAGAACACAATGAAATTAAAACACTTCAAACATCGGGTCGAGGAGAATTGCTTTACCAACTCCACACTGCAACACGAGATAAGTGTAGATATAAAAGAAGGGAGGAGATCTACAACAAGACCCCGTTGTAGTATCAACAGCAAAACAGCAAAACACCCGATGCAAAAGCACAAAAGACGAGTACAGCACGAGACTGAAAAGAGACACACGACATGTAAACATCAAACACAAAAGACTACACATAAACCGACGAGACCAATGGGGAACCGGTGCCGACTTTAGACGGCCATTTGTCACGCAAGTAGCAAATGGTGTGGTTATCCTAGATTACATGCGCACAACCCTCTCACTTATCCAGTTACCCAGAGGTCTCGAAGAACGTACAATTGTGGTGTAAAACAACCTCCTCACTGTAAGATGACCTCACACAAACAAGACCGCGAAACGTAGAGGCCCCAGAAGCACAGATGAATATGTAAATGGATATAAAAAGAGGGCATGCATAATACAGTCCGTGCTCTGCCGGCTGTAGCGAGCTCATGTATGTAATCACCCGAGGAGTCCGACTGACATTCAGAGAGGACAGGTGGTCGGGGCCCTGTCTTCTCTAAAGAGATTTGGGCAGGGCTCGTCATGGAGTCCCGTCGCCACAGTCAGTCAGAGTGCAGTCTGAAGTTAAACGGACTTGGCTACATGTGTCCTCGGGGACTCCTGGTCCACCAGCAGTGACACTCACCAAGTGGTGTTGATGTTAAACGTCTTAAATGACAAAATATGGATAATGACCATATCACTGTATACAGCGCAAAAGCGATAATTCAGAAAATCAGAAACCGAAGGCATACAAAATCAGGATAAAACAGGAACCAAAGCATAGAAACAAAAACCTCCACCATATGAAAAGAAGTGAACTCCCGATATGTGAGTGAGACCAGGTGCCCAGGAAGAGTAAGCATCTCCTGCTTGCATGCAACACCCGCCGCTTCAATTCGGTAGAACTGTCACATCCGGTTACTTCCATTTCGGAAGACATAGAGTACAATCTTTGGTTGGATGGTTCAAATGGTCTATGACAGAATATCACCCACCATTCCGGAGAGTGGGACATCATAGTGTATGACGAGTTCCCCATATCGACCGTAGAACTTCCTCAGTGACGATGCTAATCGGTCACAAACATATCCCTGACTTAGAAGTTTATCTGAAAGACGCCTAGCTCTCAGAACATAATCCGTATATTTGGTACTCGCCCTGGCATAGCGTATCAACTGAGATATGAACACGCCATATGCTGGCGATGAAGGGATGTTGCTACTCAGAAAAGAAAGCTTGTAATGCTGAAATTGAAGTCGTCACGTTTGTCATAGAGTGAGGTGTTCATGTGACCATCAGAGTCGTAGGACAACATTATGTCCAAATAGGATGCTTATTTGTCTCTGTAGTTTCTTTGACTTCAAGCTCTGAAGGATAGATACTGCTCAGGTAATCCGTGAATTTTGGATTATTGATGGACAACACATCGTCTATGTATCTGTAAGTGAAGTTGAAGTCAGAGGCTAAGTATCTTTTCCCATCAGAGACCAAAGATTGAATGAATTCAGCTTCGTACGAGTAAAGGAAAATGTCGGCAAGGAGTGGGGCACAATTGGACCCTATTGGAATTCCGACAATTTGCTGGAAGACCTTTCCTCCAAACACCACAAAAATGTTGTCGATCAAAAAGTTTAACATCTGAATAATATCTGTTTCAGTGTACTTATTTTCAGAATCGGACTTTTCTTTTACAAAGTAGGTTTTGTCATAATTCACAACAATAAATTTGTATTTGCGATTACCACTCTTACTTGTAAACGCATTACTTAAAATTTTTGCGCGTCTTTCATTCAATTTAGAATGTGGAATTGTAGTGTAAAGTGTCGAAAAATCAAAGGCTTTGATCGAATGGACTTTACTAAAATGGGTGGATTTCAGATGTTCTAAAAGTTCCTTCGAATTCTTTAAAATCCACATCTGGTTGATAAAACTGCGGGAATATACTGTCGAACAATATCTATGAAGCCCAGATTTTATTTCAGATAAAACTTTGGTGAGTAAGATCTATACAGATGTGGTAGAACATTTTTAGGAACCAGCGATGAAACGTTGTTTGTACGGATTCTTATGCATTTTAGGTATGCAGTATAAGTATTGTAAATCTAAATCTAAATTGTTAGTGTAGAAGCCAAAGGAAGCAAGAGCTGATTTGTGGTTGTCTATTATTTCAGAGGCAGAAAGGTTTGTTGGGGTGTAAGTGGGATTTCCAGGTGTCGAATTTAAACCCAATTCTTTAACTAGACTGTCGAAATAGTACTTTTTGCAAGTAAATGTGTAATTATTTGAGGCTTTGTCCGCTGGTGTGATGACGTAATGTTCTTGTAGGTAGGTAAGCTCTGTGATAACATCAGGGTCTTTAAAGATAGACTCGAATCTGGTGTTCACAGTTGATTTTAAACGGTTAATTCTAGATAAAAGTAACCCTCTGATGGATTTTATCCATTCGGAAAAGGTGTCGAGCTGTACATCCTCTTTCTTTGCCCAACGTCTTGCATACACAAGAGTCCATGATAGTTCAAACTATCTAACTTCAAAAAATTAAAGAGAGCTGCGCTACTGAAACTTTTTGTGGTGTCGCCGCCGAAAGCATCACTGATGAGAATTTAATATTCGAAACACGTGTCTGGTGCATGTAAATTGATTTGGAATTTTCTTCTAGAAGGTAGAGAGTTGGAACCCTTCGACATTATTAAAATAGACACTTATTTCACGTTGCAGTGTGGAGCAGTTAAAATCGTTCCCCGTGGCCTGATGTTTGTCAAGTGTATTAATTACATCTTTCCAGCTCTGTCACATGAAAGAAGCTTTGTTTTGGCCTTTTATCAATAAGACATAAAATATATGTTTTGCTATTTCGGATACTAGCCAATTCACCGATAAATATCATCGAAATTAAAGGAGTTTAACATCTTAGCACCATCCCTCCAATGCTATTTTGAACAAAGATTTTATTTGGATATGCTACTGAATCGACCCTACAGGAAATTTGGAGCCGCGCGCTCTCTGTAATGTAAATGTAAAAATCTTACTTCAAATAATTAAAGAGGGCGCTACTGAAACTATTTATGGTGGCGCCGCCGAAAGCATCACTGATGAGAATTTAATTTTCTAAACACGTGTCTGGTGCATGTAAATTGATTTGGAATTTTCTTCTAGAAGGTAGAGAGTTGGAACCCTTCGACATTATTAATATAGACACTTATTTCATGTTGCAGTGTGGAGCAGTTAAAATCGTTCCCCGTGGCCTGATCGATGTTTGTCAAGTGTATTAATTACATCTTTCCAGCTCTGTCACCTGAAAGAAGCTTTGTTTTGGCCTTTCATCAATGAGACATAAAATATATTTTTTGCTATTTCGGATACTAGCCATTTCACCGGAGAAGGTAGAGAGTTTGAACCCTTCGACATTAATTCAAATTCAATATAATCATTTAAGTACAGATAAACATATACGCAACGCAATGATATATCAATCTCAGTATCATCATTTAAATACAGATCAACATATGTGCAACGCAATTGCTCTCTCCTGTTGCAGATTTTCTATAAAAATTTTCTGCAACAGGAGAGAGCAATTGCTTTCGTTCATTTGAAAGAATAATTGAGTTCAAGAAGATCCTGACGATAATCTCAATAGCACTCACAACAGAGCACAAAATGGAACATTGACGGACCCCCAGCAAGCCAGAGACGGGACCAGGAGCCCGGAAGGAGTAAGCATCCCATGTTTGGCTAGCCGCACCCGCCGTCGATGTTCATACACGGAAATGAAAACAATATCTAACATACATGCGCTGTCTGAGGGTATGCCTTTATACAGTCCCGATTACGTTAACTGTCCCCCCTTTAACGTTTTTTCTCCCTTCATCTCTCCAAATTTCGCTTCTATTTTTCCGTCTTCATTTTCCCTCACAAAATTTTTCTTCTAATTTTCCTCCTTTATTTCGCCTTAAAATTTCGCCTTCAGTTTTGGAAGAGAAAAATGAACACGAATTTTTGAGAAACAGAAGCAAAGCGTAAAAGGAAAGAGAAACGCAAAGCGTAAACAGAAGAGAAACGAAAGCGAAATATTTCGCTTTCATTCCGCTTTCAGTCCTCTTGTCAATCAAAGCGAGACTTCCTCATTTGCATATTATGGGATTTCCCGAAATAGAGGGTACAAACGTTATTTATTGTACTTTCTTTATGTTGCATTAAAATACACGACTAATTAATTTTATTTAGATACATTGTAAACGAACTTTTTCTGCATATTTAACATTTATTAGTAAATCGAAAAGTAGCATTTTGTATGTATAAGTTAAAAATCGTGGTTTGTTTTCTTCGCATTTGTACATCTATAGCACAAATCCATTTTTTAAAGTAACATACCAATTAACAAATCGTTGTTTTGACAAATCAACCGCGCAGGGTACATGTACGTAAGTGTCGTTTATCCATTACCTACCAGGTGTGAAAATCATCGGAGCGTGATATCACCATGCGGTCATTTCAATAGGGAGAGAATATCTTCACAATGAATTTAAGTTAAAAAATTTAAAATTTAATGTTATGACTTGATATAACCAGAGACGTTTATAAAAATATATACATCCCTGATTTAATGATGTAATTAAGTATGTAAACTACCTACTACAAATGTACCTTTCACATTCTCAGCTTGCATGTGCACATGTAGTGTACGTTCTCATTTTACACTGTTTTCAAGGATGTATTTTTAAAGAGATTTATTTTTTTCTTTACCTTTTCATTATTTTATTATTTTTTTTCTTTTCCTTTTTCGTATTGACATATTGAAGGCTATTTTATCATATAGTACATGTAATACATTTCAATTGAAAGCTCGTAGTTTAAAAAAAAAGAAAAAAATTGTCATAGTCAAAACGCAGGGGCAGATCTAGAACCTCATCTGCCGGGAAGGACTTACGCTTTTTATTTGGATGAATTGCGAGGCCAGACAGCCGAGTAGGGGGTTGGTATACCTCCCATTTGCGGGAGCTCGAAAGGGGACCCTTGCCCGATTAAGTTTTGAAAAAAAGGTGGCTCCTGGATCGTACTTGAACTCGAGATTGGACCGAGCGCATGGTTCAGACGTGTACGTATATATCTTTAAGATACAGTGTCCTTTAAGATAAAAATTTAATTGAAAATGTAAATTTTACCCCAAACGGTCTTTATAGAGAAAAAAATGAGCCATAAAAAGTTTTATTTGAAAATATGCAGTAACCACTCTAATATTGTCGATTTTGTAATAAGGCCATTCCAAGTTTTTTTTTCTGTTTAGCGTCCACCCGGATGACCAAAACCTACCTACCTGTTCAATTAAAAAACAAAAGGACGTAAGAAAAAACGAAGCAATTTTCAACAAATTTATTGCATTTTTAATCATTTGAGTATCTCTCAGTGTAAAAAAAAATATGACGTTCAATAAGCTGACTAAACACATTTACATGTACATTGGTCCTGACCTTCTCAAGAGTGTTCTTGACCTTAAAGTTCCATACGCTAAGACCTAGGGTCCACCCATCTTCTATTTCTGAAGCTCCATCAGAAGCTTTTATAAAACATGATGAGTACGAGCGGTCTTTCATATCTATCTTTCTTTTAAATATACCTCTCTTTTGCTTCACATATGCATTCGAACAGGGAGGAAAATGTTTACACATCATTTACCTTCAACAAACGCAAACTAGTCTAGGACATTATCCTTATCTATATCCACTTTAACAGTACAGGCAGTACCCCCAGAACCACCCTGACAACTGATTTAGGTACTGCCCCTCACCAAACACCGACGAAAACGGATAAAAATGTAGTAAAAAGATGTCACTTGAGATCTTTTTTGTTGCTCAGGAAATGAAAAATATAAGAAAATCCGTAATGTACAAATTCGAAGTTCAGGAAATTGACCTTTTATGTTTTTTTTTTCATGACACATGCTGAAAACCTACGCGCACGCGGACGCTAAACAGAAATAAAACTTGGAATGGCCTAATTAAATCTCCGTATTCCTCTATAGTAAAATCTCAACAAATTGTAGGTGGCGCTAATGGAATGAATTAGAGCTGCGCACCCCAAATTCAAAATGACGTTTTTAAAGGTCTATAGCTGCGAAAGTGTGCGTTAGATTGGCCAGGAAATTTAAATTTGTACAAATGAGAATGTATACTTTCATATGAAAAGAAAGATTTTGCATTACAAAAATTTGTAAAACTAATTAATTTTCAGGGACACCGTCCTTTAAAAAAGGAAACCATTTTCTAACGCTATCTCTTCTTGTGCATGGCATGCCGAAATCGTCAACAAGTCTTTAGGGGAGAGGAGGGTGATTAGATTTTTTTTCATGGGGTGGGGGACAAATCATGGCGAGCATCTTGTTTATTATTTTATAAAAAAAAAGTTATACGTACAAAGCAAAAAAAAAAAATCATACATGTACAATGTATATATAAGAGTTTTTTGGCAAATTCTGAAAGGATGGGGAGTCCTCCTATTCTTGCTCTAGATTCGCGCTTTCATTCAAACAATGTCTCTAGATCTATTACATGTTAATATGATTATGAAACAAATTATGTCAACAATGTGATTAATTCATCTCATGACCAGGGCTTCACATACCAGGATCGTGAATCAAGCACAGCATGTTGTATCGGGAATGCGCCCCCACTAAGAATTGAAAGAATATTATAATTTTTTCCGTCGAGAAAAGTTTTCAATTGTTTGATAAGACGGCCGTAATTCCTTCCCGATATAGTACATGTAGCCAGCGATTGTAATGTTGGAATCCGCGAGAAATTTTAATAAATTCATGGACCAAAGAAGGATTTTTGTGAATGGATGAAAGAACAAGGAAAAATCGAGATAAAATCGAAATTAAGATGAAGAATCTTAAAAAAAAAAAATAAATAAAATAAACAGTGAAGTAAGAACTTTTTCAGAGCATGGAATTGGACCTCCCGCAAATAAAAACAAAATGGGTATGAAAATTAAATTGTAATAGCGAAGAAGGAAGGGAGCATTGAGTATAAAAGTTTGCCCCGTATACACAAATGACCGAAAAAAAAATCATATATTCGTAAGGGGGAATTCCCTTAAGTGTTTCCTTTAGTCATTCTTGAAAGAATATAAATAAAACACACTCTAAAATATTGTTTATTCATTTTATATCTGACCATTCATGACACCGTCACTTTTGGACGTAAATACTTGAACGCATGACTGACTCCACATAGGTCAAGGGCGGATCCAGAAATTTTTTTCAGGGGGGGGGGTCCTAAAGTCCAAAATTTATGAAGAGCAAAAAAAAAAAAAACAGCATACGCGAGAAAATAAAGTTTATGTCAGTTCTGTTTCTAATTATTAATAAAACAGTTAACTGGAGAGTAGTGGCGAGCAAAAAGCGTAAAATCTCGAATTTTCACATCATAGTACTTGATTATTGATTGCCAGTTCTAATATATAAATACAACAAATGGCGAGCGAAAGCGAGCCAGCGAATTTTTTTTCCGAGAATTGGAATAAAATCCACTATTCGTATCTTTTTCAGTTACTTTTCGTTTTCTTTGTGCTCCTGTCTATTGACCTAGGTGTAATTAGGAAAGCCAAGCATCATTTGAAAATAACGTACATGTATGTAATAAATTCTGGCGAGCGGAATCGAGCCAGAGAAAATTTTTGAAATGCTGATAGACGTCAAAATATTATCAAAATGAAGATTTCTGATACAAATGCATGATATATTTTTCAAATATTATGACAACAAAAGGGGAATTAGGAAATATGTATATTAATTTTAAAAAATCTAGATATGCTTCGAAAATTCCAGGGGGGGTCCGGACCCCCCCCCCCCCCGACCCCCCTCTAGATCCGCGCTTGCAGGTAGACTACCATGTCTACCTGAACGACACCTGTCATAATCGATCGATTACGGGGTATACACATTACGTTAAGTACAAGGGGTCAATAATGAGAACTGACATCTTGATGAATAAGATGACTTGCTTCTTGACTCATATTTTAAAATAATTGTTAAATAAGTTCTATGACCCGTTGAAACGGACCTTTTTTACACGATAAATTTAACTGTTTTAAAATGATTAAATCTTATCCAGAGACTCAATATATCTAGACATATCAAAACAATTATCATAGCATATAATTCGATAATAAGTGTGATTTAAGAAAAGAGTGTAAATAAACGTTTAAAAATATTGTAATATTTAGATTTTAAGCCTACAGTGACCGCATTTAGCCCCGCCCATATCTATTTCCAAAACGAGGCTGTAGGCGAACATTGAAAGCGAACTGAAGGCGGAATTTGAAAGAGAAACGTAAGCGGATTCGTAAGAGAAACGTAACAGAACATGAAGAGAATCGAAGCGGGAATTAAAGGAGAAATATTTCTCTTTCGAGTTCGCTTTCAGGGTTCGCGTCTATTTCACCTTACAAATTCCTCTTCTCTTTCTCCTTTCACCTCGCAAATTTCTCCTCTATTTTTCCTTGTACATTTCGGCTTAAAAATTCCTCTTCAATTTTTTCGTCTTCATTTTACCTCACAAAATTTCTCCTTCGTCTAACAAAAATTCCCCCTTGAGGGGTAGACAGTTAACGTAATCGGGACTGTAGAAAGTGATATGGCGACCATGTCAGGGAAAATTTTTCAAAACACTTACTGTCAAACCCCTCGCGGGGAAACTTTTTACCAGCTTCACACGGCAAAAGGCATAAGTGTGACACAAATGAGTTAAAGAATATCCTGACGATAACCATAGTGTTGTATATATTTGTTGTTGCATTGGCTCTTGTAGTTAGTTTCTGTCATTTTGCGGTACTATTATACACAACACTTGTGCATTTTTGGAGACAGATTTGCTAACTGGACAAATAAGAAGATTGTGCGCACTCAATCCTGCAAACCAAACCATTTGCTATTATAACGTGGCTGATGACGGTACTTTGTCGGCAGTGGTTGCACGTATTATCGTTGATTTATGTGTAGACTTTTTTGTGTCGTTGTCTCTGGTATTAAGTTTTTCTTTACCTTTTTTGTCTTTTGTTGTGTTTTTTGAATCTTGGTTCTGGGGTCTAGGGTTGTGAAATCGGATAAAATTTACTATCGATTATCGGACACAATCGGAGGAGTACTTTCGACTGATAATCGATGTATAACAATATTTTTTTTTTTTTTAACTTTTAATAATCATTCTCCGTAAGGACCAAAATCGAGCGGCACGGCATGTCATGGGTTTTTATAATTTTCAGTATAACGGGTATATATGAAGTACTGAGGATGAAAATAATACTTTTCGGTCAATGTGACCTCTGGTTGCCATGGTAACGAGGTCACTCTATTTATAGCATTTTTGAGACCATAAAATAGGCCAGCTTCCGATACTGTGTTGCCATGGATACCACTGTAACATTTTGTTCATTTTCACAAAAGTTGTTCTTCCTAACTTCAATTTTTACTTGGTACACTAAGTTATCTGATATTATTAGAAATGTAATTGTAATCAGGACGCTAATTATATTAATCCAAAATCAGTTAAAATGAAGCTAAAAATAGAGGTCAAAATAAGGGCCAATTTAGTATATTTTTGGCCATTTTCAATCTTAAATATCACAAAACGCACCAACAGGAGATCATTGATTTTCATCAAAGAAAATATATGTTTATTGACAAATAAAATGAATGGAAAATTGGAGTGGGTTAATTAGGAGTTTTACCTAAATTCTGTCATCAAAAACCGTTGCTATGGCAACATTAGACCTGTTTGATTGTTTCATATTATTTTTGAAATTGATTTTATTCCTCTTTAGAGTTACGTATGATTGTTAAAATGTATGCCTGGATAGATATAACTTAATCCTTTCACTTAATAACAATTAAAATGTTCAAGGTCATTTACTTGAAGTTCTAGGTCATTTCTACTTTGAGACTCAAATATTGAAAAAAATATTGAATTCTTAATTTTTTTGTTATCAATTCCAATGAAATTTTATTTGAATATTTTCATAAGTCATATTTATTATGAAAGTTTATGAATATAAGAAAGAAACATCTTATATATTTTCAAGGTTATTTTTATATTCAAACGTCTCTGATATATGTATGCATGAATTTCTGTTCCAGTATCATGCGTGGATAATTTAATAAAGATTGTGTTTGAATTCATCGTATCGAAACCTTTCAGTCTATTGTTGCCATAGCAACCAAATTTGAAGCTGGTTTGCATATAAAAGGACAAATTTACCCAATCAAATTTTTATAGTTATGTATAGTTCAAAGATGATACTCATTTGATAACTAGATTTTGGACTTCAAAAATGAGTGCTTTTGTTAAATTTTCAACCTTGTAAAACAGTAAAAACATGTAAAACAGGGTCTTCAAATGCCCAAAAGAGAGCATTTTGATACCCTATTTTGGCCCAATTTTTCATCTTGTAAACAAGAGGCATCCGAGATTTATGTAAAAAACTTTACCAATATGTGTAATGAAAAGGACTGAAAGAAAATAATCAAAGTAATTTCAGATACAAAATGTATCCGTTTCCATGGTAACGAAGCCTACAAATATGCCTCGTCCTGTGAAATTTCCCGATTTTTGAAACTTCAGACACGGTTACCATGGCAACGACAACCTTTTTGAAAAAGACTTGGGTCGATTTGCATACTAGTACTTCATATTGAACTTCCATACCAAAAATCTCAAAAATCCATGACATGCCGTGCCAATATGTCTTGAAATTATTTGGCTCTTACAGAGAACTGCTGTTAAGACTTTCGACACAAATTAATAGCAATTCTCTGTAACCATTTAAACAATTTCGGCACGCATGGTCTCCGATTTTCATGAAATTTCACACATAAGTAGGGACCAATGAAAAAAGGAAAATTTGACAAAAAAATTAATTCTAGGTCATCTGGTTACCATGGCAACGGCCTTTAAAGTTGAAAAATTGGCAAAATTGAGATAATTTGAGGCTCTATAATTTGGTCTATATGGGACATCAATGGAAGGTTTTTTATGTATCCTAAAGATTAGGACATAAAATTTTAAATAAGCTCACTAGTAGTGTCTGATACTGTAAAAGAGGCTGGTTACCATGACAACATAATTAGCTAATTTTGATATATTGATTTCAAAATGCTGTTTGTATTTTCCAATTTTTCTTCTCTCCTGATGGGTATATGATAAGGAAATAGTATTCATTTTATAAAATGAGCAAATTCAAGATAAACCCACTTGTTGCTATGTACATTAGTTACCTTGGCAACGTTAACTATGGTCTTTAATATTACTTATTTTGCAACTTCAGAGTCATTTAAAAAAAATTTGCATCATGATGAACAGATAAAAATTGTTGGGAAATATCCAACACAAAGAGCTCTTTCAAAAACCGTGAAAAAGCTATGGGGAACATTTGTTACCATGGCAACCATTTTTTATTATTTTCATAAAACAGTAATTATTAATCCAAGGAAGTTCAATTTTGATAACAATAAAGATCAAGTAAGCCTCTATCAAAATATAATAAAAAAGTTTCAAATAATTAATGGTTGCTATAGTAATTTGGCCATACATTATAAAAATAAGCATTTTTTGTTGTTTTTCGAAGCCTTTTTCTCAAAAAACGAAACAGGCTTACACAACCTTTTTTACATATACGATAAAGCAAAGTCTAAACTTTATTTTAAATTTAAAAAAATTCAAATTACTTAACTTTTGATGCCCGTATCCAAGGACTCAAAGTGGGCCTATGTGCAATTTTACACAATCGTTCCCATAGCAACGGGCTATTTCCTGGATATTTTGAAAAAAATTCTTTCGTGTAATGAAAGATCTTCTTGAATACATAAATTAATTTTCATCACTTTGAATAAAAATTCAATGATCTAGTAAAAAAAGGACTCTAAATATTGTCCAAAATTGCTTTCATTTTTGCGATTTGAGGTCATGTTGCCATAGCAACGAACATAAACTTTGTCCAAATGTAAATCTTTATGTTTTATTTGCATAAAAAACTCAAAAAGGTAAGTAATTTATTGTTGAATTTTGAAAAAATGGCAAAAATACTATTTTGATAGGGTACCTGTGTTGTTGCTATGGAAACATATAGATAAGACCATAAACCCAACACTATTATTACTTAACTTGAAAGAGCAATGATAGGGTACTGATAATTCATTAGTGTTTGTTTTAGATTATGCTGCATAAATTATGTATGTGACTTCAAAAACGCCCAAAAATGCGTTTCTTCAATATTCAAAGTCCGTTTCCATGGCAACCGGATGCTATATTAAGAAAATTTATAACAGACTTTTACTTTTGGGTCAGGCCCAACCTTATGTACAAATTTGATCAAAATCTGAGACATGCCGTGCCATGCGTCCTTCATAAAAGTGCAAATGCTTACAGAGAATAGCTATTAAAGACTATGTCATTGGTCGATTTGCCTGGTTAGAGATATAGATGCTACACTTTTTACATGTATTTGCTAGAGTCCATTTTCATGCCCACCATTGTGATACATTTCTAGTATCATTTTGCGTGAAGATAGAACATTAAGTAAATTAGTGTATGAAATCCGATCAATCGATAACGACACTTTGATTTCTTAGCGACTATAGCGCTGATCTTAGCGACTATCGTCACAACACTACAGGATGTTTCAATTTTCATGAATCCTGTTGCAGATCTCATTCGTCGTCAAAAAGAGGATAGACAGCGTCCGTCTTTGTGCGATCATAAGTAGATATAAGGAAAATGGTAAATGTCTTCAAATTCAATAGCATCGTTTCAGAACAGATAAATTTGCAGCATGGACCAGACATGCACGTTTCGGGTACTTAATCCTCGTCAGTGATTCTCAATCTAATTAAACAATGTAATATGGCCAAAGAATGTGAATGTTATTATGTCCATAAATGTACCGAAAGACGTAGTGCGATTGGTGGAATATGAAAAGCAACCATACTATAGGATTGATTTGTTCATTAGGATATAACAAAACTAGGGCTGGTCGGTGCACCAAAAATTTTGGAGTTTCGCAATAAGTATTGTCGGTTCGATGCACCGATGTAGAATGTTATTTATCGTAGTAAAAATTAAGCTAAAATTATTCAGAAAATGTTTGAAATAGCTTAGAAACTACATTATTGACGGACAGAAAGTAAGAAAAGAGCGTACATTCACACATCGCGTCAATAAACGTGAAAAGGAAAGTGAAAGTAGATTTACGTTCGCTTTTCATGAACTGGTGAGAGGAAGCTTTGGTTAGACAGCAACAAGAAAACAACGGGGATTTAATCTCAAAATAACACTTAAAGAAATCTATGTGTACTAAAATATTTACTGTAAAATCAATAGGAGACCTGAGAATAATTGAATTTTAAAAACTGAGGTGTTAAAACAAAACAGCAAGGTGTTATAACAAAATTTAATGTATACATATTTATTTTTTCACAGTACAAACTGTAAGAGTATTATCCACAAGAATGAAAAGAACACATGTAGATGCCCAAACATTCTTCAGAAATTTGAAAAAAAACAATGCTCTATAATGTTAGACTGAGTGTATGTGTTGCTGAAAACAATTCATTTTCTAAATTTATTTATATTTGTTGTATTTTTTTCCATTTAACATATTATTTTTTTTTCTATTAATCGAATCTAAATTAAACGAATTGAAGGATACCTGGATCGTTCCAGTTAAAAAAAACCTACTTTGCCCCTAGAAAACGAACTAAGATCACACAATTGCCTTTGTTATTGTTGTTTAGAATCAGACGGCCTTCCGCCAAGTTAATTGTAAAATATTTCTTCCAGAGTGAAGGGATGGTACAATTAAAAACAAGAACACTCTAATACATAGAATATTCGGCTCCTTGGTCTTTATCTAGTGCAAGAAAGACAATGTATATGAAATATTAAATGTAATATTTATAATTCCATATGCATTTTCGATTTTAAATTAGATAAAGGACATAAGCCGAAAAAATGTTTATAATAGTGTTTGTGCTTTTATTATGTGGCTATCTTGATTAACTGCGCGAACCATTCCATTTGCTCGGTTTCATGTATCAATTGGTCTCGAAGAACGCTCATGTATTGCTGTAAGATCAAAGCACAGGGGCCCTTGCAACACACAAATGAATATGTAAATGGATATAAAAGCAGAAGGCATACGAAACAGCTCGATCTCTGTAGCGGGCTCATGCAAGCGGCGTCCAACTGACATTCAGTGATGGCAGTGGTCGGGGCCCTGTCTTCCCTTACGCAGTTTGAACAGGACCTGTCATGGAGTTTCGTCGTTATAGTCAGTCAGAGTGCAATTGGTAAAATACAAGGTTGTGGATTGCTTATGTACCCTGCCTAGTGTCCGTCTGGTGACAGCAGGATCATATCAACGTTATAAGAATCGTTTGATGGATAAAAGTAGAGGACGGAGTATCACAGGGATGAAGATAGATGAGTAATAACGTTCTCACTGAAAGATGAAGACTCACGCAAAACAGTAAAAATAAAGGGGACCACCAAGTAACACATATATGAATATGTGAATTAATTTCAAACGCATAAGGAATTCAATTCTCTGGTACGTTTAAATTGGCTTTTCAATTTTCTTCAAAAAGGTCAAGATGTGAGACGTCTTCAAATTTAATAAATCATTTAACACCAGACATGCCCGTTTCGGGTACTTAACTCCCTTCTTTTAACCTCGTCGTTGATCCCCAATCTAAACAATGAGATATGAACAAAGAGTGTGAAAATCATGTCCAAAAATGTATCGAAAGACATAGCAGGATGTTTGGGATATGATGCTACAGGACCCACGTTTTAGAAATTTCAAGAAATAATAATAACTGAACTTTTCGAATGCGTTGAAAGAACGATAAAAGGGAGTTAGAACAATCCGATTAAGGAATCACACAAGGAGTCCGACCCACATGCAGAAAGGAGAGGTGATCTGGACCCTATCTGCTTGACGAAGTTTGACTCTTTGTCAAGTGTCAGAGTGTCCATTTGGTGAAACCAAGATTATATCCTGGGTATAAAAGGTGATTGATGATTCTGCAGCATTTTCGATAAAATCTTTTATCGACTATTGATTCTCCTTATTTTGTTTATTACGTCGCCATTAAAGGGAGGTTAGAGAAATACCAATGAAATATACTCTTTTGCATGTATAGAACCAAATTTGAAAAAAACCTATGTGTTAAATTTATAAAGAATTAACTCTTAAAAATTCATAACAACGGAAACCTCTTAAAACTGTCTACTGTGAAAACTAGGGAAATATACTTTGTTAAATTATAAAATCATCCTCTTAAATTTTTCATGGAATTTTTTTCAAAGGGTTATATCAATAAAAATAATCTGTAGCACTAACTTTGAATCAGGAAGGTCAAACACGTCCATACAAACAAGGAAGAGAAGGAGGTCAGATGATGAACCGTTTTCTGCACTAATCATCATAGGTACACGTAAATCTAGGGTACCGACCGCAGGTAACAGGTATCATAGCACAGTCGCAAAATCCCTTTGATCTACAAGTCTCATTTAAAACCAAAAGGATAGATTTTTCCTATATTATACCTTTATGTCCTGTTGTACACGATCGTGGCCTTAAACTTATATCAATCTGGATTCGACTGGTACAATTTTTAGGATGGATTTTGATTTCTTTTATTTATTGAACCAAATCAGAAATTGTATAAATGGAGCCTTGGCTAAAAGTTGGCAGTGTTTGTAATATTTTTCCTGACATGGTCGCAATAGCACTTTCTATATAGACATAACCTCAGACAATGCATGTTTTATAGATAGTGTTATCATTTTCATGCGTGAACATAGACGGCGGGTATGGCACCTCTTCCGCTACCCCTTCAATCCGCCATTATTTTCAATTGATTTTTCATGTTAGTGAAACAAAAAGACGACTTGACTTAGTTGACTAGCGGGCATCATAGAACTTCCAGCATATTTCAGCGGTCATTCAAATTTTAACGTCATTCAGATTTTGTTTTAAATTGAGGCCATACTATGGACATCGCTAACTTTGTATTTTCAAAAATTCCATCAAGACGAATATTGCCCGAACTTAAAACATTATCTTCCGTCTATTTCCATCAAAATCCTGTCGTGGTCTTACTTGTTGTTCACATCTTGCGCGGAGGTCAAATATTACGCAATCTATAGGCTTACCTGATTTGAATATACAGCCTTCATGAACTGACACTTATACCCAGCTAAATAAGGTCATCATACCATGATACATGTAGGTAAAAGTCATACTTGGTTTAATCCGAATACACTGTAAATTCGTTTTAGAAGAAAACCCCCCTCCCATCCCCCTTACAGAAAAAATAGAAATTAGATACTAAATCAAATAATAAAAGTAGACAAATAAATAAAACGCATTTCTTACAGATGTGTTTTTATCTATCATTCAATATAAACAAAATTGGTTAGTTGCATATCCCTCACTGAATTCAGATAGCCTCTCGGGAGCACATGACGACACACACAAAAGCAGATAAATCAATCGCCCCGCTTCAATGATTAGACTTTTCAGGTCGATTTACAGGAAAATGGACCGTCGGAAAAATATAATTCTTTTAAAAATTATTCTCTATATGAATAAGTAAATTACAATGATATTTGAATTTGGATATGCTACTGAATCGACCCTGAAGGAATTTTGGAGCCGCGCACTCTTTGTTAAGTAAATGCAGAAATTCAAATTCTAAAAATAATGAAAGAGGGCGCTAGTGAAATTAATTAGGACTGCTTATGAAAAGCATTTTGGCTGGAAGCATCACTGATGAGAATTTAATATTCGAAACACGTGTCTGGTGTATGAAAAGTTGATTGAAATTTTCTTAGTTGGAACTCTTCCGCATTATTGTCATTTTTTTATTGAGTTATGTGGCATAATGTTTTTTCTTTACATGTGAAGAGAATGTCATAACTGTTTTACTATATTTTGGTCACCCCTCCCCCGAAAAGTAGAACCGTGGAAAATATTGAATATAGCTAAAATTAACCGATTCAATATATAATTTCTTTTACCGTGAATTCATGTGAAAACGTCGACTCGCACGGCAGTATTATTTAATTTCTTTTTCTTTCACGAAAGAAATCTGAATAACAATCAAAGAAGACGAATCCAATAAAGTTGTCCTTTGTGATTCTTTGGAGCTTTGTTACTGTCTCCTCTGCTTGAGTGATTTTACGTTTCTCGTGATAAAGTTTTGTTTTATATTTTTCAAGAATTTGTTATTACTTTGATTGTGATAATTCTTTTCTTTTTCATCTTGGTTGTGTGTTTGACGTTCAACTACTAACTCATGACTTCGTCAAATTTGTTGTACATCGAATTTCTCTGTGATCTTACTGTTGATGCTGCAACGGGGTCTTGTTGGAGATCTCCTCCCTTCTTCTCTGATGTTAAACGTCTTCAAATTCGATAGCATCATTTAAGAGCAGATAGATTTACAGCACGGACCAGAAATGCACGTTTCCGTTACTAAACCCTCGTCAGTGATCCTCCATCGAAACAATGTAATATGGCCAAAGGGGGTGAAAAATAGTATTCCTAAAATGTACCGAAAAACCTAGCAGGATGGATGGGATACAATGCTACAGGACCAACGTTTCAGAAATTTCAAGATTTTTTTTATAACAGAAATTTTTAAATGCGTTGATGAAATAGACGATCAACCGAAATTGATAGAACTTGACTACATGTACCCTCGGGGATTCCTGGTCCACCAGCAGTTACACTCACCAAGAGGTTCAAATGTTAAACGTCTTCAAATTCGATAGCATCATTAGTTGACAAGTTCGATCAACCGTGAAAAATCGATGTTAACGAATAGGAGGGCAAATATTGATGAGGTTCGTAAAGAAGGAGATCAAGTAAAAGAAGAAGTTTCATAAGTTTCTTTCACACAAAATATCTAAATTTTCATTTCTTAGTTGGCAACATTTCAAATATTATCAGAATATATTGTAGTCATCATGCATCTACAAATACAACTACAAAATGAAATTCGGTGTATCAAATTGCCATCTTTGTAACTTCAAATGCAAATTCATTGGATGTCAAGTATAGAACTCCCATAGAAAAGTTTTTTCAGAGCATTTGGTCAACCTTCTATTAAATCGAAGGTCTCGATAATGAATCTCACACATTTTGACAATTCTTAATACATGTAATAAGAAAACGAAAAACAAAATGTTTTATGCCAATTGCAAGAAAAGGGAATGATCTAAAGCATGACCACCGTGCATTCATCCACCGAAATAACTCCACAAGAAAGTGACACATAAATGACTTCATACAAACTCAAAATCGCAAAAAGACACAACAACACAACTATATTTCTTAGAACATAATACAAAACAATCGTAACAGACGTACAGAAACATTTGTAAATGGATATAAAGAATTCTATAGCATGCGTATAACAGTCTGTGTTCTGCTGGCTGAAGCGAGCTCAAGATCAAGCACCCGAGAAGTCTGACCAACTTTCGGATAGGACAGAAAATCAAGTTCAAGTATTCTCTGACGAGTTGCAACAAGGCCCATCATGGAGTCCCGTCGTTACGATTGACCAGTGTGCAACGTTGGAAAAGACATTGTTACAAAACTGTAGATTGTTCCAGTGCCATGCTCAGTGTTTTAGTGTTGACTTTAGGATCATATCCTCGGTAAAGCAGGCGACCGACTATTTTCTTTTATTTTTGGTGGAAGCTTGATCTTCCATTGATCCTTCATATTTTGTTTATAAGGTCATCGTAAAATGAAGGCAATGAAAATTCCAATGATACATACTCTGATGACGGAGTCGTCCCAAATTTTGAAAGAAGTTCAGATAAATCATTGTAGAATTTCCAAAAAGATTTTACTAGATTATGATATATAAATCCTTGACTGATAAGGTTTTCTGTAATTTGTATATTTTGGTCATGGAAATCCGAAACATGGGAGCACGCACTAGCGTATCTGATGAGCTGAGAGATGTAAATGTCGTACGATCGCAATCTTGGAACATCGCCATCAAGCCTAGGAAAATTGACTATGTTTTAGCCAAAATCTTCTCTTTTGTCGTATATCTTTGTTTGAATTTCTCTGTTATGAATGTTGATATCAAGATCCAAAAATAGTGTAGCTTTCTCATTTGTTTGAGCTTTGTTCAATGTCAACTCTGGAGGATAAATTTGATTTTCGGACAAAATGTGGGTTATCAATATTCAAAATATCATCAAGATACCTAGAGGTGCCGTTGAAACATTTGAAGTCTTCAAATTTCTTGAGTTTTTTTTGCAGATTTTGCATAAATTATTTTTCATGTGTATAAAAACAAATCTGCAACCAGAGGCGCACAATTTGTACCCATAGGAATTCCAATAACATGCCTGTATAGAGTGTCACCAAATTATACAAAGATGTTGTCTAAAAGAAAGGACGAGGCCTTGCACAACTCAGATCGAGTCCATGATTTGTGCGATTTGTATTCTACTGAGGAAAACAACCCTTTTGTGTCAAAAGTACATATAAATTTTTTAACCTCTCAATCAAACTCCATTTGATAAGTTTTGAAAAGCGATCTTTTATCTTCTCATGAGGGAGTGTGGTGTGCATGTTAGAGAAGTCGTAAGATGAGATAGATTCGGCCTTATAATCAAATTATTTGAATTTTTCGATCACATCACCAAAATTCTTTATTGACCAAAAATAATTGATTTCGCTATTATTGAATGCAGTTTCACAATATTTTGATACATGATCCGCAATTGCCGTTAACGCTGATGTCAAATTAACTGGATATAAAAGTAGAAGTGCAATTGTTCGAGTTATCAATGAATAGAAATTTGTGAGGAGAATTGTGTAGTTTGGGCAGACAGTAAATAGTTGGTTCGTCTGATTTCGATATAGAGAGTTGAAATGAAGAAATTTCATCCAGATGCTTTTGTAAAATGGAAGGGAGAGTTTCATTGCTTTTTATTTAAGTGTTGGCGGCAGAAAGTTCCGAAAGTAAAACTGATGTGTAATAGCGCTTTCAAATGATTATACCGTAAATCTGGTCATTTTTGCTGTCGATTAATTTTTAGCAATTTTGCGGGTATGATGGACTCGCAAAAATATTTTTCTTAAAAATAAATCTACGTGAAGAAAATTATACTTCAGATACACCAATTCAACAGACATACGTTCCTGCACATGCATTTGTAGCTTTATACTTTTAAAGCCACATCATGTCCGTTTTAACAATCGGACTCTGGTGGGGGAGGACGTTGCATATATATCTCATTCAGTTACAAAAATCACTTGAACTAAAGAAAGAGCAATTGAAATTTTACAAAAACAAAGATATCACGTATGTTCATGCGTACATATGCGTTTAACAATAAGTAAAAATGAACATGTTAAATACAGATACGCTACGTCGATCGCCGAATATAGGTGTGAACAATAAATCTTTAGACAATTGGAGTGGGTCTTTGTTTGCAATGAGGGAGTTCATTTTAGTTAATTACTTCATAAGGTAAGTAAAATTCCTCTGATTGGGGCTGTCCTGTCATTACTGAAATCATCTATGATCGGTAAACTTTTCGGATTCAGGTTAGCGTACAAGCACTTCCGAAACGAAAAAGATATTGTTATCATTTCATTTGGAAAGAATAAAATTCTTTACTCCCCGGTTTTTTTTCTTTTCTTTCTTTCTTTTTTTTTCTTTTTTTTTTTTTTTGGTGATGATCGATTAAAACATGCAATAATCTTGTACAGCAAATAAACAAAAAATATCGTATGCCATAATATTATTTATTATGAATTCGAAAAAAAATTAGAATCACAAAAATAAATCTTACTTGAAACCGCAAAAATAAATCGACGCTAAAATATCCATATTTACGGTAGTGTTGTTTGCAGGAGCATACATTACATTCATTTTTGAAATTATGCATAATTAATTAGTTATGTGTTTGAACAGGGAGAGAAATAAAGATAACATCATCGGACTTTTTCCCTCTAATGTTTCAAAATATTTCTCCTTTTCGTCCCAAAATATACACTGTTGTACTTTATTTGAAATTTAGTTTTACAAAAGAAAAATGAAAGACTATTCCATTCCCATTAATTCAACGTGATTTAAAAATTTTCATAATCATTCGAAAAAAAAATTCTAGACTTTTTCCTGTTTTCAGTTGGGGGATTTATTTTTTTTTTTGCACGATTGGAAGGTTTTTGCCCCAAAACAGAACTTTTGCATCCCATTTTTTTTTCTGACGACACATTACATATTGTAGAGAAATCTTCTAGCTTTCATTTGATATGATATATAGCCATGTACCTTGAGTGTCAATTAAAGTCGAAAATTAGAGCTCTTTGTGACACTTGGCCACCCAACTTATATCAAAGTATTGAAAGAACAAAAGAGTGACGCCATAGGAATGTCTTATGCTCTGATACCTCGCTTCCTGTGTTACCCGTCTATCTACATTTAACCTTAGCTATATATTACGTAATACATTTTATCCTCTTTAAAGGTAAATTCGTCGTTTCAATATAAATCCTAGGTTCATGCGACTTGATTACATAATGTAATTCGAAAAAAATGAAGCTACATTTGAAAATATGCGGAAGTGGCAGAATTACCAATGACTTTTGCTACGCACTGAAAACTTTTCATAAAGTGTACCATGACGTATTTGTATTGATTCTTTACAGTACTTTTAGTTATTTTTTAGACTAAACATGCTTGACCTTAGGCATAATTTTATATAGGTTCTTAGATTGTTCATTATAAAGTTGTCCTTGTTTATTCTTTCGAGCTGAGTTACTGTTTGTTCTGCTTGTCCGAGTATTCGTCTCTCGCGACACACTTCTGTTTTATATTTTCTAAGAATTTGTTATTATTTTGATTGTGGTATTTTTTTCTTTGTTATCTGGGTTCTGTGTATGACATTCAGTTACTGACTTATGACTTCGTCAAATTTGTTGTCCTCTGAATTTCTTATTGATCTTCTCTGACAAGTTCGATCACGCGTCAAAATTTTACGTTAGCGATTCGGAGAGAAAATATCGATTAGGTCCGAAAAGAAGTTGGTCTAGTGGAAGAAGTAGGTCAAGTAGAAGAAGAATCAGCTTTTTAAAAAATATATCATTCAGTTTATATTTCGTCGGTGGCAACGTTTAAAATATAATCGGAATATGTTGTTGTCATCATGGAACTACAAATCATGTAATTCGTTGTATTAAATCATCATCTTTGTAACTTCAAATGAAAAGAACAATTGATTATAGTTTATTCAACATTCGAATCATAGCATTATATGAATCAATCAAACATACAAATTTGAGCAAAGCGTGTATTAGACACCTTGTTTATTTCATAATCACAGTGAAACTGTCATCGTGATTTATTACTAAGCGACGGTCCACTTCATTTGCTTGAGGAGAGATGGCATGGGTTTCCTGTCGGCGCAAGATTATTTTTGACCAAATAAGAACAAAATTACATGTACCTTGCCCGTAAGTTTTGCGTTAAGACCTAGTGATAGGGCTTCCATATTCCAAGGTCAAATCTATATTTCACAGCTCATCCGGTATGCTAGAGCATGTACTGATATGTTGGATTTTCATAGTAGAAATTTACAAATTACCAAGAAACATTTGGGACAAGGTTTTCGCTTTCAAAAACTAGTAATTTTACAAAACTTATTGTCAACTTCCTCAGAGAAGCATTGTATTCATTTTTAAAAGAATTGTAGCCTTTTATGTTTTCATTGTATTTCCGTTCTATTTAAGGAATTTTCCCCAAAGACACATCTTTCCCACTTTATAATTTTCTTTCGACACAATGCACATTTAAAAGGAATCCGTAGGCTTTTATTTCATTTATCAAATGTCTATGTACTTTGGATGTCAAGTATAGAACTCCCAAGCAAAAACATTTACAGAGCATTTGGTTAGCCTTTTATTAAATCGAAGGTCTCGATATTGAATCACACGTTTTAACAATGCTTAATAAAAAAAAAGTTTTATGATATTTTTCAATTGATGCCTAAATAATAAGTTGTTATGTGTTGGAGTTTGGAGAGAAATTAATATAACATCATCTGGCATTTTTCAAAATGGTTTTACCTTTTCGACACGAAAAAAAAAAAAGTCTGTACTTCAGGTGAAATTGAATTATATGGAAAAATGAAAGATTTTTCCAATCCGATCAGTTCAATATACTTTGAAAATGTTCATATTCTTTCCAAATAGATTGTAGACTTTTTCTTGGTTTCAGTAGGTTTTTTACTGCACGATTGGAAGGTTTTTGCCTCTTAACACATCTTTTGCATCCGATATGTTTTCTTACGACACAATGGATATTGTAGAGAAATCTGCTAGCTTTGATTTGATATGATCTAAAGCCATATACCTTGAATGCCAATTGCAGTTGAAAACTAGAGCTCTTCGTGACACTTGGACATCCAACTAATAGAAGAAAAGAGTGACGTGAAAGGAATGTTTATGCTCTGATACCCGTAATACATTTAACCTTGGCTATAACGTAATACATTGTATCCTTTGTAAATGTGCAGTCATAGTTTCAATAGTAAACGTCTTCATATTGAATAGCATCATTTCAGAACAGATAAATTGGCAACATGGACCAGACATGCACATTTTAATCCATGGTTCATGTGACTTGATTACATTATGTAATTTGAAAACATGAAGCTAATTTGGGGAATATGCGGAGTCGGCAGAATTACCAATGACTTTTGCTGTGCATTGAACACTCTTCCAAAATTGGACCATTACGTATCTGTATTGATTTGTTACAGTACTTTTTATAGTAAATTTAGTCATTTTCTAGACTAAAGATGCTAGACCTAAGACATAATTTTACATAGGTTCTCAAATTGTGCATGGAATAAAGTTTTCCTTTGTCAATCTATGGAGCTCTGTTAATGTCTTTTCTGCTTGTCTGAGTTTTCGTTGTCGTTAGAAAGTTCTGTGTTATATTTTCCAGCCTTTTGATTATTGATATTTTTGTTATTTAATTAATTTTCTTTTTTGGTGAAGTTGGTTTTGTGTTTGACCTTGAAATACTGACTAATGACTTCGTGAAATTTGTTGTCCATCGATTTTTTCAGAGACTCTCTCTGACAAGTTCGAGCAAGCGTCAAATTGATGTTAACAAATTGGAGGGCAAACATTAATGAACTTCGAAAAAAAAGAAGTAGGTCAAATAGAAGAAGAAGAATCATTAGTTTCTTTCACACAAAAATAGTTTAGTTTTTGAGTTGGCAAAGCCAACTCTCATTGCTATGGCTTTCAACTTTGCACTTGATAACCCTGCACGGACCAAACAACGCACAATGTTACTGGCGCAGTAAGAAATAGGACCACTACGATTTGACAAAAGAACATATTAGACGACAGACGTTTAAGTTCAAGTTGTAAATAATGGGTTAAATGCATTATGAGAATGCAAAAAAATGCTACAAGGAATGATGCTACAGGAATAGCGATCACATTTTGATGTCAGTACATTAGAATATGGCGCATCTTTTTTATTTGTACTTCCTTCCTCTGTATAAGGAGCACCCCATTTTTAGATAGATAGGTAAACGTGTTGTATTTAGGATAAAAAAGACCTTAGATTTAAAAAAAAAAATGTGGATGTGTAGAAGACTAAAGACAAGTAAATCAATCAATCAATCAATCAATCAATAATATTTATTTAAAGTCAGACATAATTTATAACAATCAACATTAGCTCTGATGAGCTATTTACCGACTAGGAAAAAAAGTTTTTCAGTTTGATACTTAATAAACCTAAGATGTTGGTTTTAAGTTGGTCAAGAAGTTTCAAAAGCAAATATCTCCTAAAGTAAAAGCGATAGGACATTATGCTTCATACATACACCCATAACAATTGCAACAAATTTGACATGATCATATTGACCTTGAACTCTTAACTCAAAATCAGTTATTTGGTTAAGAAGTTCTATCATTTTATATATTTATATATTTCCAGACATTTTTTTTTAGATTTGAGACAACTCTTGAATTGTGAGAATCACTCATTCAAGCATTTGAGGCATAGATTTGGAGTTTGATTTGTGCCAGTTTTATACTTGTCTTCTGTATGTTCGTCTCAATGTTACTTTTTGCCAACTCGCAGGACTTTCAGTCCTTTGATTATTTCTTTGTTGGCATATTTCAAATATAATCAGAATATACTCATCTTCTTTAACTCATAAAATAAGTAACGCATAGTATTTGTTCATTTCATCCTTAATGCAGATATAAGATAATCACATTTATCATTTTAATAGACAAAATCAAACCAAATGTACATAATTGTATTTTAAGACCCTCAGCTTTCAACGAGAACCTCTTCAGCGTTTTAAAATGTTAGTTAAAATGACTAAAAACAATATGCCCTCGATGTTCTTTTAGATGCCAAATTGTGTATTTTTGAGATCCGTGTGCGCTTGTTTTCTATATCATTTGAAAATGTTTTGATTCGATTGACAACGGATACACCATACTAAACAGCAACAATCTCATAATGGCGGTATTACTTCGCATGATGAAATTCTATTCTTTGACGTCATCCAAAGTTCGCCGCATTCCATAAATTTGGGAATCAGTTTTATCGAGAGAAATTTGTTTCATAAGGAGAATACCTCTTATTTTGACTTTTTGATCCTTGAACTATACAGAGTATTACTCACTTACAAAGGGGAGTCAATCATGTCGCAAGGTTTAAACGCATGGCATCGGACATTGTAAGCGCGCATTGCATTAAAGCGGAAGTGACCCGAAGAAATTTTTTATGGATATCAATGAACTTTGACTTGGGCAAAATTCAAATGCCTCATAAACATTGAAATTGCATGAAAACATTAAAAGTCGAAAATTCAAAATTTCATATTTTTACCTAAAAGGAGATTTTATGATAATCAAAAAATCGTACTTAAGCCCTGAACTGCTTGTCCTTTCTCTATTCCTTCATTAATGCAAACAAATAAGGTCACATAATCAATAGCTTGTGCATTTGAATAATAATAATACATTGTAATATTGTTATGGCAAATATGGATAATGACCATATCCCTGCATACAGCACAAAATCGATAATTCAGAAAATCAGAAACCGAAGGCATACAAAATCAGGATAAAACAGGAACCAAAGCAAACAAACAAAAACCTCCACCACACGAAAAGAAGCGAACTCCCGATATGGAAGCGAGATATATGTTTCTTCATTTGAAGAGTATATGTTGTAGTCATCATGGAACTGCAAATGCAACTACAAATTTTGTAATTCAGTGTATCAAATTGCCATCTCTGTAACTTCAAATGCCAAGTCACAGTACAGTTTATTCAACATTCGAACGAAACACGTTGATAATAGCAATGTTAGAATCAATCAAACATACAAAATTGAGCACAGTATGTATTAGAATCCTGGAATATTTCATAATCAAAGTGAAATCTTCATCGTGGTTTGGGACTAAGACACGGTTCATTTTATTTTCTGGGGGAAGGGTGGCATGGGTTTCCTGTCGGCGCAAGATTATTTTGACCAAATTATCAAAAAAAAAATTACATGTACTTTGGCCGTAAGTTTTGAACGGTAAGACCTAGTGACAGGGCTTTCATATTCCAAGGTCAAATCAATAAGGTAAAAAACAAAATTTGGTATGTATGAAATGGTCTTGTCAGAAGGAATACAATGTGAAATATGATAGCCCTATCATAATCGTTCAAATGTTTTGACCAAGGAAAAAGTTTTTCAAAAGTATTACAAACTCCAAGGTCAAAGTCACAAGGTCAAAATTTTTGAATCCACAGTAAGCTCTTGTCACAAAAACATATTTGAGATATGAAAGCCTTATCCTTTACTTTTCAAAATTTATGTCAAAGGTAAAGTTTTGCCGACTAACATACATACAAGCAAACGGAGGTGTACAAAAACTACATCGTATGTGCCCCTGAATCACCGATTATTGAGATCAAGGTTCATTGAATATATCAATATCAAGTCTTTATTGTTGAAATGTTGTATGTTTCTACGAAAATGATGTGAAATATTGGCATATTTGAATATCAATAGGATTCTATATATATATGTACTGTATGATTAACATTTGCAAACCACTGGACTTCTACATAGGTCTGTGCAGTGATATAATCTGTGCAAAAGGACAAAATTCATCGTTCAAAAGGTTAGAAATCCCAGTAGTTATTTACCAATGTTATATTGTAAATGCCACATCGAGGATTTTAATAGATGTAGAGTTGAAAGATATTGATAAAAGTTAAAAGATCACCAACGATTCAGTCATGTCCTCTCAGAAAACATATAAACCCCCGTTTATATAATATATTTTTACCTCGCAGAAAGAATATTGGTTCGTAAATGTTCAAAGATGACTGATTGCGCTTTGTTTCTGACTAAAGAAATACGTAGATTTACATTACTTTCTCTATCCAATATTTTTTTCTTAAGGTGGCTCAATAATCCAAGAATTCTTTGTCAGAGTCAAAAAAATTATTCTGTTTATTTGACATTCATGTCTGATGATTTATATTTGTAATTAAGATTACATATCATCGTTCATTTGATTGACTAATGGTCCTCTGAATATACATGTGTAAACCAATTCCGAAATCTGTCGCAAAACAATGAATTTTGATAGATAAATACATGATATAGGGATAATAATTTCACATTAAAACCATTTATGTGATTATTTTCACCATGATATAATCAAATATGTCTATTTCTTTATAGATAATGCTTTCAAAGGGTAATATAGCTAAAACTGTTCCCGAAACGTACACTTTTGTGCACCCCCACCCAGAATAAAAATCTTAAAAAAATTACACAGTACCCTTATTTGTCATCAAAGTGATAAGAAGTCTTTGTCAGAAGTTATTTTCTTTTACATATTTCTCAACGACAAACTCTGTTCTTCAAAAATAATTATAAAAAAGTACATGTTTTCGTTCATCCTGACTCAAAATACTTGGTTGTCATAGTAACGATTTTAAGGGGGGTGGGGTGGGGGTTAGGGTTGTCAATAATGTTTAAAGAAGGGGCGATTCTGAAATAAGTAACACAGAAGATGAAATTTCTAGATTTAGTTATATTTTAAACGGCGTTAACAATGTAAAATAAGCGGGTTTTTTTTCAAAGCACAACGATCGCCGGGTGTCGGAGATACGGAAAAATGAATAATAGAAATAGAAAAAGTAAACGGAAGTGTTTTTAAACATTTTGACGTTCAAGGTCAATAAGTAGACGTCGCTAACCTCCCTCGTTCTCGATAATGCGTGCACTCATTTGTAAAATGGATATATCTTTGAACAAAGCAGCGTTAAAACTAAAATTCACTCGCTCAAAGTTTTTAAATAGGGAAACTTTATTCGATAACACCTCGCTGCAAAGTACGATAGTTGACAAAATTGTAGAAAAATTTGTATTACCTAAGATAATTAGAGATAGCAAACTTGAAATATTTCATCTATTATATTGCTAAAATCTCAAAGAAATATCCTGTTTGATCATTAAATTTTAGTTTTCTACTTGATTTTATTGCCAAGCAACACACGGTTGAATTTCCGATGATGACGTTATAAAAATAATACGTTTACGGCAGTAGGGATATTTTTTAATATATAGATTTAACGATGCATTTGACTATATATATATTAAACACAGATTGTAGATGATTATTTTCTGATTCCATCGATACCAAACTTGTCGAAATCCGTCAAGAAACAAGTGAATAAGAGGAGTTTGAAGACCGAAACCGCACTCGGTACTATTCGAACCAGTATTGACGCCGGGAATATGATGACGTCAAACGATTATTGAGCCTCCTTAAATACTAGAATAAATAATTTTTCTTAATCCTGTATGAATAATCCTACATAAAATCGTAAACCCATTTAATGTGTTAATATTCTATATTTTTTCCAACGAGAAATATTGTAATTCTTACTGACTGAAATTGATGACATTCTTCATTAAAACATGAATTTTCGTAATTACATACTAACATAATACAGAAACGTTATAATCTTGACATTTTTGCTTACTCCAAGTATGTCTGTAGTCTATAATACAATTAATATACAACTAATATTTGATTTTGATATTATTGATTATTGATATTTTCATAGAAAAATAAAATTTTGTCCCAAAACTACAGAATTTTGTAATTTCATTTACATGAAATTAATTTCATCTCAAGTGATCCCTTTCATTTATCCTGAATACATTTGCTCAGAAAAAATTATACCGTAATTAACACTATGATTCTTGAATTTAAAGAACAATGACTCAATTTTCAATATGTTTGAAAAAAATGATTTATGGCCTTTGAAAAAGAAGACACTGTATATATGTTAAGTGTTGTTACGTCGCTATGCGTTAGAGAACAAACAAAATATAATGGGTACCATCAAACTTTTTCCATCACATTTGCACAAAAGCATAGTATAGTAAAGCATAGTAAACGTGGGTCCTGTAGCATCATATCCCACTCATTCTGCTACGTCTTTTGGTACATTTTTGGACATATTAATTTTCATACTTTTTGACCATATTACATTGTTTAGACTTAGGATCACTGACGAGGGTTTAGTACCCGAAACGTGCATGTCTGGTCCATGCTGTAAATTTATCAGGTTTAAAATGATGCTATTGAATTTAAAGACGTTTACCATTCATTAAAAAGAATTGTAGACTTTTCCCATTTTCATCGTATTCCCGTCCAATTTGATGAATTTTCCCCAAAGACACAACTTTCCCACCTTATAATTTACTTTCGACACAATGGGCATTTAAAAGGAATTCGTAGGCTTTTTTTTCATTCATCAAATGTCTATGTCCATTAATTTTTTTTTTTTGGGTGTCAAGTAAAGAATGAGTTGAAGAAGATCCTGACGACAATCTCAACAGCACTCACAATAGAGCACCAAATGGAGCATCGACGGACCCCTAACAAGCCAGATGTGGGACCAGGTGCCCGGGAGGAGTAAGCATCCCCTGTTGGCTAACCGCACCCGCCGTCGATGTTCACGCACGATAATGGAAACATATTATATACATGCACTGTCTATGATTCTGTCTATATAGAAAGTGCTATGGCGACAATGTCAGGGAACAATATTCAGAACACTTACTGTCAAACCCCTCGCGGGGAACTTTTTTACGAGCTCCACACGGCAAAGGCATAAGTGTGACACAAATGAGTTAAAGAAGATCCTGGCGACATTCTCAACAGCACTCACAATAGTGCACCAAATGGAGCATCGACGGACCCCTAGCAAGCTAGAGGTGGGACCAGGTGCCCGGGAGGAGTAAGCATCCCCTGTTGGCTAGCCGCACCCGCCGTCGATGTTCACGCACGATAATAAAAACAGTTGGCAGAATTACCAATGACTTTTGCTGCGCATTGAAAACTCTTCCACAATTGGACCACGAGGTATCTGATTTTTACAGAACATTTAGTTATTTTTTAGACTAATCATGCTTGGCGTTAGGCATTTATATAGGTTCTCAGATTGTGCATGAAATAAAGTTGTTACTGTCTCCTCTGCTTGTCTGAGTTTTCGATTCTCGAGATAAAGTTTTTTTTATATATTTTAAGAATTTGTAATTATTTTGAGTGTGATTTTTTACTTCTCATATTAGTTGTGTGTTTGACGCTCAACTACTAACTCATGACTTCGTCAATTTTTTTCTATCGAATTTCTCTGTGATTTTCTCTGACAAGTCCGATCAACCGTGAAAAATTGATCTTAATGACTCGGAGGGCAAATATTGATGAGGTTCGAAAGGAAATAGGTCAAGTAAAAGAAGAAGAATCCTAAGTTTCTTTCACTTAAAAAAATATTTAAATTTTTATTTCTTAGTTGGCAACATTTCAAATATAATCAGAATATGTTGTAGTCATCTTGCAACTAGAAATGCAACTACAAAATGTAATTCGGTGTATCAAATTTTCAAATGCAAAGTCCAAGTAATTTTTTTTACAGTTTATTCAACATTCGAACGAAACACGTTGATCATAGCAGTATTACAATCGATAATAATACATGCAAAGTTAAGCACAGTATGTATTAGAATCTTTGAATATTTCGTTATCGCAGTGAAATCATCATAGAGATTTGCGATCAAAGCACGGTCCAATTTATTTGCTGGGGAAGTGGTGGCATTGGTTTCATGACAGCGCAAAATTATATTTTACCCCATTATAAAAAGATACATGCACCTTGGCCGTGACTTTTGAACGGTAAGACTCATTTGTATATGATGTTTTCATGTGGTTGGCTTCCTTGTGCATATGCGTCTCCTTCTGTGTGTGTCTGTTTTGTGTTTTAACAGTGGGTGTTTTGGGGTTTTGCTTTTGGTGCTGCAACCTGTTGTTGTTGGAGATCCTCTCCTTTCTTTTAGTGACATGGTTTCATATTCCGGGGTCAAATCAAGAAGGTATAGAACAAAATTTGATATTTATGTAATGGTCTTGCAAGAAGGAATACAATGTGAAATATGATAGCCCTTCCACTAACCCTTCAAAAGGCTTGACCAAGGAAGTTTCAAAAGTAGTACAAACTCCAAGGTCAAAGTCACAAGGTCAAAATTTTTGAATTTATAGAAATCTCTTGTCACAAAGAATCATACATAGGATATGAAAGCCTAAACTTTACTTCTCGAAAGTTATGTCCAATGTAAAGTTTGCCGACCAACATAAATACAGGCAAACGGAGGAGTACAAAAACTACTTTATAATTTTCTTTCGAAACAATACAAATTTAAACGGAATCCTTAGTTTTTAATTCAAAAATCAAAAGTCTATGTACTGTACATTGGATGTCAAGTATAGAACTCCAATACAAAAGTTTTTTCAGAGAATTTGGTCAACCTTCTATTATATCGAAGGTCTCGATAATGAATCACACATTTTGACAATTCTTAATACATGCAATAAGATAACGAAAAAAAGTTTTATACCAATTGCAATTGCATACATTGCAGTCATTTTTTTATATTATGCATAATTAATTAGTTGTTATTTCTTGGAGCAGGGAGAGAAATAAATGATAACATCATCTGACCTTTTCCCTCTTATTTAACAAAATATTTCGCCTTTTCGCCCCAAAATATACACTTCAGACCGTTCTTTATTTGAAATTTAGTTTTACAAAAAAGAAAGACTATTCCTCATCTATTCAACGTGCTTTCAAACTTTTCATAATAATTTGAAAAAGAATTCTAGACTTTTTCCTGTTTTCAGTTGGGGGATTTTTTTGTACGATTGAAGGTTTTTGCCACAAAACACAACTTTTATCCGTTTTTTTTTCTTCAGATAAAATTGAGTATTACGAAAAAAGAAAGAATATTCCAATGCCATCGATTCAGTATACTTTCAAAACTTTCATATTTATTCTAAAAAAGAATTGTACACTTTCTCTTGTTTTCATTGTTTGTTTTTTTTCTGCACGATTAGAATGTTTTTGCCCCAAAACACATCTTTTGCATCCACTATTTTTGTCTAACGACACATTGCATATTGCAGGAACCCTTCTAGTTTTACTTTGATATGTATGATATATATAGCCATGTACCTTGAGTGCCAATTAAAGTCGAAAACTAGCGCTCTTCGTGACACTTGGGTACCAAACTAATATCAAAGTATTGAAAGAACAAAAGAATGACGCCAAAGGAATGTTTATGCTCTGATACCATGCTCCCCATGTACCCGTAATACAATTAACCTTAGCTATGTATTATGTAATACATTGTATCCTTTGTAAATGTGCAGTCATCGTTTACATCGTCAATGTAAATCCACGGTACATGCGACTTGATTACATTATGTAATTTGAAAACATGAATCTACGTTGGGGAATATGCGGAGTTGGCAGAATTAACAATGACTTTTGCTACGCACTGTAAACTATTTCAAATGTTTACGTCTTCAAATTCATTAGCATCATTTAAACGCAGATAGATTTACAGCATGGACCAGACATGCACGTTTCGGGTATTGAGCCCTCTTCAGTGAGTCTCAATCTAAACAATGATTTATGGGCAAAATATGTGAAAATTTTGTTCAAAATAAACAGAAAGACGTAACAAGATGGCTTGGATATGATGCTACAGGACCCAGGTTTCAGAAATTTGGGAAAATTTTGTAAACGGAAATTTTCGAATGTGATTGAAGAAACGACCAACCGAAATTGATCGAACTTGGCTACATGTGTCCTCGGGGACTCCTGGTCCACCAGAAGTGACACTCACCAAGATGTACAAATGTTTAACGTCTTCAAACTCAATAGCATCATTTAAACGCAGAAAAATTTACAGCATGGACCAGACATGCACGTTTCGGGTATTGAACCCTCGTCAGTGATCCTCAATCTAAACAATGAACTTGACCATGAGATATCTGTATTAATTTGTTTACCGTACAATTTTTTGGACTAAACATGCTTGACCTTAGGCATAAATTTATATAGGTTCTCAGATTGTTCATATAATTTAAAAGCTGTCTTTTGTGATTCTATGGAGCTGAGTTACTGCCTCCTCTACTATTCTGAGTTTTCGTGTCTCATCAGACAGTTTTTTAATGTTTTTCAAGAATTTTTAATCCTTTTGATTGTGGTATTCTTTGTTACCTTGGTTTTTTGTATGACCTTCGTCAAATTTGTTTTCCATCGAATCTATTAGTGTCCGAAATTGTTGTTAACGAATGGACCATTTTCCAGATAAAAGAAGTAACCGTTCCTAACCTTGATTTTATACACACAGACACCCGACAATACCATCTTGGTCTCCAAGGTGCATCTCATTCCGCTAGGCGCTTCGTTACAATGTAGCCTTGGGGAAAGGGGGTGCCATGTTTTTTCACGATTCGTGTAAAACGGTTCTAATGTCTTGTAGGCTATTTGTCATCATTTCTTTTTATTTGTACTTCTCAAATGGAAAAATATCTACTCAGAGATCGTAAAGTCAAGGATTCCTGCCGTCATAATTTTAGTCAGAATTTTGTTCTCTTATCTTTTTCGGGTCAATGCTTAATTCCGGTATCGTAAACGCGAGGTGAATACCACTGAGAAGGCCAGACAGGCTTTGGAACCATATTTAACATTCAAAGATGAGCAGATTCCAGCTCAATACTGAGGTCGGAATTTGAATGACGTCATCATTGCTATGTATTTTGTTGGCGGTGTGTCGGCCATATTTGTATACATAGCAACCGAAAGCAGCGGCGTAAGAATAATTACCGTCATCATTCAGATACCCTCTGACTTTACCGTAGTGATCTCGAGAAGGAGGAAAAAGATTGTGAGTTCCAAAAATACCCCTTCGCGCAAGGTAATATTGAGAACAGTGTGAACCTATGATGTTGTGATGCAAGACGCCGACATTACATCATTTTGCAAAATTGTGACGTCACATCTGATCGCACCGTCTGAAAGCACCTTGATGTTTTATCATGTCTTTTATTTTGACGTCACAATGAAAATATCGCAAAATTTTGTGATGTCTGGTGTTTGACTGTCTCACGAGTTGATTGGAAAATCATCTTTTAGATGGAAAATATAGAAGAAGTTCGAAAAAAATTAGGTCAAGTAGAAGAAGTAGGTCAAGAAGAAGAAGAAGAGTCATAAGTCTTTTTCACACAAATGACGTTAAGTTTGTATTTCTTTGTTAGCAACGTTTCAAAAAGAATCATTATATGTTGTAGCCATCATTGAACTACAAATTATGTAATTCGATGAATTAAATTGCTATCTTTGTAATTTCAATTGTTTAGAATGAAGATAACTGACGAGGGTTTAATACCCGAAACGTGCATGTCTGGTCCATGCTGCAAATTTTCCTGTTCTTAAATGATGATATTGAATTTGAGGACGTTTAACATTTTTCAACAAAAAATCGTTAAATTAATATTTGTTGGCAACGTTTCAAATCTTGAAGACGTTTAACACTTTTTAAGACAAAAGTCGTTAATTTAATATTTCTTTGTTGGCAACGTTTCAAATCTTTGTAAATTCATATGAAAAGTCCGGGTATGTTTCAAAGTTTTAACATTCGAACTAAAGACGTTGATCATAACAGTATGAGAATCAATCAAACATACAAAAAGTTTAGCACAATATGTATTAGAAGCCCGAAATATTTCATAATCATAGTGAAATCGTCAACACGATTTTTGGTTAAGGCACGGTCCATTTAATTTACTGGGGTGGGGAGGTGAAATGGGTTTCTTGTGGTTGCAAGTTTATAAAAGAAAGTAACATGAACCTTGGCCGTTAAGTTTAAATGGTAAGACTAATGATGGAACTTTCGTATTCCAAGGTCAAATTAAGAAGGTAAAAGAATTGATATCTATGAAATGGTCTTGTCACAAGAAATACAATGTGAAATATGAAAGCCCTATCACTAACCGTTTAAAAGTTTTGACCAAGGAAAAAAAATTCAAAAGTAGTACAAGCTCCAAGTTCTAAGTGAGAAGGTCAAAATTTTGAATCCATGGACATTTGACAGCTCATGTCAGAAAGAAACATTTTGAGATATGAAAACCTTATCAATTACATTTCAAAAGTTATGTCGAAAGTGAAGTTTGCCGACAAAAAGACCGACAGGCAAACGGAAAAGGACAAAAACTAAAAACTGAAGCACGGATAGTTGGGGCATAAAAACCGAATATGTATCATCTAAAGGCTATTCTATCGAAATTCTTACAAAATTGATATATTCTGTGCTTTAGGACAAAATTCGCAGTACTTATTGACCAATAGCTCATCAATTTGAAAGTAAACAGAGTTGAAACATATTTTTCTCTCGAATTACATTATGGCTAGTCGGCCCCCGCTCTTCGTCTTGGAGTTGTTGTTAGAGATCCTCTCCTTTCTTTTGTTTAGTGTGTTCTCATTTGCTTTTTATTCTTCAATTAAAATATTGATGTGACGCCATGCCTTTGTTCTACCAGTCCAAAATTTACCTATAACTGTCCAATATCAAATCTTGGTCACGTTTATTGAACAAAATATACGCGACCTAGATTTAATATTGGACAGGCGTAGGTAAAATGTAGAATGTACATTTGTCAGGCGACCCGTTACATTCCTTTCTTATAAATCATGTGACAAGAAGTACATCAAATTTTCAGAAGAAAGGAGGGGATCTCTAACAACACTAGGTTGAAGCACCCACAGCAAAATCCCAAAACACCCATGCAAAAAACACAGAACAGATACCCACAGAAAGAGACGCAAAAGGGACAAGGAACACCAGCTCACAACATAGAAACATGAAACACAAAAGACTACACATAAACCAACGAGACCAATGGGCAACCGGTGCCGACTTAGGACGGCCATCTGCCACGTAAATAGCAGACGGTGTGGTTATCCTGGATTACGTGCGCACAACCCTCCCACTATTCCGATTTCCCAGAGGTCTCGAAGAACGCACAATTATGGTGTAAAACAACCTCCTCAGAAAATTCAATTTAATTCATCAATGAAAAATCAAAAATTCACGAGAAAGTAGATCAAAGTTAACAAAGATACAAACAATTCTCAATTCACTATATATATACTGCACTCAGAGAGTATCCAAGTTCTTCATAATTTAATGTTAATTAATACTGAATCGCGTGAGGCTTGGACTTTTATTTCACCGCGCGTATGTTTCACATCCTGAATCTGGGTCTGCTCTCTTGAGTCTCTATTTACAAAAACATCAGAATATTTCACATTTTTGGACTTAACATTTGAATCAATCATCTCTAATTGCGCGTCAGAGGTAAGTTTGTAACCTCTAAGAGGAGAGAGCGGTGTCCGCTTTTCTCCGTGATCAGTTGTTCGTCGACACCTGCCGAATATAGCCGTGTAGCAGCGGTAGCTCGCAAAGAGTGGTTTGAATAAAATCCTTCATATCCGCATAGATCCAACAATTCATTCATTCATTCGAATCATTCATTCGAATTCATTCATTCATTCATTTATTTATTCATTCATTCATTCATTCATTCATTAGAATTCATTCATTTTAGAATAAAAGTTCATTACTTCTTCTATATCCTCCTATATCATATAAAAAAAGTTATTGAGTCGATACAATAATACAAGATGTAAAATAGGGTTTGTGGCGCAGGGATATATCGAACATTATTCAATGATATTACATGTATATTAATACTTTCATCATCATCATCATAATCATCATCTTCATCATCATCATCATCATCATCATCATCATTTTTTAATAGGTTGACCTACTCTTAAGGGCTGCCCCGCCCCTCTTTGTAAAAAAAAAAACAATATACCAACTTACCGTAAGGCATACTTCTCGTACATCAAATAACAAATATGGATAATGACCATATCCCTGTATACAGCACAAAATCGATAATTCAGAAAATCAGAAACCGAAGGCATAAAAAATCAGGATAAAAAGGAACCAAAGCAAACAAACAAAAGCCTCCACCAAATGAAATGAAGCGAACTTCCGATATGAGTGTGAGACCAGGTGTCCAGGAGGAGTAAGCATCTCCTGCTTGCATGCAACATCCTCCGCTTCAATTTGGTAGAAATGTCACATCCGGTTATATACATCTGTCCGGATTTTTAAGATCTTCATAGGCACGTGTAACTTCCTTCCGCTCAATATTTACATGACATATGTTACCAATATCCAATCAGTGATCGAAAGTAAAACACAAACCCCGACATCAGACTCCAAACCACCCGATATATTTCATTGTATTTATTGATTTTGGTGACAAGTATGGATAATGACCATATCCCCATACAGAGTACACATTCGATAATTCAGAAAATCATAAATCAAAGGCATACGAAATCAGGATAAAACAGTAATACGGAAGTGCTCCATCTCTATAACTGCATAAGGAAAATTTCAAACCAATTTTTCTGCACCATACACGTGTTTCGATGATAAATTCTTATCAGTGATGCTTCCAGCGGAGCTGCCGAAATTCATTTCAGTAGCTCCCTTTTTAATCTTTTGAATTTAGATTTGTACGTTTACTTTACAGAGAGTATGCGGCTCCGAATTTCCTCTAGGGTCTATTCAGTAGCGTATCCAAATAAAATCTATGTTCAAAATAACATTGGAGGGATGGTGGAAACAAATAAAACCTCCACCACATATCAGAAGCGAACTCACAAGTGGGAGAGAGACCATGTTCCCAGGAAGAGTCAGCATTTCCTGCTTGCATGCAACATCTGTCGCTTCAACTGGATGGATTTGATACATTCGGTTAATTAATTTCGGACGATAAAGAACATTCTGTGGTTGGATGGTTCAAAGACAGAATATCATCCACCATTCTGGACGGTGAGACATCATAGTGTATTACGAGTTCTCCGTATCGACCGTAGAACTTCCTCAGTGACGTATCCCTGACTGAGAAGCTTATCCGAAAGACGCCTAACTCTTAGAACAAAATATGTATATTTGGTACTTGTTCTGGAATAGCGAATCAATTGAGATATGAACACGCCATAATCAGGCGAGGAAGGAATGTTGCTACTCGAAAAGTAAAGTTTGAAATGCTGAAATTGAAGTCGTCACGTTTGTCATAGAGTGAGGTGTTCATGTGACCATCAGTGTCGTAGTACAATATTATGTTCAAATACGATGATATTTGGTCATAATGTCATAATGTCTAAATAGGCTGCTACATGTCCAAAACGGATGCAAAAAGGATGATATTACGATAGATTTCTATAAAAATTAAGTATCGATCAGTTATTCAGTCTCAAAGTCGAGAAGGCAAGGCAAAATCATTAGATTTTCCAAAGGAACGATTGCGAACCTCGGATTGAATCAAATTCCGAAGTGTGACCAGGTGTCCAAGGAGAGTCAGTGTCTCCTGGTTGCATGCAACACCCATCGCAACATGTCTTGCTTTGACAAGTTTTCATTGAGTGTTGTATTCAATCAGGCCACCTGATCTGACTTCGAAGTGATATGCATTCTGAGATTCGCAACTTATGCAATGGAAATTGTTATGATTTTTCCTTGTATTCGCGACTTTGATACTGAATAACTGATAGTTACTTGTGTGAGGATTATTCATTGCATTCAATTTTAGGTTTTGGCAGTTGGATCAAAATCAAAGGAAAGAGCACAGCAATTTGCAGAAAAAATGGGCATCCAAAATGCATATGGATCATATGAAGAACTCGCACAGGACCCTGATATAGGTAAATGCATAGAATAAACATTGAAAAAGAAACTTTATTGGCCATTATTCGACAATTCTTTTCATCCTACATGCAGTCAGGCGAGACTAGGTGAGGGATATTATTTATGAAATTGGGTAAAGGTAATTTTTCCCGGTTGACTTCTTTCAATATAAAGACTTATACCAGCATTCTGAAATGTTTTTGAATTTGAATAAGTAGAACGTTCAGTATTTCCAAAAAAAAATTAATAAATCAAACATGAGCAATACAGACGAATACGAGAAATACAGACGAACACAAGAAATACAGACGAACACAAGAATAATGATCTCTTAGACACATTCGACTTTCGTCTTGGGCAGCACATAAAAGCTTTACATATTTGAAAAAGCAATTAACGCTAGAAGGAGTCAAAAACTTATCACTTCTTGAGGTTGAAGGATTCGAGATTAAGTAAATCTTGTGTAATTCTAATGAAGATAGCATTCAGTGATCATAGAATATACAATATATATTTAAGAAATGAATCTTATATTTGTTCTGTTGATACAGGTATCACCCGAAAAATTGTACAGAAAACATAGCGCGTAGCGCGTTGATGCAAAAGGTTTCTGTCCAATTTTTTGGAGTGATACCTACATCAACAGAAAAAATATAAGATTCATTTCTTATCATTTTATTATCTTCTACTTATGGAAAACAGACTGTTTTCTTGGATCTAAAAACAACCAATCACCGCATCAATTTCGTAAGTCGGAGGGTTTCGCTGTGATACGTCTGCAAAACAAGTTATGGCATTTAAACAGCGAACGTTCGTCTCTCTATATCTTTGGAATTAGGACCAGTTTGAGCAAATTCTACATGCACAGTTAATTTTTTAGTAAGGAGAAAAGAAATGGTACCCTTGAAATGATAACCAAACATCAACAAATGGTATTTTTAGCAACGATTTCATTCGTGTTTGAGGGAACCCCCTGTTCTAAAAATAGTGCTATAAATAGACTTCCGAAAAAATTGTTTTGATCGATGTATCAACAAAATTTCTCAGCCAATCAGAATCTTCGTTTCTTGAAAATGACAATGGAAATCAAATGATATAGAAGTCACGTGAGGCTATGGCGAACGAGACTATAAACCCCTACCTTTTGAACATTGCTTATGAGGACATCGTTGATACGTCTTTTTAAGGATATATTACAAAGAAAGAAGAAGAAAACGCGATGTCTTCTCTCAGTATTATTCATTTCAAAGTAAAAGACATAAGCATAAAGCTCAGATTCACGTTTTCAAAAAATGAAAATGTTGTATTGTATTTGATATGATTTATTTGATTTTTTAGATATCGTTTACATTGGAACTATTCAAAGTACCCACTTACCTCTGTCAAAACTTATGCTGAACGCTGGAAAACACGTGCTCTGTGAAAAACCCATGTGTTTGAATACAGATCAAGTTAAAGAAATATTTCAACTTTCGAAAGAAAAACATAAATTCTTTGTGGAGGTAAGGAAGAAGCATTGACAAAATCCTTTGCAATAAGTAATGACTAATAATTCTTATTCATTAGCTTCAATTAAGTAATCTGAATAATGTATAGTACTGTAAAAGTGGACATTTTCTCGTTTGGGATAATTTTCATGTAGTTCTCAATCAAAGGACTCCACGAAAATCTTTCCGTCATGAAAATAAACCACCTGATCGACTAGATCTCCCAGCGAAAATAATCACGTTTACAGCATTAATCGACATCGTCATTATTCATTGCGTACGGGAAATCTCACAAATTGTTAATAACGTGTAAATCGTGAGCTACTCGTACGTTCAAACATGTAGACATTTATGTTGATATAGCTGATGTATTTCATGAATATTTAAACCAACATTTTATCTATATATCAGTTTTGAAGATATTAAACACTTGTAATATAGTTGGATATGTATATTTTACGTCATCGCTAAGGTCGCCAGTACACGTGAATTTTCTAAAGCTCTGCTATTAATTTGTAGCATTTGAAAATTTCTGTTTACAAAATTGTCTCAAATTTCTAAAACCTGGGTTCTGTAGCATCATATCCCAGCCATTTTGCTACGTCTTTCGGTATATTTAGGACATAATTTTCACAGATTTTGGTCATATTACATTGTTTAGATTGAGGATCACTGACGAGTGTTAAATACCGGAAACGTGCATGTCTGGTCCATGCTGTAAATTTGTCTACTCAAAAATGATGCTAATGACGTTAAACATTGTAGATGTACTTGTAGATTAAACGTATGCGTACCCGTACACGTTCGCCTTTTTAAAACATCTCTAATAACGCATAAAAACGATCGGTGTTCTACTTACACTATCATTTACATGAATAACGCTGATCGTTTTTCATCTTTATAGAAATATATTAATCTCCTATTTTGGATAAAACTCATAGCTATGACATCCTTACACTGCATCACATTCCCCTTTTTGTGATAATTAATCTATTTCATGCAAAATTATAGAGAAAACCTATTGTTCTGCGTTGCGAGATTACCTACCGTGAATTTCAGATTTTGATGTTATCATGTAAATTTCATTGGGCACTAATTCAGTATTCAGACTAGATATTGTGAATGGTAATACTTTTCAGGGTGTTTGAAATAGATCATTAGAAATATATCAGAGATGATACCATCTTGATTTTTTTCATTTAACTGTTTTGTTTTTAGAAGTTTTATATCTATACAACAATTGTGCGTATATGGAGTGTATCCGGATAAGTGGGGTGGCTGTGCGCACGTAATCACAATAAACACGTCAATTTGCTAATAGCAGATGTCAATCCAAAGTTGGCGCCGGGTGCACTCTGGTCTCCTACCTTTTTTGTGTTGTCATTAATGTTTGATGTTTCTGTACGTCTGTTTGAATTGCTTTGTATGGTGTTTTAGTGAAAATTGCGTCTTTTTGCTGTTCAGGAGTTTTGTATGATGTCATTTATGTGTCACTTTCTTGTGGCGTTGTTTCGATGGATGCGTGCATTGTGGTATTGCTGGATATCATCCCCTTTTCTGTCAATATTCTACACTAAATATTGTGAATGCATACACATTTTAGGGTGTTTGGAGTAGATCTTTTGAAATTTATCAGAGAATCAAAGAGGAAATACAGTCTGGAGCAATAGGGGATATACAACTCGTTACTGCGTCCATCTGTCTTCCACTTGAGGCAACTCTGAAGAGTTTTGACAAGGGTGACGGGTGTCTGCATAGCATAGGACTTTATACAGTTCAGTTTGCTAATTGGATATGTGACAATGAGATGCCAAAGTCGATTTATGCTGTTGGTTCCTTAAATGATGCAGGTGAGAGTAATTAATAATCGTACAAACAGACAAATTTATTCATTTTATCAAAAGATAGTCGGTAACTTTAAGACTTTTGAGGCAAGGTAATTTTATTCGACAATCTGTTTGATTTACTTTATCTACATGAGAGTATCAAGCGGCCCTGGTTGCCATCAAAGGTATCATTTTTCTTAATAAGATGATAAAGGAAATATTATTGCGCAGAAAAAGGCACCTATCAATAATGCGGAAGGGTTCCAACTCTATACCTTCTTGAAGAAAATTCCAAACCAATTTATAATGCACCAAACACATGTATCGAATAATAAATTCTCATCAGTGACGCTTCGAGCCAAAGTGCTTTTCAGGGTACGCCAAATTTAGTTTCAAAATCCATTTCCAAAATTCATTTCAAATGAATTGGAAATAAGTGTTATGAATTACTTATTTATTTGAGGGCACATGTAGCCAAGTTCGATCAACTTCGATTGATCGTCTCATCAACGCATTCGAAACTTTCTGTTATCAAAATGGGTCCTGTAGCATCATATCCCACACGTCCTGCTACGTCTTTCGGTAAATGTTTGGACATAATATTTTTCACACTCTTTCGCAATATTATATTGTTTAGATTGAGGATCACTGACGAGGGTTAAGTACCCGAAACGTGCATGTCTGGTAAATGCTGCAAATTTATCAGTTCTTAAATGATGCTATTGAATTTGAAGACATTTAACATATAATCAAATTTATTTCAATTATGAAAAATACAAATACCTTGCTCCAGTTTTAAACGACGGGAGCATGACTACGGATTATAAACTCGCCTAAGCGAAGCGTACCGTCCGGCATCAGTCGTTAGTTGTCCACCTGTTGGTCGTTCATCGTCCGTCTGTGGTAAACATTTTCGACTTCTTCTACAAAACCACCGAAGGGATCTTGATAAAAAACATTGATTAATTACATCTGCTTTGAATACATCTATCAATTTGAGGTTTTGTGCACCAATATAAACCATATTTGTCATATTTAAGTTATTCAATGGATTTATATTATGTACACTGTATTAATGAAAAAAACTGCTCTATAGATGTCATACAAATGACCACAAACGGCCAATTTAACACCTCACTAAATTACTAACGTGATAATTTCAAAACAAAGGAGGGGATCTCCAACAACACCAGGTTGTAGCACCCACAGCAAAACCCCAAAACACCCAATGCAATAACACAAAGCAGACAAGCACAAAAAGAGACGCGTAAGGGACAAGGAACGTCAACGCACAACACAGAAACATCAAAAACAAAGGACTACACATAAACCAACGAGACCAATGGGCAACCGGTGCCGACTTAGGACGGCCATCTGCCACGGAAATAGCAGAAGGTATGGTTATCCTGGATTACGTGCGCACAACCCTCCCACTTTTCCGATTACCCAGAGGTCTCGAAGAACGTACAACTGTGGTGTAAAACAACCTCCTCACTGTCAGATGACCACACACAAACAAGACCGCAAAACGCAGGTGCCCAAGCAACAAAGATGAATATGTAAATGGATATAAAAAGAGGGCGTACGTATTACAATCCGTGCTCTGCCGCCGTGAGCTCATGTATGTTATCACCCGAGGAGTCCGACTGACATTCAGAGAGGACAGGTGGTCGGGGCCCTGTCTTCTCTAAAGAGGTTTGGACAGGGCCCGTAATGGAGTCCCGTCGTCACAGTCAGTCAGAGTGCAAGTTTTAAGAATGCGCTTGTACAAGACTGTAGATTGGTCAAGTACCAAGCCTACAGTCCGTCTGGTGACATTAGGGTCATACCCACGGTATAAAAGGCGTTTGATGATTCTGACGCATTTTCGATAGTGATGTTGTCTATCTTTGATCCTTCTTATCTTGTTAATAATGTCACCATAAAATGCAGGCTGTGAAATACCCAAAGTAATATACTCTGTTGCCTGTATTGGTCCGAATTTCAGAAGTTGACAATAATTTTAATAAAATTTCCAGAAAGTCTTTACTAGTTTGTGAAAGCGAAAACCTTGTCCTAAAAGTTTCTTGGTAATTTGTAAATTTCTACTATGAAAATCCAAAACATCAGTACATGCTCTAGCATACCGGATGAGCTGTGAAATATAGATACCATAGGACGGTAATCTAGGAACATCACCGTCAAGCCAGGGGAAATTTACTATGTTAAATCCAAAATCATCTCTTTTGCCATACACACTTGTATGGATCTCTCCATTAACAATTTTGATATTTAGGTCCAAAAATGGTGTTTCTGTGTTTGAAACGTTTTCCTTGTTTAGAATCAATTCTTGTGGATAAATAACATTTTTATACTTCTCAAAAACAGGATTGTCGATAGTAAGAATATCATCCAGGTACCTAGAAGTACCAATGAAACATTTCACATTATCATTTTGTCTTTGCTTTTGAAGATTTTGGATAAATTCCTTTTCATACGTGTATAAAAATAAATCTGCAACAAGAGGCGCACAATTAGTACCCACTGGAATCCCTACAACCTGCTTGTAGAGTTTCTCACAAATCTTACATAAATATTGTCCAAAACGAAGGACAAGGCAATACACAGGTCATCACATGTCCATGATTTGTATGATTTGTAATCTGTGGCGGAAAAGAAACCCTTCGATTCAGAAGTACAAATATAAGTTTTCCCCTCTCGATCTCAATTTCCACATAACTAATTTTCCTTTCATGAGTAACAACATTCCGTCTTCTCTTGCTTATGGGGTTTTGTTTCTCATCTGATTTGATAACAAGGGCATGTTTCAAGTATTACTATTTTATCGTTAGAGCCATACGTTACTCGAAGTAACTCGTTCAGGGTTATATCATATAACTATTTAAATTATCCTTGAGGTCTTTGGTCGCTACGGGTATCTTATAAAAGCATATGAGATCCTTCTTTCCAGAATGATAAGTGACATTCTGGATTATGAATATATGGCTGTCAACATCACCGAACAAGTATTCATTACCTGATATGTACATCAATATGTACATCGACGCAATCACCAAATTTGAAAGTATTTATGGAACTGTAAACTGGAAACGATGACTCTCCACGGGCACCTGGTTTCACTTCGGAATACTGTTCGGAAGTGTTCTGATTGACATTCTTATGACTTTGCCTTGTCTTTTCAACTTTGATACTAAATAACTGATGGATACATCGATGTTAGTTTCTATACCACATGTACCTTTTTAAATTCGATTGGAAATACAAGATGGTCACCACATGCTTTAATCTGCTAACTTTTTTGGAGGTTCCTAAATGTTCACAGAATCTACTGATAAAACGAGACGGACAATGTTCTAAAGTGAGAGATATAGGCCGACTTTGCCCCTTTGTTATTACCTATATCTCTACCGTTTTACATTTCTACTGCCAAAGAAGATTGCAGTACAGAGCTTTATTCATTTTATCCACTTTTATATATTTTAAAAAGGTTGTGATGTGGATGGTTGTGTAACACTGACTTATGAAAGTGGGACTAAAGCCTCGTTGTCATACACTTCAAAGTGTTACGGTGTCAATGCAGCAACAGTTTATGGATCTGAAGGATGCATTCACGTGAGATACTTTTCTTTGATTCTACTTCCATTTACTGCAGTTATAAACAAAGTCTGTTGACTTCGTAGGGCGACTCCGCCTGGAATACAAATCAGTCCGTTCATACCTAAACGCCACGGAGTCACCATAACGATGCGGTATGGGTGGTCTGATTTGTTTGCTAGAAGGAGTATACATCTGCACCTAGATGGGCGTTCTTGGGTCGATAAAGCATGGGGTCTGTTGTTTTGGATTGAACTCAGTGAAATAAATGATAATTCTAATTTTCGTAAACTATATATACTTGTGTCTTATACGTATCCTCCCTCATGTGATAACACTGTCCTTAGCTTGCATTTTGGCATATATCTTCGGTCATTTTAGAATTTCGATCTTGTACTATTCACTACTTTAGGTCTCGACCATGACTGATGATGCATGATTAAATGCGCATATGGTGCATTAATTTATAACGATAAAACATGTGATAAAATATGATACTTTCTTCAAGCTGCAAGTTCACGAAGGGACAAAGAGAAAGTTCGAATAGCCTCAAATAAATGAATAAAAGTCTAAGACAAACCCGATATCATAATCCGAAAATCAGATTCAAATAGCTCAGGTATTCTTTGATGTTTATTACAAAGTCTTGAAAAAAATTAAATAGAGCTTTCTTATGAGAAAAGAAATCGGACAGAGTGCAGTACAACTAAGATAAAGAAGATCCTGACGACAATCTCAATAGCACTTACAACAGACCATCAAATTGAGCATCGACGGACCCCTGGCAGAGAAGAGGTGGGACCAGGTGGCCGCACCCGCCGTCGATGTTTAAGCACGAAAATGAAAACAAAATATAAAATTCATGCACTCTCTGACGTTATGTCTATATAGAAAGTGCTATGGCGACAATGTCAGGGAAATATATTCAAAACACTTACTGTCAAACCCCTCGCGGAGAGTTTTTTTACGAGCTCCACACGACAAAGGGCATAAGTGTTCACGCTCGAAAATGCAAAAATATTTACAAAACATGCACTGTCTGAGGTTAAGTGTAAGTACAGAATTCTGTCTGTTTAAAACGCGCAACCTACGATATAAAGGTTTTTAAAAGGACACAAAATTTCTCAAAAGTCTTGATGTTTCTAATCATTTTTCTATCTAATACACTCATTTGGTTTAAAAAGTATTTTTGACACAATTCTTTATAAAGTTAATGAACCTCAGAATTCAAAACATAGGACTTTGAAAATGTTTAACGTTTTCATTTAGCTTGCTCAAATGCTCAGTTAATATTGAAAATAATGACATAGTAAAAAAGGAAAAAATTTAACCAGAAAAAAAGCCTGTTAATGTTAGAATTAAACATCTTTCATTTTAAAAGAAAATTGATTTCGTTTAAGGGAGAGCATAAATTTATGGAATATAATATCAATTAGACAGTAAAATATAGATCAAATATAGAAGCAAAAAATCAAGCTGCTTAGCATTGACTTTCTTTACAGATTCCAGACTTTTTCTATAGTCCAGTCGAGGTCAGTTTACCATCTGGAAAAGTATCATTGCCTTTGACGCCAGTTGATCCATCTGTTTATAACCATCCAAATGCTATGGGATTAAGGTTTCAGGCGGAAACGGCAAGACAATCAATTCTACGTGGTAAGCAAACTTTGCAATATCGTAACTGTGAATACTGAAAGTCATAAATTCAAATTAACATATCAGTTTCTGAGAAACTGACATAGAATTCCTTGGCAGAAATAAAAATGACGAAACAGTATCTTATAAGTAGGATGTATTGATTACATACTTACACTTATATTTCGGACACCACAGAACGTTGTTTATTTCAGAATCATTCCTTTTTAATATGTTTTATATAGCATTAAAAGTATATCATTGAAGCGGCGGGTGTTGCATGCAAGCAGGAGATACTTACTCTTCCTGAGCACCTGGTCTCACTCCCATATTGGGAGTTCGCTTCTTTTCATATTGTGGAGGTTTTTGTTTGTTTGATTTAGTTCCTGTTATATCCTGATTTGGTATGCCTTCGGTTTTCGATTTTCTGAATTATCGATTTTGTGCTGTATACAGAATCATTCCTTTTTAGTATGTTGTATATAGCATTAAAAGTATATCATTGAAGCGGCGGGTGTTGCATGCAAGCAGGAGATGCTTACTTTTCCTGGGCACCTGGTCTCACTCCCATATTGGGAGTTCGCTTCTTTTCATATTGTGGAGGTTTTTGTTCATTTGCTTTGGTTCCCGTTGGACCACTCCTTGCCGATATTTTCCTTTACTCGTACGAGGCTGAATTCATTCAATCTTTGGTCTCTGAAGGGAAAAGATACTTAGCTTCTGACTTCAACTTTACTACAGATATATAGACGATGTGTTGTCCATCAATAATCCAAAGTTCGCGAATTACCTCAGCAGTATCTATCCTTCGGAGCTTGAAGTCAAAAAAACTACAGAGACAAATACTTCAGCATCCTATTTGGACATAATGTTGTCCTACGACACTGATGACCACGTGAACACCTCACTCTATGACAAACGTGACGACTTCAATTTCAGCATAACAAACTTTCATTTTCTGAGTAGCAACATCCCTTCATCGCCTGCTTATGGCGTGTTCATATCTCAGTTGATACGCTATGCCAGAGCAAGTTCCAAATATACGGATTTTGCTCTGAGAGCTAGGCGTCTTTTAGATAAGATTTTCAGTCAGGGATATGTTTTGTGACCGACTAACATCGTCACTGAGGAAGTTCTACGGTCGATATGGGGAACTCGTCATACACTATGATGTCCCACTCTCCAGAATGGTGGATGATATTCTGTCATAGATCATTTGAACCATCCAACCAAAGATTGTACTCTTTGTCTTCCGAAATGGAAGTAACCGGATGTGACAGTTCTGTATACAGAATCATTCCTTTTTAGTATGTTGTATATAGCATTAAAAGTATATCATTGAAGCGGCTGGTGTTGCATGCAAGCAGGAGATGCTTACTTTTTCTGGGCACCTGGTCTCACTCCCATATCGGGAGTTCGCTTCTTTTCATGTGGTGGATTTTTTTGTTTGTTTGCTTTGGTTCCTGTTTTACCCTGATTTGGTATACCTTCGGTTGCTGATTTTCTGAATTATCGATTGTGTGCTATATACAGGGATATTGTCGTTATCGATATTTGTCATTTGTATGCCTTCGGTTTCTGATTTTCTGAATTATCGATTTTGTGCTGTATGCAGGGATATGGTCATTATCCACATTTGACATATCCCCGACACAGAGCTCGAAGGTAAATACTGAAGTGATCCAACTCTTGAAGAGAATAACCATTTTACCTCACCTGAGCTGAACGCTATTGCTATTGCTATTATTCAAGCAGTATCAATATGTGTCACTTACTTTGCATTTGGCGAAGGGAATTTCATGAATATTTACTTGAATAAGTAGTCAAGTCTTTGTATCAGGTTTATACTTCGATTGATCCTCTAAGCAACATCACAGCAAACGACCCATTCACCGGTGCATTCTAATCTCTCTTCAAGTGCTTCACAAGGTCCCCAAAACGCAATAAGAGGAAGTTTTTTTTAATTGAAATGGTGCCGATCGAATTTGATTTGTTTTCGCATACCTCCTATTTGAGAAATTCGGAAGAATTTTACGAAACTTGACAGGAAGCAAGAACATAATACTCAATGAAAATAAAAACGTCGAAGAAGTTGGGGATACCATATTTGTAAAGGAGAAAGACAAATTTAAGCTCTGTATAAAAGTTAGAAAAAGGGAACAGGGTGGTTTTAGAAGACCGAGACCGCATCCATCACACCTTCATACAGACCTCAAAAACCGCAGATTTCCTTCAATCTTTACAAAAATACACTTCAGTATATTCAAATGAGTTAAAGAAGATCCTGACGATAATCTCAACAGCACTTACAATAGAGTACAAAATTAAGCATCGACGGACCCCTAGCAAGCTAGAGGTGGGACCAGGTGCCCGGGATACACCCCTGCTTTTCAAACTGGAATTGACCATGCAAATTAACTGATGGAAATATGCAACGGTAAAGATTATAAGGTCATATAATAATTTTCTGAGAGGTACCTAAACTTCCGTCAGAGAAGAAAATAACAAATACGCACTAAGTTCCATTTCCGTTATTCAAAATGATAATATTATAGTGAATAGATTATTACAAATAGACATTAGGAATGTTTTCTGATCAAGTGAGGAAAATAATCCTCATATTTTCTCCATCAAGATCGATATTCACTTTATGGAAGAGGATATCAAATCTGTTTGTCTTCTGATAATGCTATAGTGATCTAGATTGATTTCAAATTGCATTGTGAGCTTTTCAGGACTGTAGGATTGTAAAGACCATGCGTCTTGTACATAACCTCGGACGCTGCATGTATTTCATACATTGTTTTAATTTCCCTGCATGAACATTGACGGCAGGTGGGGATAGCCAACAGGGGATATTTACTCCTTCCAGACACCTTGTCTCACCTCTAGCTTGCTAGGGGTCCGTCGATGCTCAATTTTGTGCTCTATTGCGAGTGTGAGATTATCGTCAGGACCTTCTTTAACTTCTTGTGCTTATATCTGAGAAACATTTCTCATACAAGGCTGTCTTCAACTGACAAAAACACAATATTTTCTTCAAAATGACCCAATACTCATTATAATGAAAACAATTCACATATGCCTTTGAAATAATTTCCTTTTTTCGCCCCTTATTGTTTCGAATTGACCTCCACACTTCACTGAACACCAATAAAACTTCGTAATTTGCGATCGTCCGCGGTCTTTATGAAATGAAATGACCAATGAAAAGCAAAAGAATTGCATTTGAAGATTTTTAAGATAGGTCAACGCATTTTCTAATTTTCCATACTAGTATAGAAAATTAACGGTACGGCTCAGATACATGTACTAATTACTTCTGATCATACACTTACTGTTACCAAATTTCTTTTGCATTTTAACGTCTTCAAATGTAAGTTATCATAAAGATTAGTTGGTGTACTCATTTTTGGCTTCGGGCATCATTACGGAGACATTTGAAGAACTTGCTTCGTTGCGTACATATGTCCACGACAAAAGTAGACAATACTTTGTTTCAAGAATTCCATATAATAATTTTTTCCGTAACATTCCAGGTGAAATTGAGAGTCCTGTGATGGGATACAAGGATAGCCTGACTATGTACAAAATAATGGAGGAAATCCGTCGTCAAATCGGTGTAAAATATGATCCGGAAAACTGGACGAGTTTCTGAAATATTGGAAATTGGATCTGAGAATAACTTTTTGTGGGCATGTTATGCTGTTCTGTTAAGATAAAAGCTAAATATATTCCAGTATTTTCTATCTTTATTTTTTTCAACAAACAACTACGAAGTAAGATATATTTATAGTACTTTAGACTTTCATTTTAAAATGCCTTGAAACATGTTTCTTAACATAACCAAAATTTCAAATATATGGCTTTTAATATTCAATCAATATACATGTATATGTTAACATAATGTTACTTTCTAATAAAATTTCTTTAATCTCTTATACTTTTATAATTTTATTATAAATGTTTCTTCATGTTTACAATATATAGTTCGCTTCGAAGTTATAAGTTTGAATGCTGAGAAAAATACGTATTTTTCTTAAGTGAAAAGAAAACTAATTAATGCACACTTGGGGTGATTTCATACATAAAATTAAGAACTTTTCTATATTATAGGTGACCTTTATCTTTGCATATTCCTCCTGGTACTCTCCTAGATCTATACTTCTTACACTCTCCTCCAAAATGCTTGATATATGATAATATATGATTGTGACCTGATGAATTTTATCTAATATGCACATAATTTTCTAGTTTTAAACGCCATTCGAAAGAAGTACTATTTTCTATAACTTTTTTTGGAATTAACTTTTCTCTTTTACAAATTCTGTTACATTGCAAATTTCATTTAGGGGTCTACATTTACGAGGGCCCTTGTACAACTGCCAATACGAATTAAAATCTTTAAATTGTCAAAAAAATCATGTCGTAGCAACTAAACATGTAAAATCCCTTTAAAATAAAACCTCAGATCATCTTTTTAATCATTTTAATTTCTAATATTAAACTTTTAACGAGGTCGATTATCTTATTGTGAAGCGAGAACTTAGTATTCAAGTAAAGTATTTCGTCTTTAGGACATAAGTATGTAAAGATGAAGCCATGACACCAAACTGTATCTTTTTATCACTGAAAACACATGAGTAGGTATTTATATTTCTTGACAAAGAAAGTCAACAAACAGCATCATTTACGAACAGATAAATTTGCAGCATGGATCCGGCAAGTTTCGGGTACTAAACCCTCGTTTGTGATCCCAAATCTTAACCATGTAATATAGCCAAAGAGTGAGAAAGTTATATATATCCAATAATATATCGATTAAAGCAGGATTGGTGGGATATTATGTTATTACAGTCTTACACAATCATAATCACATCATTATTGGTCCTTACATTATAGATTGAATTATTGTACGTCAAGTCTATTTCTTCCTTTAATTTTAAAGTTTCCTTTTTCGTCATTGAGGGTCTTTTCGCCTATCATTGTGGTGAGAATAAACATTAACGAAGTACCAATCAGTGATTCAGAGAGTAATATCTATATACTGCAAACTTCCTAAAGGCTTGTATTTTTCAGACGATGTGATTTGTGGGATTTAAAGTTTGTTATTTTGATTTTGTAAATGTGTGTACTTCCTGTTGATATGATAGATATCTTTTCTGCTTTTGTGAATCTATCTTAATGTTAAAAACTTCACCAAGACTAAAAAGAGGAGAAAAATCCTCTGTTCGACAAAAATATATAGAATTGAGAAAAAATAATTTTATACACGATTCAAGTGCAGCAGATAAGCTGCTTCCCTCTACTCCTCTGCCGCTCCAGGGTCTGATATAACCTAAAAAAATATAATGAATATAGACATTTGAAAATAATACGGCAGTGTTCCAACTCTTTACCTTCTTGAAGAAAATTTCAACTCCTCATCATTAATGCTTCCAGCCAAAGTGATTTTCAGACACAGCAAAAACTTATTTAAGTATCTCCCTTTTGTTTTTGTTTTTATTCAAATTGGCCAATTTACTTTGCAGAATGTGCGCGGATCCAAATTTCTTGTAGGGTCGTTAAATAAAATATGTTAACAAAATAGCATTGAAGGGATGGTGCTCAGATATTAACCTCCTTTAATTGTTATATTTTTTGGATGAAATGGCAAGTTTCCGAAATAGTAAAATTATATGTATGATGTCAAATTGATAAGGGCCAAAATCAAAAGCTTCTATCAGGCGACAGAGCTGAGGAAAGAATGTTAAACGTCTTCAAATTCAATAGCATCATTTAAGAACAGATAAATTTGCAGCATGGACCAGCCATGCACGTTTCGGATACTTAATCATCGTCAGTGATCCTCAATCTAAACAATGTAATGTGGCCAAAGAGTGTGAAAATTATTATGTCTAAAATGTACCAAAAAATGCAGAATGGGTAGGATATGATCTAGAGGAACCACGTTTTAGAAATTTCAAGAAATTTTGATAACAGAAATTTTCTAATGCGTTGAAGAAAAATCAACAACAAGTCGACACCTGCAAAGTTTCACAATAAATAAACCGACTTTCATTTAAAAAGAATTTGCAAACTACAAAACAGCATTTTGATCGATTTTACGCCATGTGAACATTTTTGGATGTTCTGTGTTCTAGTTTTAATTGGGAACGATAATCCGACACTATTTATTTGTTACATGTGATTTTGTACATAACATGTATTTTGTTGTGTTTCGCTGAGAACATATTTCAATGGTGATCAGGCGTCTTTGTTTGTCTTTTCAAATGTGATTGTGATTATCGTATCATTATGTTTATGACGTAAAAGATTTACGTGCTTTTTCCCAGATGCGTGTGTGTTCTGTTGTTATTACGGCAACATTGTCTCGCTGGAGATCTTCTCTTCGTTTTCTGAGATCTTCTGCTCTTAGTTTTAAAACTCGGCGATGGGTATGGAAATAATATGTTGTATCGTTTACGGGCGTGTTTACCTATATGGTTGGAGCATTACAGATTTTGAAAAGTGATCAAATCTACAAAAATACTCACTCAGCATTTGTTTCTGAAATTCATAAAAATAAATATTATTTGTTTTGACTTGATGTTGGTGCATTCTATGATTTGTAATAATCGTTCTCCGTTTTTCATTTTGCAAAGCAAGTAAAAATATGATGTCATATTTAACGCATGTGACTTTACGACTCAAACATACTTCCGAAAGAACTAAAAACTTGTTTTATACAAAGGATCTGTGTGCGATGTCATTATTCATTAATGGTGTTGCAACAATGCCCCACAAAGGTGGTAAGGATCTACATGTAAATATGGAACTTCAGTTAAATAAGAACATTTTCATTGCCTATTGTTCATGGTTAGTCGAAGGATCTTTACTCATTTCTTCAATGAGGTACCTGAGATCAGTCTCACAAACTTCAGAGATTATGTAACAATGTTCTCATTACCATGGTTACAGCGTATTCGTATATTATATGATAATTCATACTAAACCTTACAAGTCTATGAGTGGTATTTGTTCTAGGGAGATATAAGCTTCTCAGAGAGTGATATGTCTTTGATAACCTTCCAGACGAAGAATGACCATCTGCCAAGTTGGAAGTTAATGGTATGATCATACGGATTCCGAAGGCACAACCCTTCTTCTTGTCCGGTAACACAGTGATCTCGAAGATTTTTTGTGTATAATACTTTTGTCATTGTAAGATTAAGACACATAACAAGACAGCAAATGAGTTAAAGAAGATCCTGACGACAATCTCAACAGCACGCACAATAGAGCTCAAAATTGAGCATCGACGGACCCCTAACAAGCTAGAGGTGGGACCAGATGCCCGAGAGGAGTAAGCATCCCCTGTTGGCTAGCCGCAACCGCCGTCCGTCGACGTTCCTGTACGAAAATGAAAACAATAGCAAAGTTGCAAAGGTATAAGTTACAACCAGATGAGTATAAATATTATAATGGCATACGAAAAAAGGTTCGAGCTCTGCCGGCTGGAGCGACCTCATGCATGCAATCACCCAAGGAGTACAAGAAGGGAGGGGATCTCCAACCAGACCCTGTTGCAGCACCAACAGTAAAATACCGAAAACACCCGATGCGAAAACACAAAGACGAGCACACGAAGAGACGGAAAAGAGACACATCACATATAAACATCAAACACTAATGGCTACACATAAAACAACGTGACCAATGGGCAACCGGTGCCGACTTTGGTCGGCCATTGCCACACAAGTAGCAGATGGTGTTGTTATTCTTGGTTACGTGTGCACAACCCTCTAACTTATCCAATTACCCAGAGATCTCGAATTACGTGTAAAAGAACCTCCTCAATGTTAGATGACCACACACAAAAAAGACCGCTGAATATGTAAATGGATATAAAAAGAGGGCGTACGTAATACAGTCAGTGCTCTGCCGGCTGTAGCGAGCTCATGTATGTTATCACACAACTAACATTCAGAGAGAAAAGATGGCCGGGGCCCTGTATTCTTTAAGAGGCAATTATCTGTACTTGGACATATATAACCCTGGCGTCATTGTTGTATTCTAACATTAATAAACAAAGCTTGAATAGATTTACCTGTTTGTGGTTTTGACAAGCTCTTTTCAAGTGTTTGATAAAGTGAGTCAATCTTTCTGTTCCTAAGGAGTAAAACAAGACAGAAATTTGTATTCACACCACTTTATCATAATCATGTTATGTAGTGTGAATGTATGAATAAATGGAATAACAACGTATAAACTACGAAAACTCTACATAAAAAAATCACAGGGACACATGATTTGTAGATCAAGTATTGTTTTCTTTTAAACTTTAATATTTGAATCAAAGGATAGGATAAGGAACATATAACTATTAGTAATTGTTATTTTGATAATGAAATATGAAATACCATTAACATTGCTTTTCCTATCAGTACTAGAAAATAATCGTTAAATAAAATTATTAATGAAACTGATAATAAAGTGAACCTAAATATATACTTACAAATCATCAAGGTATTCTAAAAAAGAAGGATAAAATGAAACTTTCAACTGTTTTGTTCGGGAACAGCCTTCTCGACTGACATATCTGAATGTGGTACACCATACAAGTTTGTATTGGATAAATGATCATTATCAGAGGTGCTTATAGAAATAAATGTGGTACACCATTTAAGCTTGTATAAGATAGGTAATCATTATCAGAGGTGCTTATATACATCAATGTGGTGCACCAAACACGCATGTATGAGATAGGTAATCATTATCAGGGGTACTTATGTACATAAATGTGGTACACCATACACGCATGTATAAGATAGGTAATCATTATCAGAGGTGCTTATATACATAAATGTGGTACACCATACACGCATGTATAAGATAGGTAATCATTATCAGAAGTGCTTATGTACATAAATGTGGTACACCATACACGCATGTATAAGATAGGTAATCATTATCAGAAGTGCTTATTTACATACATGTGGTACACCATACAAGCATGTATTAGTTAGGTTATCATTATCAGTGGTGCTTATAGACATAAATGTGGTACACCATACACGCATGTATAAGTTAGGTTATCATTATCAGTGGTGCTTATATACATAAATGTGGTACACCATACAAGCATGTATAAGTTAGGTTATCATTATCAGTGGTGCTTATAGACATAAATGTGGTACACCATACACGCATGTATAAGATAGGTTATCATTATCATTGGTGCTTATATTCATAAATGTGGTACACCATATACGCATGTATAAGATAGGTAATCATTATCAGGGGTACTTATATAAATAAATGTGGTACACCATACACGCATGTATAAGATAGGTTATCATTATAATTGGTGCTTATATACATAAATGCGGTACATCATACACGCATGTATTGGATAAGTAATCATTATCATAAACAAAAATGTGGTACACCGTACAAGCATGTATAAGATAGGTTATCATTATCAGTGGTGCTTATAAACATAAATGTGGTACACCATACAAGCATGTATAAGATAGGTTATCATTATCAGTGGTGCTTATAAACATAAATGTGGTACACCATACACGCATGTATAAGAAAGGTAATCATTATCAGAGGTGCTTATATACATAAATGTGGTACACCATACACGCATGTATAAGAAAGGTAATCATTATCAGAGGTGCTTATATACATAAATGTGGTACACCATACACGCATGTATTGGATAAGTAATAAATAACAGAGGTGCTTATAAACATAAATGTGGTGTACCATACACACATGTTTTGGATAAGTAATCCTTATCAGGGTGCTTATATTATACAATTATGGACTTTTAACTCAGTGTATTATGATGTGATATTGACTTTCTTTGGATTGGTCAATATTTTCATAGTAAGTCAATATCACATCATATATTCTGAGTTAAAAGTCCATAACTGATTTATTTTATAATTTCATATATGATTCACAATAAATTAACGTAGCCATTTGCAGAAGTTAGTGGGGGTAATTCCGGTCTATTTTTAGACCGTGGTTTATGGTAATTTCTCCAGGACGGTCGGCGACGTTATCATCCAATCAGAGCGTCGCTATTTATAGTTTATAGAATAAACATAAATATGGTACACCATACACGGATGTATTAGATAACTAATCCTTACGAGGGGTACTTATATACATAAATGTGGTGTACCATACACACATGTATTAGATAAGTAATCCTTATGAGGGGTGCTTATATGCGAAATGATTTGAACATAAAAAAGAAAAGTAAGTTTCCATTCATAATAAACAATAAATACGAAGAGATCGTTGTCATTCATAGTATGGGTGTTGCTATTTACAGCACCGCTTTGTAATTTAGGAGGTACGCAGAGTTTATATCTAAGGTGGTTATAGGGTAAGAATGGTTATACTGAAAATACCAATAAAATCTAAATCTCTTCAAATACAATGATGGCTTTGTAGAGGATTGTATATATAATTTTTCTAATTAGAACTAACAACAAAGAGAACATAATTTATATTGAAATAATACCGTGCGTTTGGTAAGGAGGTTGATCCGACGCATACACTGCGTTATAATAATTTTCCTTTGAGCATGACGGAACATCTTTTATTTCCATGTAGACATCCTCTTTGTTTTCCGTGAAGTTTACTTGATGCAATTCTTGACCTATCGTAGTAACACTGTAATGTTATGGAATGGTTATAAATGGTAACATGTAAAACTGTGATAACTCAAAGAACAAAGAAAAACTCTCCCTTTTATATATTCTAATGAATGTACCAATAATTGAAAATCAAGAAGAAGGGAAAGCTCAAATTCAGTAAAATAAAGAAAAAGAAAAAAGATCGCAAAATTTAGCACGTCTTTAAAAATAGCATCATTTAAAAACAGATAAATTTGCAGCAAGTTCGGGACATGCAGAATTCCTGTCCTTTCATAAAGTTTACTGAACTGCTCTGGTTTTAAAACAGGAACCTCGTATCCCCTAGCAGAGCTTACATAGCCCATATGCCAGATCATTTCATTTTCAATGTACACAAATATGTGTATACTTCGATCAATGGGTTAATGCATCTGGATTTTAAAGAAGGCATGTTTATACATCATGCATTCGTTGTATAATTTATATATCCGGGTTGCCTTTCAAATAGACGAAATATGTACAGAAAATCCAGGTAAATATAACATTTCCTCTAATCTATTGGTAATTTCTATTCGTGTCTTGTTTTCTATATTCAGATATTTCGTGTTTTGTGATCGTTAAAATTAGGACAAGTTCATTCATTCTATTAAAAACATTTATGTTAACGCTCGAGAGATGCTTTCTTTTCCCGGGCACCTGATCTTAACCACAAGCAGTGACAAGATTCTTTTGTACGTCATTTGATATTATTTTTACGTGTTGCGTTTGACTTTCGATTCACTCACTTCCATTCGAGGAAAATCTAAACTTGCACTACCTTTTATTGGGAATCGAGAATCGTCTTCTACAAATGATAACTAAGCATACAACCATCGTTATCATAATTAAGGCTGCAACAGGACCTGCAGAAGATGCAATAAAACGAAATAAAAATGCACTTAGAAGGCATATAGAATGATTTCGAAGATATCTTATCATCGAATAACACAGGGTGCTAACACTGAAGTTATGATGGATTCTATTTCCCTCTTTTTATCAATTGACTTAGAATGAAAATAGGTAAGAGAAAATCTAGAAAATGCCTTAAGCATTTTAGGACATATCCTCTATACGTTGGTTGTAATAATCTATAGAGGAAGTGGATCTATTCTGTTAACAAGTGTGACATTTAATGTGATTGCAACCAAGGCGATTGTAAAATTATATAAATTTTAAAAAGGAAAGTTGAATTCAACAAAATAGAAAAGTTAACGTTTCTTTCATCAATGAGGTAATTTTCATAAGTTATCTTACTGATGAGACCGATCATAATGTTTAGGTGTAAGGGGGTCCAGAACAGTATCCGAAAGAACCCCATCAGAAAGCTCTAGATCAATTATGACGTCATAATAGAAACGGCAACATTGGCGGGTTTTTTTATTTGGCAAGAACGTCAGCATTAGGTGATCGTCATGATCTTCTTTTACTCATTTGTGTCACACTTATGCCCTTTGCCGTGCGGAGCTCGTAAAAAAGTTCCCCGCGAGGGGTTTAACAGTAAGTGTTTTGAATATTTTCCCTGACATGGTCGCCATAGCACTTTCTATAAAGACATAACCTCAGACAGTACAGTGCATGTAATTTATATATTGTTTTCATTTTCATGCATGGAAATCGACGACGGGTGCGACTAGCAAACAGGGGATGCTTACTCCTCCCGGACACCTGATCCCACCTCTAGCTTGCTAGGAGTCCGTCGGTGCACAGTTTGGTACTCTATTGTGATTGCTGTTGAGATTATCGTCAGGATCTTCTTTAACTCATTATAGGTGTATAACTTTACATATGGAGAGAATAATATTACGAGAAATACGAGAAAATAAATGATAGGGTTTCAAACGAACTTTATTATCAAAAATTAACAACTCAAATATGTTCTGAAAATCCTTTCGACAATTTCTTTTAAAAGTCTGAGTGAACATTTATAATTCTATACATATCTGATTGCCCACATAATATCTAAATGAAAAATACAGTACTTGTTAATTTTCGGCCTCTACAGAAGATTTGTAACTGTTTTTAGATCCCTTCAGTGTGTTCATTTTGACGTCACATGTACGGTCCATTTGGGGGCTTTCAAGGGGTATATATCTGCGGTCATAGCTTCAAAACTAACTTTAAGAGATTTATGAAACTTTGTACTTAGAAAAAGTATGTTTCAATTAACATTTGTAATTTTCAGGAAAATTAACTGATAGGATCTTTTTTAAGTATGGCTGTCCTGGACCTCCTTAAGACATTATTCAACACTACTTCTAACCTAATGACAAATATTGGCAATGACCATATCCCAATACACAGTACAAAATCGATAATTCAGAAAAGCATAAACCGAAAGCATTCAAAATCAGGATATTTTTTAATTTTCAATCTACCTCTAAATCAAGTGCAATAGTTCTCATTCATTTAAATGTATTCATAAATGTTTGATTACCTCCAATTTTAAGAATAACAAGGCCTTTCTTTATCTGTGATTTATTATCTTTAGATTGTTGTATCAAACTTCCCCTCCCGTTTGACGTATTCCAGAAGAAATTGATGTCCGTGCTTTGAGAATTCACAGTAGTGACTGAAAATATCATAAATCATTTTTCAATTAATATATTATGGTGATCATTCATTGCTCGTAGATAAATATATATTCAAAAGTTGATTACGAACTTGATAATGCGTTTCAACATATCAAAGTCTTAACGTAACCTTGTTCATCCGTATCTTCTGTCAGTTTTTTCGTTGTAATTTCCTCTCTCTTTCTGGCTGTAGTTTTCCTAAATAAACACATTAACGAACATATTATAAGATGTTTTTTGCCAACTATAGCACGTTATGCTGACTCTTTGCGGACATCTGTTTTACGTTTAGGCTTACATGTAGTTGTTTTATGTTTCGAAATCACCATGTTTTGCATGCACTCTTGATGACTATAATCTTGAGATGTTGTTTAATGTTTGTGGGTTAGGGAGATTGATTGCTTTCTATAGACTAAGAAACTTCTGCGAGGGTTTGTATTTCCAATGCTTTTAATATCAATTTACAGAGTATTTTGTTTTTGATATGCCTTATGTTTTATTTACACCAAAATCTTTTGGGGACATATTTAGAATCAGTAAGACGGTCTTTGCACATATTCAGGATTATCACACAATTTGTTTTCCATCGGTCATATGGATATCCAGACGACCCCAAATTCACATCAGACTCCCTCTTATTGTCATTGGTATGTTATATTGTCTTTGTATTATCATTCTTTGCCAACAGGGGATGCTTACTCCTCCCGGGCACCTGGCCCCATCTCTAACTTGCTAGGGGTCAGTCGATGCTCAATTTTGTGCTCCATTGTGTGTGCTGTTGAGATTATCGTCAGGATCTTCTTTAACTCATTTGTATCTTAAGCTTGGTGTACGTTTTCTCTTTTTTCTGCTGACATTTGAAGGAGCGATTCCTTGCGTTGCGTCATTTTTGCAATATTTAACATCGCTGTTATGCACCAAAGCTGTCTTGTTTCAGATGTTAGAATTATTCTCCTTGCTTGGAGGGGACTGCTTTATAGTTGCATTTGATTTAATGTTGATAAACAAGTGTCAATTTGATCATTTAAAGAAAAGGTGATAATCTCCAGCATGACCACCCTGTACTCACCAAGCCAAAGAAACCCACAAGTGATATGTAAGTGACATCAGACAAAACTACAAGCCACAAAAAAGACATGACAATATTCACTAGAACATCATACAAGACAATTGAAACAGACGTACAGAAACATTAAACGTTGATGACAACACATAAAAGGAAGGACACCGATGTGCACCCTGCGCAGACTTTGGACGGCCATCTGCAATTAGCAAATGGTGTGTTTACTGTGGTTATCAGGATTACGTGCACACAACCTTCCCTCTGATAGCATATTTTAAAAACTATTACATTTAAGAAATTCTAATAAAAAATATCCCCTGAATTGACTATTTGTAAATGAATGCACAAATTAACAATCAAAAATTAAAAACAGAGGGCGCTACTAAAATACTTTTGGCTCCGTCTGAAAATAACTTTGACATTTAATTTAGTACCATTGATGAGAATGTACTATCCCAAACATGTGTCTGGTGCATTAAATTTGCTTTAACATCTTCTTCTAGGAAAATTTCCATATCTATTAATAAGACCACTGTTTACGAGCAAAATATCAAGATGTATTATCTTAGTAAAATGTGTATTGGTATCTGGGTCAAATGAGATATTAAACTGATATAAAACTGAGGCACTGTCACAATATCATTACTTTCTTGAAAAGTTGGAAAATATCATTTGAGGGAAAATAAAACTCCATTATCATCAAACAAAAGTAGGCATAGTCAAGTTTTTTTTAAAAAAAGGAAGAAAATATTGCGTCCTGACATGCAGTCATTGACATATCATCAAATCGTTCATCGAGGAAGTAAAACATCATGAAATGTCATTATTAGGTGACACAAATGGTTCCGTTTGAGGACCAGTATTTTTGTCGATGATTCGCTTAATTTCAATTATGTTTAAGATTTTCTTTTTTTAAACAAATTTTTAAGCGTTTTCAAAACAAAGTGATAGGGGCGTTCTGACTTTAAAGATATCCATTGAACTACATTTTAATGAGATGTGTCTTATCATTATCACTTATAATAGAGCGTGAAAAGTTACCATAAGTATATACAAATTATCATTCTGAAGGCGATATGATAAATAGCTAGGTCGAGAGTAAGAGCATGGGGCAAGCATAATACATTGTTTGGTGAAAAGTGTATATATATGGTCACAGAATTACTACGAAAGAACATATATTTCAATATGATAATATATATTTTGCATAATCATAATCATCATTAATAATTTAAACAAAATAACAGTTTGAAGTCTTACTTGTTGTTGTAATACCCCTCCGTTGTATAAGCATTGCCATAGATGCAGGCCGGGTCTATAAAAACAACAGTAAAAAAGTAACACAACAAGATGTGTTTTTGAGACACTCCTCTCCCAGAAGCAATTATAAGAGGGCAAAAAAAACCCACCACCACAACAACAACAACAACCAAACAAACACACTCAACTTTGAATATGTTTCAATTCTTACGTAAATGCCATAAGGCCAAAAGAGAATTAGTTTTTTTCTTTAATAAGGAATACGCACTTAAAATAGTATAAAAGCTTGATCATATCACGTATGCCCTCTTTTTATATCCATTTACATATTCATCTGTGTTGTTGGGCCCTGTGTTTTGCGGTCTTGCTTGTGTGTGGTCATCTAACAGTGAGGAGATTGTTTTACACAACACTTGTATGCTCTTCGAGACCTCTTGTGAATGGAGAGGGTTGTGCGCACGTTATCCAGGATAACCACACCATTTGCTACTTGCGTGGCAAATGGCCGTCCAAAGTCGGCACCGGTTACCCATTGGTCTCGTTGGTTTATGTGTAGTCTTTTGTGTTTGATGTTTACATGTCGTGTGTCTCTTTTCCGTCTTTTTATATGCTCGTCTTTAGTGTTTTCGCATCGGGTGTTTTCGTGTTTTGCTGTTGGTGCTGCAACGGGGTCTTGTTGGAGATCCCCTCCCTTCTTTGGTACCAATCTACAGTCTTGTACCAGCGCATTCTTAAGACTTGCACTCTGACTGATTGTGGCGACAGAACTCCATAACGGGCCCTGTCCAAATCTCCTTACAAAATACAGGGCCCCGACCACCTGTCCTCTCTGAATGTCAGTCTGACTCCTCGGGTGATAACATACATGAGATCGCTACAGTCAACAGAGCACGGACTGTGTTACGTAGCCCCCTTTTTATATCCACTTACATATTCATCTGTATTGCTTATTCCTCTGCGTCTTGCTGTCTTGTTTGTGTGGTCATCTTACAGTGAGGAGGTAATTTTACACTACAATTGTGCGTTCTTCGAGACCGTTTGTTAAACGGAAAAATGGTAGGGTTGTGCGCACGTTATCCGGTAAAACACAATTTGCTACTAACGATCGTACGTAGCAGATGGCCGTCCTAGGTCAGCACCGGTTACCCATGTCGTATGTGTCTTTTTCGTTACTTGCTGTGCCCATATTTTCTTATCGGGCGTTTTGGTGTTTTGATGTTGGTACTGCAACCGGGTCTTCTTGGAGATCCCCTTCTTGCATTCGGCGATAAAAGGATTTGCCCAATATTAACATTTTTTTCGAGTCGTTTAATCTTTATAGTTTTATAATTTATTCATAATTATAATTAATAATTTTAAGCAGAAAGTCGTTGTCAAAAGGGAGACCCAAGTGAAAATTGAATATCTAATTAATTATATAATTCAATATTTGAAATTTCAACCACATGGTTGGTATCACAGACGATGGAATGTTAGTCCTCGATAATATCGTTCGCCTAGCTTTTGTGTTTTGTCAGTGATTTGCAATATATTTTCCACTGACGAGGGTTAAGTACCGGACACGTGCGTGTCTGTCTGGTCCATGCTTCAAAGTTATATGTTCTTAAATGAAGCTGTGAATTTTACGTTGTGTATATAACATTTGTAAACTTTCTTTCACCCAGTTTATGAATTATTCTAAACCTTAAGGATATGTCCATGAAAAGAAAGTTCTGTCCCCGAGCTTGCCTTTTGACAAACAGTTTTGGACATGAAAAGGTTGTCGGTCTTCATGTATTCACTTTTTGTATTTCCTCTGTTTTGGATCCCGGAATCACTTACGAGACCTCATTTGTATTGCGCACATTTGCGCAATAAATTTAAAACTGATTGACGTTCTTTTTTCAATATTTATAATGTATCATTACACAATTAGGATTAATACTCAAAATCAAGGGTAAGAGATCAAACGCACATTAAATTACAATACAAGTTAACCATACGGAAATAAAATCTACAGGAAAGATATTTCACGTGTTCAAAAAAGCTCAGTTATAATTCGGAAATTTCTGTTATCAAATTTTTTTGAAATTCCTAAAACGTGGGTCCTGTAGCATTATATCCCACCAATCCTGCCAAGTCTTTCGGTACATTAACATTCAAACTTTATGCCATATAGATCTAACATTGTTTAGATTGAGGATCACTGACAAGAGTTAAGTACCCGAAACGTGCATGTCTGGTCCATGCTGAATAAATGATGCTATTGAATTTGAAGACGTTTAACATTACAAAAAAAAACTTTTAACTGAACGATGGATATTTAGATTTTTTGGGATGATAATTTCCTGTAAATGCAAGAGCGGATCCAGAGGGGGGGGGGGGGGGTCGGAGGATCGGCGGGTCCGACGCATAGTTAAAAAAGATAAATATACATATTTATAAGATTAAGTCCCGATTCTGCTTAAGTTGTCCTAATAATTGAAAAATATAACATGAATTTGTATTGGAAATCTTTCATTTTGATAATATTTTTCCGTCAGTATTTCAAAAATTTTCTCTGCTCGCTTCCGCTTGCCAGAATTTATTAAATATGTTATTTTCAAATGATACTGTGCTTTCCTAAACAACCAATATACATCACACCTTGGTGAATAAACAAGGGCATTAAGAGTAAAGAAACTGAAAAAGACACGAATAGAGGATTTTAGTCTAATTCTGAAAAAAAAAAATTCGCTGGTTCGCTATCGCTCGCAATTTGTTATATTCATATGTTAGAACCGTCAGCTCAAGTACTATGATGTGAAAATTCTAGATTTTAAGCTTTTTGCTCGCTATTGAAACAAAAATGACATTCGTTCATCACTTTATTTTCTGTGTGCCTTTTTTTCTCTTAAAAAAAATTAGGACTTTAGGACACCCCCCCTGAAAAAAATCCTAGATCCGCACATGACATGCAATGCCATTACAATGGTTACTTACATTTGTAAAGTTCCGTGGAATTGTACACGGGGTCATAAACACTAGGACAACCGTGGGATGCTGTACATTTGAAATACTGTAACAGATCCGACAGACCTTTGTTCAATTCTATGTACGGACATCCATCTATAATGGAGAAAATGATATCTAATTTTAAGTACTTTGCAATTTTTTTCAAAAGTGAAACTGTAAGTGAGATTTGTAAAGCCAAAGAAAAATTGTAGATAAAATCGACGATTTCTTAAGGATCAAAGCGTCATAAAAACACAAAAGTTTTTTTTTATATCATACAATTGTTATTTGATAATACTATTTTTAGATTTTGACTTAGCGCATTGAATTCATCAACATTAAAGTCTAATTCTAAATGAAAAATATACGTACTAATAATAAATCTAACTCATTTTAAATTCTAAATGTAATATAAAATCTTTTACCTCGAGGATCCAGTTTAAATATAAACAGACATACATCCACATACTGATTTCTACTCGCCCGGAAACAATGATACTCCTTTGGCTTCTGGCAATGTGTCTGTTCAGATTTGTCTATCCAGGACTTTTTAGATATCGGACACATGTAAGGGGTGATATGAACAGTGGATCCACGCACGTTTTTGTCTGATAGGATAAAAAACAACACTATGACAAAAACATATAAAAAATCTTGTCTTAGAAATAACATCTTTTATCCGCAGAAATGGATTGACACTTTAAATGATGCTGAAAGAAATGCGGTCGAAAGGGAATTTTATTTAGGAATTCATTTCCTTAAATAGATGCTGAGTGAAGCTGTTGCTGTATTTTTTAAGAGGGAAAGCATGCGTACCTAACGCTGTAAACAATTTACTTTAATTACTTTTATTTCCGAATCACATTGTTTGGCACAAAACAATTAACGCAAATTCAACGAGGAAGTAGGAGACATACATGTACCCCATTCCATACCGGAAAAGCTTTTCCATCCATACAAAATATTTGACAATTATGATCTAATTTTCAAGTATATGTCACTTATAGATTTATTTAGAACCACAAGTTTTGGTTTAATTCATATGTTACCTCACCCCATCCTTGTCAAATGTACTTAAACGTTGAATAAAAAACCTGTACCTTATTCCTTTAATATAACTTTTGAATTGTTTACATTACAAAAGAAGTGAGGGGATCTCCAGCAACACACGGTTGTGGTACCCACAGCTAAACAACAAAATACCCAATAGAATAATGTCGAAGGGCTCCAACTCTATATCTTCTTGAAGAAAATTCCAAACCAATTTCAATGCACCAGACACGTCTTCAGAATATTAAATTCTCATCAGTGATGCTTTCAGCGGAGCCACCAAAAATAGTTTCAGTAGTGCCCTCTTTAACTTTTTGAAATTAGATTTTCACATTTACATTACAGAGAGTGAGCGGCTCCAAATTTCCTGTGGGGTCGATTCAGTAGCATATCCAAATAAAAAACATGTTCAAAATAGCATTGGAGGGGTGGTGCTAAGATGTTAAACTCCTTTAATTTCGATGATATTTATCGGTGAAATGGCTAGATTCCGAAATAGCAAAAAATTATATATTATGTCACATTAATAAAAGGCCAAAACAAAGCTTCTTTCATGTGACAGAGCTGGAAAGAAGTAATTAATACATTTGACAAACATCAAGTCACGGGGAACGATTTTTACTGCTCCACACTGCAACGTGAAATAAGTGCCTTTATTAGTCATGTCGAAGGGTCCCAACTCTATACCTTCTTGAAACACAGAGAAGACACGCACAGAAGGAGACACAAAAGGGACAAGAGCAACAACTCAAACCATAGAAATATGAAACACAAAAGACCACACATTAACCAACGAGACCAATGGGCAAATGGTGCCGACATAGGACGGTTATCTGCTACGCCAGTAGCAGACGGTGATGTTATTTGGATTACGTGCGCACAACCCTCACACTTTTTCGATTACTCAGAGGTCTCGAAGACCGCAGTTGTGGTGTAAAATAACCTCCTCACTGTGAAATGAACATACAAACAAACAGCATGACGCAGGGGCCCCAAGAAACTCGCAGAAGGCATACGAAAAACAGTCCGTGCTCTGTCGGCTGTCGCAAGTTCATGCATGTTATCATCCGAGGAGTCCGACTGGGATTCTGAGAGGACAGCTGGTCAAAGAGGTTTGGACAGAGTCCGTCATGGAATCCTGTCGTCACAGTCAGATAGAGATTAATTCAGTTTTAAGAATGCGCTTGTACAAGACTGTAGATTGGTCAAGTACCAAGCCACGTGTCCGTCTGGTGACATGAGGATCATATCCACGGTATAAAAGGCGATTGAAAAAGTGGACAACATATTTTGTCTGTAGAGAAGTTTGTGGGCCAAATAACGTATTTCTTGTTTGAATGAACCTCTTGGTCCCACGATAATCTTTTCCTACAATTTAATGAAATTATTCTTAGGGACCCGAGGTTAGGAATAAGCGAAGCACATTAAAACTTAGTAACACGGGACCTTTTAAAAAATCCACGGTCCTTTTTTTATTACAGCCGCCTTTGTTTCATTCAGACCATTTCTAAAGCTATAATTCATTCAGTCACTTCATGAGAGGGATCTTGATATTTACAGCCTTTGTTTCTCATAATGAATGAATGTAAACATCAAAGTACCTAACAGTTATTCAGTCTTAACGTCGAGAAGGCAAAGTAAAATCGTGAGAAATTATACGTTTTTCAAATGATTTTGGATGATAAGCTTCAGATATCAAAGTCACCTTTGACGTCATTAAAGACTGGCCTAATATCAAACTTATCGCGTTATCTAAAAGCGCCACATATATAGGATCTCAAATGAATTTTCATTTCATACGATGTATTATGAAACGAGTTGTGAGTTTTATATCCCCGAGCCTTGGCGAGGGGATATAAAACGCACAACGAGTTTCATAATACATCGTATGAAATGAAAATTCATTTGAGATTCTTTTTATCACATGATACTGCCTAAAATGTGTATTTCTAACGTGAAATCAACGTTTCCGAGAACTACTGAGGCGAATCACGCCGTGATCCAGAAGTCGTCTGCTACGCCATGAGAAGTAGTGTCCCCATCGTATAGATATTCTGTGCGTAAGAGAAAAGCGTTTCAATTTTGAATAGTATTTTAATGCAAAAATTAATTCAACAACAACAATTTTAATCATTGATATTGACTCCGGGTCTGAATTTAACAGTTGACCGATATTTGAAAGGTCACATTTGTCAAGGTTTATGTAATTAGGTTCCAAACTTGACCAATCGCATTCAAGCAGAGTGATATGTAACGTGTTATCATATCATATATTTATGAAATGGCTTTATGAAACTGCATAACGGGCGAATCATGTGATAAAATAAATTCCGTTCTTGCACTGGACTCGGAAGGATTTTCATTAGAATATGTCATTGTCCTTCGTGTTTCTGTGTTATTTTCTCCGTCTGTTCGTCTGCCTATTCTTTTCTCGTAAGAAAACACTCCGCTGTTTAATTGTTTCGGATCACATCCCTATCTTCGTTTTGTGTCATGTATTTTTCAGGAATTTGTAGGCCATTGATCGTATGCCATTAATCGAAGATTCGGGGCACATAGTTTTTGTCCTGTCCGTTTGTCTGTCTGTTTGTCCGCAAAAACTGTAACCCTGGACATTACTTTTGAATGGTAAGGGATGGGGCTTTGATATTTCACAAGTGTATTCCTGATGACAAGACCTTTCCAGAGATACCAACATTTTTTACCTTGGAGTTTATAATATAAAAATAAGTGATAGAGCTGATATTTTACATGTGCATTCCTTGTGACAAGACCTTTCTATGGATACCAAAATTCTTGACCTTGTGACCTTGACCTTGGAGTTTGACAATTTTACAATTTTTACTGACAAAGATGCCGACGGGGACATTCGTATTTCATAAACACATGTTTTTTTTCATTGAATTCTGATTTTGTGTTTGATTTTCACTAATTGACACAGAGACTTGGATATTATTACTCTTAATACTTATTTTAGCAAGGAAGAGAAGTGATGTCTCGTGCTGTGATATCTAATTGACAAGGAAACAAGATCCTCGTGTCCAGGATTTGCACTTGTACATGTCTTGATAAACCTTGCTATGGTACAAGCAAATCGTGATCACTGTGGTTTGATATTCCTGAAGGAAGGGGATATTGTCCATTTTGGCTTAGTGTTTATAATTGCATGTATACTGGTAGGGGAAAATAACTATCACGACGGAAGCAAAAGTAAACAAGGGAAAAAGGATTGTGTTTATGAATGCCGTTCTCATGTATACATTGTCAAGTACTTTTTAGTGAAATTGCAGGAAAAAACTTGTAGTGGTAAATGAGTTCCGTTTGACTTCCTGTTTTTGACTATTGAAATGTACTGAATGAATGGGTCTATCGAATTAAGAAATAAGGACACTAAGTTAATTCAAATGGTGATTCCTGTTTGCCTGTAACTCAAAGGCGACATAAGAGGGACAAAGTCTTTTTTCATATCATCATACAATGTCTATTGTCAATATTGAAATATATGATCTATAGTACCAATTTGATTGCACTAGACACGTGTTTCGAATATTAAATCTTCGTTAGTAGTGCTGTAACAGGGTGTTGTTGGAGACCCCTCCTGTCTTTAGTATACTTAATGTCAAACAGGTTGAATAAAGCCAAAGCTCATTTTCCTGGGGCCGTCGACAATATAGACTTTTAATTTCCTCTTGCCAGAACTTTTGAGTAGGGTTTATTCAGAAGCGTATTTATTACAGTTAGTTAAAAATATAGCCAAACTATCGTCGGAGGGTAGGTGCAAGGAGCTTAAATCTGAACATGACCGAAAACATTATGCCGAAACCCCCAGCTTATGACAGAGATATGCAATGAGGGAAATACCCCTTATAGTTTTAGAGATTTACGTCAAAATTAAGAATATATTTCAATGCAGTGCGTAAACACTGCGTAATGTTTCATGCGTTAACACTGCGTAATGTTATGTATTAATACAAAATATCATTGTTGAATAAAAAATCAAATTCAAGGAATTGTGGTCCCCCGCTTTTGGGTGTTTGTCTTTAAAGAAATGCTTACAGACATCCCCCCATTCTTAAGTTTTAATAATATATCTCATATATTATCAACATTCTAAATATGAAAGATTAACTCCAAGAAAAGGTCAAAAGGTCCAAACTTGTGTTTTGTTTCCAAGGGACAGGGCTTATGAAAAGGTATGCACATGTGAAATATTTAAGACCTATGATTTAAATTACCATCAAAACCTTATGGTCGAGGTTGAAGTTTTTAAATGTGGGTCAACCTCCATGGACAAGGTCACAAGGTCAGAATGTTATTACCAACAGAAAGGTCTCATCACAAGGAATACACATGTGAAATGTGAAAGCCCTATCATTTTCCATTAAAAAGTTATGGACAAGGTTATAGTTTTTTGAAAAGTAGGTCGAACTCAAAGGTCAAGGTCAAAAATTTTGGTATCCATGCAAAGGTCTTGTCACAAGGAATACACATGTGAAATATCAAAGCCCTATCACTTTCCATTCAAAAGTTATGGTCAAGGTTAAAGTTTTTAATAAGTAGGTCGAACTCAAAGGTCAAGGTCACAAGGTCAAAAATTTTGGTATCCATGGAAAGGTCTTGTCACAAGGAATACACATGTGAAATATCAAAGCCCTATCACTTTCCATTCAAAAGTTATGGTCAAGGTTAAAGTTTTTAATAAGTAGGTCAAAGTCCAAGGTCAAGGTCACAAGGTCAAAAATTTTGGTATCCATGGAAAGGTCTTGTCACAAGGAATACACATGTGAAATATCAAAGCCCTATCACTTACCATTCAAAAGTTATGCACAAGGTTAAAGTTTTTGTGACTGACGGACAGACGGACGGACGGACGGACGGACAGACGGACAGACGGACGAACCGATTTTAATGTCCCCGCGCTTTCGCGAAAGCGGGGGACAAAAAAACCATGGGAAAGCTATTAACAACCGACCACCTGAGTCAGCGAATTGTCACCTTTCACAATCATTCAAACTTTGGATATGAAGTTAGGTTAAAAGTCTGCAATACTAGTTAGTTTAACCATTGAAAACTTAAAATAGACACATATGGCAAGCTGCTTTACCAAAGAGACTATTTCAAGGGGTTACTTTTGTTATTTACTATGTTGTGGGTCATGTTTTATTTTAGTTTTACTTTATGTGTAGGTACACATGTACTTAGTCATGTTGTATTATGATTTCATAATAATTCTTTCTAGATTTTACTATGTCATGTTTATTTCATTAGAGAATGTTCCAGTATGTTCTTTGTTACATCATTTTCATCACATGACTGTGATTTCTAGAATTTACTCTATTGTTAATCGTGTGTAATGAGTCATTGTTCTAGAAGCTTCTGGTTAATTCATTGTTATTAAGTATAAATACCTCTGAGGAACTGTGTTAAGGGGGCATTCGTACACATTCGTAGACACGATTCATTCATCTATTCTGATATACTGGGATACTTTATTTGTTGAGACTTTAATCCATTTAACAACGTTTGGACACCGACCTTTCGAGAACGTTTGTGATTACCGGAAACCATACATTCGATAGACTTTGTGGACCGTAACGGACACTTTGATCCGGACATTGTATTGTAAGTTGTAATCATTGTAAATATATATATTTTGTACATAATTAAACTTGTAAATTTATATTCTGTCTTTGTCTGATTTTTGCTGGCGTTTTGGGGTATTCTGACCCATAACAGAATTGGGGGCTCGTCCGGGATAGTAATCTCTGCATATTTGCACTTTACGTAAAGTTCGTTTTTTGAAAAAAGGAAAATTCTCCAAACTTTTGCCAGCAGAAATCAATCATGGTATTTTCGGTCACTGAATTTTTGAAATCGCCGACTGTAGGTGAGTTCGAATCATTGAAAAAAGATGATTTGATTGGTTTAGGTCTTCACTTGAAGTTAGATGTAAAATCTTCTATGAGAAAACAAGAAATTAGAAATATTGTGGCTAAAGAGCTTTTAGCTGAGGAAATCTTTTCGTCATACGATTTTCCTGTTGAACCTGTTTCAAGCGAAACCAAAATGTCAAAATTTGAGTTTGAATTAGAGAAAATGAAAATGCAATTACAATTTGAAAGAGAAGAAAAAGAAAGACAATTTGAAAAAGAAGAAAAAGAAAGACAATTTGAAAGAGAAAAGGAAGAAAGAGAGAAACAGGAACGTATGCACGAGAAAGAACTTCAGTTTGAGTTAGAAAAGTTAAAGTTAGAAAGAAGCGCTAAGGAAAATCCTGTTCCTTCGCTTGTCAAGTCTGAATTCGACGCCGCCAAAAACATCAGATTAGTACCAAAATTTCAAGAAAAGTCCGTGGACAAATATTTTCCACATTTTGAGAAAATCGCGGCCAATCTGAAGTGGCCACGCGATTTTTGGCCAACTTTATTACAAAGCGTACTTATTGGCAAAGCGGCTGAAGTGTACTCGGCGCTCAGTATTGCTGAGAGTTCAGACTATGACAAGGTCAAGGACACGATTTTGAGAGCATATCAGTTAGTACCTGAGGCGTACAGACAAAAGTTTAGAAAGTACAAAAAGTTTGAAAATCAAACATATGTTGAATTTGCTCGAGAAAAAGAAGATTTATTTGATCAGTGGTTTCGATCTAAGAAAATTCCCAATTCATTTGACAATTTGCGTCAGATCATTCTGATAGAAGAGTTCAAAGAGTGTGTACATCAAGATTTAAGAACTCATTTGGAAGACAAAAATGTTAAAACTCTTGAAGAAGCCGCTGTTTTGTCTGATACGTATGCTCTCACTCATAAGAAAAATTTTGTGTCAAAAACTCAATCTAGCGATAGCGCAAAAACGTCAGATGTTTTAAAGAAAAATGTACAAGAGTCTCAGTCGTCCATTAGTTCCCAGTCACCATCTCAAGGTGGTTCTACGTCCGGACCTAGGTCCGAGCGTTCTGAGGCATCCCCAGGGGTGGGGTCGCTTCCTACATGCAATTATTGTAAGAAAAAAGGTCATGTTATTGGTGAGTGTTTGAAGCTTAAGAAGAAAAAAGAACTTAAGTCACAGGCCTGTGCGTCTGTTAGAAATGATAGGAAAGCCTTAGATTCGATTTGTTCTGACACTCCTGAGATTCAGGGTTCTAAGTCCAGTTCTGATGATTTTGTGGAGGATCATTATAAGCCCTTTTTGTCACAGGGATTTGTTTCACTCAGTGATTCTAGCGAAGCGTTGCCTGTTCAGATTTTGAGAGATACTGGTGCTGCCCAGACTTTATTGTTAGAGGGTTCATTGCCTTTGTCTGAGCACACTTTTACTGGTAGGTCAGTTTTATTACAGGGTGTGGAGCTAGGCGTCATTGATGTTCCCCTTCATAAAATTTATTTGAAGTCAGACTTAATTACTGGACCTGTTATCGTAGGTGTTCGACCTACTCTTCCCGTTCAAGGCGTTTCCTTGTTGCTTGGCAACGATTTAGCTGGCGGCAAAGTTGTAGCCGATCCGATTGTTTGTGAGAAAATCACGTCCGATGTCGTGTCCGATGATGAAGACGACGACTTGTACCCAGCCTGCGCAGTTACCAGGGCGATGGCCAGGAACAGACAAAAAGAGGCTGAGAGTACTTCTGCACTTAACGAGGACCATCCCTCCAAAAATGTAGACCTTTCTGACACATTCATGTCTACCATTGATGACAGCGTACTCGAGACGTCAATACCACTTCATGTTGACAAGTCTCCGACAGTACCTGGTGATGATTCCCATCCGCCATTAGACAGAGATACAGATGCCTTAAGCCGTGAGCAGCTCCTCTCCGAGCAAACTAAAGATCCGGAGATCATCCGACTAAGTAAGAGGGCCCTTCCCCGAGAAGAAGCGGACAAAGTCGGAGAGTGCTTCTACATACAAGATGGCATCCTCATGCGGAAATGGAGACCACCCGATGCACCCCCTAATGAAGTGTGGCGGGTCGTTCACCAGATAGTGGTTCCAGTAGCGTATCGCGGGGACATCATGAGTTTAGCTCACGACACACCCATGGCAGGTCATTTAGGTGTCAATAAGACTTATAATAGGATTTTAAGTCACTTTTACTGGCCTAAGTTGAGAAAAGATGTGTCTGAGTTTTGTAAGTCTTGTCATAATTGTCAGATGGTAGGTAAACCCAATCAAGTTATACCACCTGCTCCCCTCCAACCCATTCCAGCCTTTGAGGAACCTTTTAGTAGGGTGTTAGTTGATTGTGTAGGTCCTTTGCCTAGGACTAGGTCAGGGAATCAGTACTTACTGACAATTATGTGTACTTCGACTAGGTTTCCTGAAGCCATACCTCTTAGGAATATTAAGGCAAAGACCATAGTTAAGGCCCTTACAAAGTTTTTCAGTTTCGTAGGTGCTCCCAAGGCTATTCAGTCAGATCAGGGTTCGAATTTTATGTCAGGGTTGTTTCAGCAGGTTATGCATGAGCTAGGTATCAGGCAGTATAAGTCTTCTGCGTACCATCCTGAGTCCCAGGGGGCACTTGAACGCTTTCATCAAACCCTTAAAACTATGATGAAAACATATTGTCACCAGTATGGAAAAGACTGGGATGAAGGGGTTCACCTCGTGTTGTTTGCGGCACGAGAAGCGGTTCAGGAGTCCCTGGGGTTCAGTCCCTTTGAGCTAGTTTTTGGGCATACGGTCAGGGGGCCATTGAAGTTATTGAAGGAAAAATGGTTGACTGAGACTAGCGATTTGAATCTCTTAGACTACGTGTCTAATTTCAAAGAGAAATTATATAGTGCTTGCAAATTGGCTCAAGAAAATCTCAAAACATCTCAAATGAAAATGAAAACATGGTATGACAAAGATGCTAGAAACAGAGTCTTTAAACCAGGCGATAAAGTTCTTGTATTTTTGCCAATCCCTGGTCATCCTTTGCAAGCTAGATATTTCGGTCCTTATGAGATTGAGAGTAAAATTAGTGATGTTAACTATGTGGTTAAGACACCAGGTCGGCGAAAAGAAAAAAGAGTGTGTCATGTTAACATGTTGAAAGAGTATTTTGATAGAAGTGACCGAAATTTTGTAAAACCAGTTTCCACTTTGGCCAATGTAAATACATTAGAAAATAGTGTTGAACCTGAATGTAATGAAGAGACTGTCGAACAAGACTTCGCTCAAAGTGTCCGTTTGAAGAATTCTGAAATTCTGACAAATCCGGAAGTGAAACTCGGACATTTGACCGTGCATCAAAAAGAGGAAGTGCACCAATTAATGCGGGAATATACGACCATCTTTCCGGACGTTCCAAAAAAGACAAATGCGTCTCATCATGACGTCATTGTAGGTGATGCGTCACCTATCAAACAGCATCCCTATCGGTTAAACCCGATAAAACTTCAATACATGCGGAAAGAAATTCAATACATGCTTGAAAATGACATTATTGAACCCAGCAATAGTGATTGGAGTTCCCCATGTATTCTGGTTCCGAAGCCAGACGGAACTTACCGATTGTGTACGGACTTTAGAAAAGTCAATTGAGTCACCAAAACTGACTCTTATCCGATCCCACGAATCGATGACTGTATCGATAAAATTGGCAGTGCAAAATTTGTCAGCAAATTTGACTTGCCTAAAGGCTATTGGCAGGTCCCGCTCACCGAGAGAGCCAGAGAAATATCGGCATTTGCGACTCCAGATGGGCTATACCAATATAAAGTAATGCCCTTTGGTATGAAAAACGCACCAGCCACATTCCAGAGGATGATTCATTCGCTCCTAAATCATCTCGAAGGATGCGAGGCGTACATCGATGACGTCATCATCTACAGCGACACCTGGGATGATCATCTCCGAATCATGCGTACCTTCTTCGACATACTGGCGAAAGCAAACCTCACAGTGAACCTTGTGAAAAGTGAATTTTGTCACGCGACTGTAGAATATTTGGGTCACAAAGTAGGTCAAGGTTTTGTTACTCCTATCATGGCCAAGGTGGAAGCTATTTCAAAGTTCCCGATTCCTACCAATAAGAAAGAGATAATGAGATTTTTAGGAATGGCAGGATTTTACAGAAAATTTTGTCCAAATTTCTCGTCAGTTGTTGGTCCACTTACCAATCTGTTACAAAAGAGAGTGAATTTTGCATGGACCAATGACTGTGACGAATCTTTTAAGAAAATCAAATGTGTTCTTATGAATAGTCCTGTCCAGTCAGCTCCAAATTTTGATAAGCAATTTAAGCTTACTGTTGATGCCAGTGACGTAGGAATCGGGGCTGCTTTGTTTCAAGAAAATGATGATGGTGTAGATAGAGTTGTTTGTTATTTTTCAAAGAAGTTGACAAAATGTCAAAAGAATTACTCTACTATTGAAAAAGAATGTCTTGCATTATTGTTAGCTTTACAACATTTTGATGTTTATTTGAATGTTACTTTACATCCCATTCTTGTATATACTGACCACAACCCTCTCACATTTTTGCACAAAATGTCAAACAGAATCAAAGACTTACAAGGTGGAGTTTATTGTTGCAAGAGTACAATATCATTATTAACCATATCAAGGGCAAAGACAATGTGATTGCAGATGCACTATCGAGAGTTTCATGAGTGATTTTTGCAGAATTTACCACCTAAGTTTTCATTGACATTCAAACTTTTTTAAGGGGGGAGGTGTTGTGGGTCATGTTTTATTTTAGTTTTACTTTATGTGTAGGTACACATGTACTTAGTCATGTTGTATTATGATTTCATAATAATTCTTTCTAGATTTTACTATGTCATGTTTATTTCATTAGAGAATGTTCCAGTATGTTCTTTGTTACATCATTTTCATCACATGACTGTGATTTCTAGAATTTACTCTATTGTTAATCGTGTGTAATGAGTCATTGTTCTAGAAGCTTCTGGTTAATTCATTGTTATTAAGTATAAATACCTCTGAGGAACTGTGTTAAGGGGGCATTCGTACACATTCGTAGACACGATTCATTCATCTGTTCTGATATACCGGGATACTTTATTTGTTGAGACTTTAATCCATTTAACAACGTTTGGACACCGACCTTTCGAGAACGTTTGTGATTACCGGAAACCATACATTCGATAGACTTTGTGGACCGTAACGGACACTTTGATCCGGACATTGTATTGTAAGTTGTAATCATTGTAAATATATATATTTTGTACATAATTAAACTTGTAAATTTATATTCTGTCTTTGTCTGATTTTTGCTGGCGTTTTGGGGTATTCTGACCCATAACAACTATCAGAATCCAAAATCCAAAGAAATTCTCAGTTAGTTGCCCTCAGTGATATGAAAAATTCTTTCAAGTATGTCGTATGTATACACGAAAAATGAAAAATGGACAAATGATGGGGTTAGAAAGTAATATTCTGTACAAAATTCCATCACGTACATGTACATGTGCTCAGTTCCTGTAGATCTACTTCAGAGTCAGAATACAACATTGAATTCTATGACAATGATTGACCACACGATTTTGGTTCAGTGTGATGGAAAAAATGAAAAACAAAAAAACACTGGCAATAACTTCAAAGAAATTACAAACAAACAGAAAAAAGAATATGAGGACAAATTCATAGAAATGAGAACAGAAATTATACGATTAGAAAGTACTATAAACCAGCAAAATGAAGTTATCAGAAATCTTAAAATAAAACTTTCTGGTCACATATCAAACGATGGTACACACAATGAAAGCGATCAAATGCTTAAGAGACTAGAAGCCCTAGAGCGTGAATCAATTAAATCAAGGCTTGACATTCTAGAGATGAGAATGAGTAAGATAGACATGACACAAACTCAGCACGAGATCACAAGAAATAGAGAGCATTTTTTGTCCCCAGGCAGAGCCTCAACACAAAACGCAATAGCATCAAAAAACTCGGTAATCTCGGAGAGCATACTCCTAACACCGCCCTTGAAAAAGAACTCTGCTCAGAATATAACAAACTCTCCTCTGCAGAACCAAAACCCATCAAGGTCAAAGGTCAAACAAACAATGCAACAAATACTTACTCCTGCAGCAAACAAACAGCTGACTGCTTCTCCTCAGAAAGACCAAAATCATCTAAGGTCAAACATAATGCACAATATACAGCAAATGCCCTCCCCACAACTGAGAACTCACGGACATACAAACAAAAGCAAAGCTAGCAGCAAATCCAACGAATCCTATACACCTAGGAAATCAAACCAATGTAGATCCAAATTATATAGGCCCCAGCAACATTCTCAATTCACTACAAACATCAAAGGGAGCCAATCATCAAAATCACTGTCAGCTAATCCAAATACCAGTGACAAACAGTACGACTATGCAAATAACCCCCAAAATACCAAACTTTCCACCCTTTGTACCAACACACCCATCTCTTCAGATGACACAAACAAACAAAGCTCTGCTACCAGCACATCTAGTTCTCAGGCAGCCACAACACCTTGCACGCCATGCAATAAATCCAAGTGTACAGATGACACAATGGAATATACAGCCCCAAATTCTACCACAGACTTTTCCAACAATAATCCCCAACAACAAAACAACAAGGCATTTAATCCCACACACGATGCACGCAATAAATCTGAGGAAAATGTAATAAAGATAGCAACAATAAACATACAGAATGTTAAGGCAAATACTATTTACTTGCAAAAATTACTCCAGGATTATGATATTGTATGCATTCAAGAGCATTGGCTATACAAATTTGAAGAACATTGGCTAAATTCTATTTCCAACAAACATACATACATCTCCAAATCTGTAGACGAAGATGACCTAGTTGCACAAAATGAAAGAAAAAGGGGATCTGGAGGGGTTGCTATGCTATGGAAAACAGCTTTAGATAAACAAATAAAGCCACTAAATGAAGGATGTAACAGAATAAACGTTATCGAATTAACCAACAAAAACAATTCAGTTATACTAATAAATGCCTACATGCCATCTAGGGGTTCAAAAGGAAGAATAGATTACGATGATGTACTTGCAGAAATTTCAGAAATAATATATAAATATAATTCCACACACACTGTCATTATTGTAGGTGACATGAATGCATCTGTATACAGAGATTCAAACACACAAGATAAAAAATTCAAAAACTTCTGTCAGAAATTTAATATACAGATCAATGAAAAACACTCAAAACAGTTCACCTTTTTCCACCATAATGGCAAAGACAAAGCCTTCTTAGACTACATACTATCAGTAGGACAACAACAAATACTAAAAAACGTTATAATACATGACGATCCAATAAATGTGTCTGACCACAGATGTGTCACAGCAACACTACACTTTGAGAAAATGAAAAATGCCAACAATGATGAAAGTGAACCCCCCATCCAAACAAAGAAATGTAACTGGGATAAATGTGACATTGAGAAATATAAATCAACAATCTCAAAAGCCCTGAAAAACATGTGTACAGTAGAATCCAACTTTGAAATTTCAGAACAAATACAGAGTTTCACAGATGCCTTAAAAAAGGCTGAGAAAACGGCTAACATGCAAAGGAAAAAAAGGAAAAGTAAAAAAACAAAAATTAAATGGACCCCAGAAATTTCAAATGCAACAAAACTATCAAAAACGGCACACTTCCAATGGAAAAAAGCAGGTAGACCACACGATAAAGACAACTCACTATATAAAGCCAGAAAAGAAGCAAAACGAAATCTTAGAAAATTACAAAGACAACAATCAGCTTTAGAAAGGATGAAACTCTATAATGAAATAACACAGGCCAATATTGAGACTGATCAAAAATTATTTTACACACTTGTAAACAAACAAAGGCAAAAATCTGTAGATAAAACATCTTACATCAAAATTAATGATAAAATCTACAATGACTATGACAATATTATTGAAGGATGGCAAACACACTTTGAAAACCTAGCTCAACCTAAAGAAAACACAAATTATGATGACAACCATAAATCTCAAGTGGAAAGCAATAAAGTAATTATAGAGAGCATATGTAACAACCAAAACCTTACTCTTCCAGAGGTAACAGAAAATGAAATTCGCAAAATAATCAGCATGTTAAAGAACAATAAGGCTCCGGACCCATCTGGACTTACTGCCGAGCATCTTAAGTATGCACTTGAAGAAGTCACACCTGTACTAACAAACATCATAAATTTTATCCTAAAATCTGCAGATATACCAAAAACTCAAAAAACTGGAGTATTAACACCCATATTAAAAAAAGGTAAAGACAAAACCCTGCCAGGAAGCTACAGAGGCATAACAGTCACCTCACTAATAGGCAAAATTATAGAATCTTACTTACAAAACCTTCTAGATCCAATTTTAAATACATCTCAAAATAAACTACAAAGGGGATTCACAAGTGGGACCTCACCTCTCATGGCTGGTCTATTCATATCGGAAGCTTTTTATGATGCAAAAGATAATAAAGAACCGCTTATTTTACAAACATTTGACGCAGAAAAAGCCTTTGATGTTGTGTGGCATGACGACCTATTATGTAAATTATTCAAGGATGGAATAGAGGGAGATCTTTGGAAAATAATCACATCACTACATATTGAAGCAAACACAATGGTCAAATGGGACAATAAATTTTCAGAACAGATAACATTGCAGCAAGGCATCCGGCAAGGCGCCAAATTATCATCTCTCATGTATAAAAGATTCAACAACGATTTAATAAACACATTGCAAAATGTCCCTGAGGGGGTAAAACTAGGTAACATAGATCTCACTGCCCCCACTTGTGCAGATGACATAGCACTACTGTCAAGAAATTCCAGAGACTCTCAAATTTTAACAAATGTCATAGAAATGACTGCAAATAAAGAGAGATTTACCATAAATCCAACTAAAAGTGAAGTTTTAACATTCACAACAGGCGCAAAAAAGAAACAAACGAATGATATTTTTTATGGAGGGCTGATAATCAAACAAGTCCCTGTACTGAAGCATCTGGGTATTGAAAGAAACCAAACTAACACTGTAGATGTAAAATCTAGAATTGATACAGCACGAAAAACTTTATATGCCCTCTTCGGAAGTGGAATGCATGGCAAAAACGGTTTATCACCGACAATAACAGTTCAACTATGGACAACCTTTGTATTACCAAGATTACTCCACGGGATTGAATTACTTACGATTAGAAAACAAGACCTTGAAAAGCTTGAACTTTATCAGAGAAAAATTCTAAAAATGTTACAAACTATTCCTGAAAGGACCGCCTCTGCTGCAGCACTAGCTCTAGTGGGTGCTAAACCTATTGAAGCACATATTGACACAAAAATAATTACAACCTTTCTCAACATTGCAAAAGATCCTACTAGCGCAGAACACCATCTAGCAATTAGACAACTTAAAATCAAAAAAGAAGATAGTAATAGTTGGTTCATTACGGCTAAAAAGACTCTACAGAAATACAATCTTCCAAATCCAGAATATCTCCTAAATAACATCCGAAACGATAAAGACCTTAAACTATGGAAAAACAAATCAAAAAATGTAATCAACTTCTTCTGGCAAAGCAAAAGAGAAATTGAAAACCAAAATAAGACATCATTGAATCTCTTCAAACTCCAACCAAACTCGTGTAAAATGCCCCACTTGATCTGGTGCTCCAGCAGGGACTCTCCAAATGCAACCAGGAAGGCCATAATAAAAGCACAAATTGCAACAAATACCTACGTGCTTCAGTCCATCAAGAATAAACATAATCAACAGAATGCACACATGCATTGCCGGCTATGCGGAAATGGAGATGAGGATCGTAAACACTTCATCCTCCATTGTCCCAGCTTAACTAATATCAGAAATCCATACATAAAAAATTTGACAGAGCTTTTGAGCTCACACATCGGCAGTGAAAACACAAACAGATTCACATTGAATGACGAGGCCTTGTTGCAACTTCTCGTTGATTGCTCCGAGAATGAATTTTCATCCAGAAAAAATAAAAATCTTCAGATCCAGAGGGCCGTGGAGGGGCTTGCGCGAAACCTTATATATGCACTGCATTGTGAAAGATCAAAGAAAATCAGAGCATTAAACTAAATTACATGCAGTAGATGTTTAACATATACATAATAAACATGATAGATCTCAAAGAACATGCAAACCCCAATGTATATAGTAAACCCCCCCTCTTAACCCATTATGTTAAATAGCATCCCTTTTACTCAAAATCCGTTGTCATTTTTATCCTTGCTCTTAAGTGATTAATCTTTTACATAATATGATACAAGACCCATTATAATATTTTTTATTGTTTTTTTTTTTTTTTTTTTTTTTTTTTTAAGCTCAGAAGTTTTAAATAAGTGTAAATATGTAAAGACTAAAATCCCTTTTTTAGCTAAATGTACATAAGTTCTTGTTATCACAAACTCACAAGTACACCATAACATTAGGAGCAATAATTTTTTTATCTATTTTAACAGAAGTTTTTATCCTTCTTTCTATTTCCTACTCTGTACCTACCCCCTCCTTAGTTTTATATCTTCTATTTTTTATTTGGTCTATCCTTTTACCTATTCGGGTGCTCCTTAGTCAAAGGAGGGATTTCCTAGAAACTGAACTGAACTGAACTGAACTGTGAAGTTGACAAATCAAAGAAAACAACAAGTGCACTTTTGAGCGACTTACTTAAATTCTCACTGCAAATTATTTTCGACAATACAATGAAAATAACAAATGTCATTCAAAACACAGAATTTGACACATTCACAGGTTTTGACATTTTCAGCATGGCCTAAGTGTTGCTAAGAAAAAGGGGATGCTACTATACTCTCCCCGGGCACCTTATCTCCATTGGGGATTCACTTTTACTAATTTGCAGTCTTTACGAGGGCTGATTGATATGTTGTGAGCCTCTGTTTTCTAGGATGCATAAGGTATTCAGCTGATAGAATATCTCCAAAAAGAAATAAAGCCTGTGTTTGTGAAACACGAATGCCATCGGTGGCATCTTTGTTAGTATAAACACCATTTTCTGTTGAGTACGTAAAAGGTCAAAGTCAAGGTGACGAAGTCAAAACTTTTTGCTATCAATGAAATGGTCTTGTCACAAGGAATACACATGTGAAATATGAAAGCCCTATCACTTACCATTCAAAAGTTATGCCCAATGTTAAAGTTTTTGAAAAGTAGGTCAAAGGTCAAGGTCACGAGGTCAAAATTTTCTGTATGAATACACATGTGAAATATGAAAGCCCTATCACTTACCATTCAAAAGTTATACCCAATGTTAAAGTTTTTGAAAAGTAGGTCAAAGGTCAAGGTCACGAGGTCAAAACTTTTGGTATCAATGGAAAGGTCTTGTCACAAGGAACACACATGTGAAATATGAAAGCCCTATCACTTACCATTCAAAAGTTATGCCCAATGTTAAAGTTTTTGAAAAGTAGGTCAAAGTTCAAGGTCAAGGTCACGAGGTCAAAATTTTCTGTATCAATGGAAAGGTCTTGTCACAAGGAATACACATGTGAAATATGAAAGCACTATCACTTACCATTCAAAAGTTATGCCCAATGTTAAAGTTTATGAAAAGTAGGTCAAAGGTCAAGGTCAAGGTCACGAGGTCAAAACTTTCGGTATCAATGGAAAGGTCTTGTCACAAGGAATACACATGTGAAATATGAAAGCCCTATCACTTACCATTCAAAAGTTATGCCCAATGTTAATGTTTTTAGTTCGGACAAACAGACAAACAGACAGACACACAAACAGACGGACAGGCCAAAAACTATATGCCCCCGAATCTGTGATTCCGGGGGCATAAAAACAATCAATTGCACACACTCCGCTTCACTTCTGACACAGTTACGGGAAAATGTTAAACTTAAGCGCCGTGAAAAGCTCACTAGTTAAAGGTCTGTTGTTCCATCAGGACCATGCTCCTGTTCACAAGTCTGTCACTGCAATGGCTGCCATTCATGATTATGGCTTTAATTTGATTGAGCATCTGCCTTATTAACATGATCTTGCTCCATCAGACTTTCATCTATTCCCAAAAGTTCCTCTCACTGATAGACAACCAAAACATAAAACAAAATGACCATAAAACAGCTCTATCTCTTCTAATTAAAAATTTACAGTCCAGATCTTAAATTTGACAATAGTACCCACATCTTACAAAAACTGAAAACTTAAGAAAAACATTTCTGAATATCATTGTTTTTTTTTTATCTGTGCAATGCTATGCCCTCATTGAGAGTGTAATATAACAATTAATGTAACATGACAGACACGCTAATACAATGAAGACAGAAAGTTAATAAACTAAGTCCACTTTGACGACCTTGAATTATAATTTTATTTCTGTTTCATATAACATTTCTGTTCATTTCTACAATCTAAATTTGAAAGAAAACACTAAATGTCAGTGCTAAATGCCATCATCAAATAAAATGTTAAATATGTCAAATGCTAACACATGTTAAACATATCAAAGATAAATACATGTATATCTATATAATTAAGGAGGTCCAGGACAGCAAGACTTAAATAAAGATCCTATAATTTAATTTTCCTAAAAATCACAAATGACAGTAATTGAAACATACTTTTTCTACATTCAAAGTTCCATCAAATTTTTACTGTTACTTTTTAATCTACTAAAGAACATATATACCCATTGAAAGCCACAAAATGGGCCGTAAATGCGACATTAAAATTAGCACACTTTAGGTAATGACAGACAATTACAAATCTTCTGTAGAGGTAGAAAATTAACAAGTTCTGTATTTTTCACTTAGATATGATGTGGGCAATCGGATAGGTATAAAATTATAAATGATCTCTGAGACTTTTGAAAGAAATTGTACAAAGGAGATAAATTTATGTCTATTTTCAGAACATCTTTGAGTTGTTAATTTTTATAATAAAGTCCGTTTATCTGAAACCCTATCATTTATTTTCCGTAAAAACTTGATATTATCTTCTTCATATGTCAATTATAAGTTAAACAGCGATAATTTCCTACTGATATTTGACCATCAGTTTTTAATTAATTAAGTTATAGTGATTTTGTTACCCCCTCCCCCTTTCTTTTACGTTACCTAATGCTTACGTTCTTGCAAAAAACGCGCCAATGTCGCCATTTCTATTATGACGTCATAATTGATTCAGAGCTTTCCGATGGGGTTCTTTCGAATACTGTTCTGGACCCCCTTAATACATATACATACATGTATTTTAAAAAAATAGAGTATCCATGTAAATAGGTGAACAAATATAAAGCATTGATTCAATCTTTTCAAGTCTAAGAAGATTTCACTAATTTCAAAGCAATTAATTTACATAATGATGAAAGATGAAAAAATAACTCAAAAATATACATGACTGTATGATATAAAAAGAATCCCTGCAGTTTATCACATATTCATAAACATATGACATTATAACCACATCTTTTTGTGAATAAGAGCTTTGAGGTTAATTTTTTCTGTAGATAATATTTATTAATCATCATTTACTAATCTAATATGTTGTTTAGTCGTCTATCAAAACAATGGGCAAGAAGCCTTATTTCCCTTAAATTCTTGAATTTCTTAGAAAACAATAATACCTTTTTTCTGAATCAAACAAAATCTTTCATGTAAATAAATTATATCAAAATACTTGATACTAAACAATTACAATTTAAAGAACATAAAATTTAATTATCAATGTTGAACTTCATACTTTCTATAATAAATCATATAGGAGTATATCACAATAAGCCCTGGATTCTGTTTCGGATCTGGATCAGTTCCGTTAAACCATCCAAAGTATCTGATTTGATTTGTCTGTCCATGATGATTAAGGTAGCTTGTAATGTCTATTACCCACTGGAAAAACGTTCCTACCATCACACCAACCGTTACGTCCGTATAACCACGTACCATGTTCATTCGGCTCTACTCCGGTTAAAACTTGCTCTGCACAACCAAATGGTGTCCCTTGAAAATAACAAATATTACGATCATTACATAAAGAAATACCTTCAATTTATGCAAGGCCTACACAATAATGTAGAATCTGTCCCTTCATAAATGGTAAAGTTACAGTTATCTACTTATACCTTTATGTTGCTATTATTACATCCAAATTCAAAATCAGCTGTAATCTAATTTTTTCAGAGAAGCTAGGTGAAACCATACTTTAATAAATAAATAAATAATTTGCTCAACCGGCCTACTAAGAAAACAATTGTACCATAAACTAAGTCCCATGACATCTGAGTCTTCAAGGTGTAGTGCAAAATATGATGAACGAAATTGGACCCTTAACAAATACTTACATGTAACAATGAACAAATCTACATTGTCTCTCTCCCAAATAGGCAATAAATGTATAATGTCTTACCTGCTTCACTAAACATGATATTAGAGACGTGACCGTTAACGTCAAAATGGTGAGACGTGACACAGAACTCCCCACAACCATTCTCATCACTACCGTGTCCCGTTATAACAGCGTATATCTCCACCTGATTGGATGAAATGTTTCCTTGTTATATTATGATGTTGTTTACTTTCAATGAAAATTAACGAACTGTTTTCTTTTCATAATCAGATTAAAGTTCCATTACATAATGTACATGGAGGAAGAGATCATAAGACTGGTTAGATATAAATTATATCTTGGATTTTTTCATTTATAGGTATAAGACATTTTAATTATTCTTTATTAAATTTGATTTTTTTTTTTTTAATTTGATTTCTTTTAATTTGATTTTTTTAATTTGATGTTTTTTAATTTCTTTGATCTTGTTGTAAACCAAAAGGATCCCCAAAGTTGGACAGAAAACTTAAGATAGCATTGTTATATATAAATGAAAAAGTGGATTGCCCAATCCCTTGTAAGTTTTCTTATTCATTGAGTAAGAGAGAGCAGACTAATAGCATCTAAGACTTGATCTTGCTTCAATACCATGACCTTTTGGCCACACCTACATATATCTGTCATTTGTAAACTTAAAGTCAGACTGATTCTTACACGGAATGGTATAACTGTGCATTATACCTTTCATAAGTGAGAGTAGGGAAGAGACATCTTAATGATAACAAAACAGATTGACAACTTACAGAGGCAGATCCAGTGCCCCCTTTGCCATGTGTCAAGAGGCGAATTTTGCCAATTTTAACAGAATATATAGCCAAAATATAGGATTTTTATTTGGAAATTTTTTGGGGGTAGAGGGGGGGGGGGGGGGGGGAGATGCCCCCTCCACACACCCCTGAATTTGCCACTGAACTTACAGTGTAAATTCACACACAGTCATTCTTACCTTTAGAACATCTTTAGGTACAGTGAAGTTATATGGTTTGAAGTTAGAGTTGTAGGATCTGTTAAATGTAGCTCCTGGTTGGTATAATATAAAGGCCTCCGCTGGATATACGTCACCTGTAATTAGATTTTCAAACTACCTACATGTACATGTTATTCAGCAGAAGGAAGTACTGTAAATTGCTTTATTTTTGTCAGTACCAATTTTCGTCAATTCGTTCAAAATGACCATTTCTTCAGTACGTAAATTTGTCATCCAAGTGTCCCTAAAATACAAATTCGTCTATTCAAATGCCAACTTAACATTCAGGCATAGGCCATATGCATTTATTGTCATTGTTTGTTTAACAATTATTGGTAAACAATTAGAGACATAAATACCACCTAGCTTGTTGAGAAAACACATCATTTGGTAATTAGATGTACATTATATGCGACTTTGTGTGCGTATTCAGTTTTCAATTATTTATCATTTGCCTGTCGTATTAAATCTTTAGATTCAATTTTTCGTTTCTACACTATACATGTATTTTGTCAGGAGTATTTATATTCGTCGATACGTAATTTCGTCACAGGAGGCACTGACGAAAATGACGAAAATTGGTACCTGACGAATAAAAACCAATTTACAGTACAACATGTATTTTGTATACCCAGTAAATAGAAGTATAGCACCTAGAATATAAAATCTATGAAAATTGTGTAACAGACCTTGTTCTCTTTTCTCTGAGAATAGAATGTTTAGTGAGGGATTCCATGGCATGGCGTACCAGTCTGTCTTCATGGTGAATGTACACTGCCCCTCCCCAAGAAGGGGGAGTAAGGGAGATATATCTGTTAACCAATGCCCTATCCTCCTACAATAAAAGTAATATACAATGTACGCTGCCCCTCCCCAAGGAGAGGGAGTAAGGGAGATATATCTGTTAACCAACGCCCTATGCTCCTACAAAAAAAGTAATGTACAATGTACACTGACCTTCCCCAGGGAGAGGGAGTAAGGGAGATATGTCTGTTAACCAACGCCCTATCCTCCTACAATAAAAGTAATGTACAATGTACACTGACCTTCCCCAGGGAGAGGGAGTAAGGGAGATATGTCTGTTAACCAACGCCCTATCCTCCTACAATAAAAGTAATGTACAATGTACACTGACCTTCCCCAGGGAGAGGGAGTAAGGGAGATATGTCTGTTAACCAATGCCCTATCCTCCTACAATAAAAGTAATATACAATGTACACTGTCCTTCCCCAGGGAGAGGGAGTAAGGGAGATATGTCTGTTAACCAACGTCCTATCCTCTTTACAATATAAGTAATATATAATGTACACTGTCCTTCCCCAAGGAGAGGGAGAAAGGGAGATATGTCTGTTAACCAACGCCCTATCCTCCTACAATAAAAGTAATTATATACAATGTACACTGACCTTCCCCAAGGAGGAGGAGTAAGGGGAATATGTCTGTTAACCAACGCCCTACCCTCCTACAATAAAAGTAATGTACAATGTACACTGACCTTCCCCAAGGAGAGGGAGTAAGGGGGATATCTCTGTTAACCAACGCCCTATCCTCTTTACAATAAAAGTAATATACAATGTACACTGACCTTCCCAAAGGAGGGGGAATAAGGGAGATATGTCTGTTAACCAACGCCCTATCCTCCTACAATAAAAGTAATGTACAATGTACACTGACCTTCCCAAAGGAGAGGGAGTAAGGGAGATATGTCTGTTAACCAATGCCCTATCCTCCTACAATAAAAGTAATATACAATGTACACTGACCTTCCCAAAGGAGGGGGAATAAGGGAGATATGTCTGTTAACCAACGCCCTATCCTCCTACAATAAAAGTAATGTACAATGTACACTGACCTTCCCCAAGGCGAGGGAGTAAGGGAGATATGTCTGTTAACCAACGCCCTATCCTCCTACAATAAAAGTAATATACAATGTACACTGACCTTCCCAAAGGAGAGGGAGTAAGGGACATATGTCTGTTAACCAATGCCCTATCCTCCTACAATAAAAGTAATATACAATGTACACTGACCTTCCCAAAGGAGGGGGAATAAGGGAGATATGTCTGTTAACCAACGCCCTATCCTCCTACAATAAAAGTAATGTACAATGTACACTGACCTTCCCAAAGGAGAGGGAGTAAGGGAGATATGTCTGTTAACCAATGCCCTATCCTCCTACAATAAAAGTAATGTACAATGTACACTGACCTTCCCAAAGGAGAGGGAGTAAGGGAGATATGTCTGTTAACCAATGCCCTATCCTCCTACAATAAAAGTAATATACAATGTACACTGACCTTCCCAAAGGAGGGGGAATAAGGGAGATATGTCTGTTAACCAACGCCCTATCCTCCTACAATAAAAGTAATGTACAATGTACACTGACCTTCCCAAAGGAGAGGGAGTAAGGGAGATATGTCTGTTAACCAATGCCCTATCCTCCTACAATAAAAGTAATGTACAATGTACACTGACCTTCCCCAAGGAGAGGGAGTAAGGGGGATATCTCTGTTAACCAACGCCCTATCCTCTTTACAATAAAAGTAATTATATACAATGTACACTGCCCTTCCCCAAGAAGAGGGAGTAAAGGGGATATATCTGTTAACCAACTCCCTATCCTCCTACAATAAATTTATACATATGTATGTGCCTAACTAATAAATGTACATGTATGTCATGATTCCTTCCAAATAAAATATTACTAAAGTTTACTTCCATAGTAAGTCAGACCTTTATTCATGAAATAGTTAAAGTAAATAAGGAAATTTTCACATGGAGGTCATTTTTGTGCTTTTGCAATTGTATTATTATCGCAAAAACAACTCCCGTGTGAAAATTAAAATCACCATAAAAGACTAAAGGAAATACTCCCTATTCTTGAAAATTATCCTCCCACATACTGTTGCAGTGGTCATTTTGCAAAAAATTTCTCCCAGCGAAAATAACCACGTTTACAGTACTTACATCATGTTACATAAAGTAATCTTAACCCTCTAGTGCCCACACCTATTTATACTTGACGGAGAATTATGATTTTTTCCATGTTGATATGTTACCCAAATGTAAGAACAAAACCGAAGAAATTTTTCAAAAATTCCCTCTCTAACAATTTTTGGGTATGTATCATATATGATACATCGGGCATTAGTGGAATTTCTAAATCTTCAATTTATTTCTTATCCTTTTATTTATTCAAAAATTTAAACGAATAATAAAGTTTCCCATCTTAATGTGCATAGAATGAAATATGAACAATACACAAATATGATAGATGAAATACATTTTTTGATTACTTTCATTTTCCCATGATTTTTATGTCTCAGCTGCCGAATGTATCATATATGATACAGTCATTTTCAGGATATAATTTCTTGTAGGAAAATCCAAAATGGAGACAACTCCTTTAGAAAGCTTATACCCTGGTGTGAGGTTAAGCAATAAATGCTGATTGAGTTACTCTTCTTTTCAAAACAAATGAAGTACAGACAAGCAAACTTGATGTATCATATTTGATACGTGAGGCACTAGAGGGTTAATTCATAAAATTATATTGTTTTGTAGATCTACGTGACGTACGTGGCTCTATCATCAACATAAACAATGTAACTATGATAAAATATGATACAGACATTATATTGATAAGGCACACTAATCTTAAATGAACGAGGGAGTAGGTTCTTATACTTACACATACATGTATGCAGATTATTGAAATATTAGGATTAAAATTTTGTTTTCTTGTCTATACACGTATAAAAAGCCATCAGACTTTCACATTTCTAATTACCTCATGACCTTATGTAAAACTCTATCCACACTATACAAGCTTAATCTATAACAAGAGGCCCAAGCTGGGCATATCGCTCACCAGAGTTGGGGACAAAGGGCAGAAAGTGACTAATTTGGTAGAGGACCTTGAGAACTTGCTTCCTGAAAGGTTTTGAAAAATTCTATGCAGCAGTTACAAAGGAGAAGTTAAAAATGCTTCAATAAATCAAAACCCATGGTGGCCATGTTTGTTGATCAATCAACTTAATTATAAAACACAAACTTGATAGAGGACCTTTCTTTATGATGTTCATACTTGCTTCCTGTAACGTTTCGCTAGATTCTGTAAAGTGGTTGCAGAGGAGATGCCAAAAATGTTATTATATATAATAAAAGTTTACAATGGATGGACTGATGACGGAAAGTGTGCTATGACAACAGCTCACTTACCATGGTAACACACTCCTACCTTCTGAATGGTGTTATCCATCTACCAAGTTCCATTCCACACAGTGGGGAGGTTTGATCACAGCAGACAAACAATGTCATTATTCTGTCCCAGTGAGCGCATGACGTGTCTTTGGTACCGGGGCACGACAGGGATACATCCAGCTGAATCTTCTTGTACAACATCATATCTGTAGAATTTATGTATGATAGTGACTGTAATCATTTGACTAATTCAAGGAAACATTCTGAGATTTCACCTACATGTATTTAAGCTGAACCAAATTATTTTAGCTAGAATAGACAAAAGGATCAGAACGACATTTAAGTCCACGACATTGTCCTGAATCATGAGCCCTTATTTCCATGTCAACAGGATCAATAACCAGAAGATCATTTAATTCAAAGAAATTTCGGTCTAACTCATATTTTAGTAGAATAACACCTTGCTATCATAAGATATAGAGATTTGGCTCTTAGACTTATGTAGACTATTTGGCACTTAAAACTATAATATCTATATTTTTGACAAAATCATAACACATAGCGTAATTTAAGCAGGCAGGTTTTAATGGACACAATGTTATTTTGTTTGATTGCAGGAAACAAACAATGTTTTTCCCTCGAACAAGAAGCTTCAAATCCTCAGTCAAACATCACAAATGCATTGTTCATGTTGTTACATTATAAATTTTACCAACTTTTTGCTTGAAGACAAGTTTAGATTATCTTCTGCACCAAATTGAAAATATAATATATATATTAAATAAATGTCATATCAAACCATGTAGGTTGGGTAGAGTGTAGTTAACGACTACCCCATCATGTCCCTGCATCGTCTTCTCATGGAACACCTCTGCCTTTATCTGTGGTAATGATAGCTGTGATTGTAGGTCGGCTTTGTAATCAAACCTGTAATGATGTAACCATAATAAATAAGACTTTGTCAGAAGATGACATTGCTCACCGTGTAAGTTTTTGATAGTAAAATGTCAATATTTTAATTTAGTAAGATATGGTCAGATTAATGTTTAAAAGTAGGTCAAACTCAACAGTTAAGGTAACTATGTCAAAAATCAGGTCCCAAATGAAAGGTCTGGTCATGAGGAATCCACATGTGAAATATCAAGGCCCTACTTCTTATAGTTCAAGAGATACAGCCAAGGTTAAAGTATTGTCAACACATACACCGACCCCCCCCCCCCCCCCCATCACGCTAAAACTTTAGCTCCCGGGACATTAATGTCACGGCTCGCTTAAAAAGTTAGAAAATAACATAAAATAAATTTTCTTTTCTGTGTCACTTAAGATTTTCACATATGGGGTCAATCATTAACACCCTGTATACCCTTAATAGAAAATTAAACTCACTTTCAAATTGGATCCTGTAACATACATGTAATTTCGAACTTCTGCCCTGTTTTGTCCAATACTGTAAACATGGTTATTTTCACGGGGGGAAAATTTCGTGATTCTTACATCAAGATGTTTTGCATGGGGGAAATATTCGTGATAAAAATGTCTTTCCCATAGTAAGAATGCAGTGGGGATATTTTCGCGTGGGGGAAATTTTCACAAAATCCCTTGATTCGCGAAAAACGCGAAAATTACCCCCAAGCGAAAATTTCCACGTTTACAGTATTAAAGTATCAATATTAGTAAGATCTATACAAATACATTTATCAAAGTGAATGACTGTCTATAATGCCATGATTAGGCCATGTAAAATAAATTCTATGTTTCTCAGAAAATTGGGTCTAAAAAAAGTGGCAAGGTAGGTAGGGTTTTTATTTTTTTTTTTTTTTTCCATCAAGAGTACTCTAATTATTCATGTAAGGCAAAGAATTTGTCTGTCCTGTTTAACCCCCCCCCCTCATTATTCATGTAAGGCAAAAAATCTTATGCTTCCCCCCCCACCCCATTTACTGTCTTTGAAACGTCAGTCAAAATAATGGTACATGTACATTAAAATTCATGGCTTTCTTCTGTACATAAGTTGATTTTTTTTTAAAGTAATATAGCTTATTCCATCTGAGAACGGGGAAACGTAGCTCATCTGTTTGAATGGAAGAAGCTAATCGATTCAAAATTAGATATACGTAACGAAGTATGACATGTTTTGATTGCCGTGAGTATTTAGTAGAAACGCATAAGAGACTCGACGGCTGTTTAAACCTAGTTCAAACTCACTTCCTCGGATGGATCCGTTCATGCAGTGAAACTTGTCTAAACCGGATGTTGTTTGGACTAGGAAATTTGGCCGGATTAGACAGGATCCGGATTAAAGAATATGTGCTTTGTTAGGCCAGACAACTGACAAAGTGCCCCTGACATTACGCTACGCATGACAATTTTTTTCTATATAATTACTCTCCTATGCAATAATACACACTGAAAACATGTTGTTTAATCAATTCAATTATATTTCATTCAACAACTTTATATATACTATGAATCATGTAGAGTATTTAACTTTATGTCTGAAGACAACATATGTATTTCAGATCATATTTATGGAAATAAGTTAATTCTGTTGTGATTAGATACTAAGCTTTGTTTAAAATAACTTGGGTACTTGATAATTCAGATTTGAAATCACTGTATAGTGATTGATAACTTAATTAAGCCCAGTTAAGTAATTGCTTGGGGCAGTGACTATCTAAACACAAGTGATACGCACAAATCAATTAACACTAATTAGTCTCTGGGATTTAAGAGTTGGCCGGTTTAAGGAGGGTGTTTATTTAGTAATTAACAATGTTTGATCAAGAAAATTGTCCGGTATTCAGAATAGACAGGATCCGTATTACAGAGGTGAATTTAAACATAATAAAGAAGGATTTTGCCGGGACCACAGAAATACACCGGTATAAACGTGCAAGTATCCGCTTTCGACAAGTTCCAGTTTTCACAAGTGGCACTGTAAATAAAAATTTGGCCGATAGCGTACCGGTATATCTTAGGAAGTCAAGTCTCTTTAGAAATCGAATGAAGTGTTCAGCATTAACCACCATCTGATAAAATAATGTACACGGCCCGGGTACAATATAAATTCTTTTTTTATTCATAGATTTAAGGATTTAACTTGCTTTCCTCGGCGGTCCTTGTTTATACTTTTTACAATGTGAACGTCATTATTAATAGATTCGGAAGTATTACATTTATGGACACGTGCTATTGTTTGGCATAGGTATTTACATATGCTGTGGAGATTAATAAATAAAACTATATGAATGTTTTAATACATGTAATACTCGATGTCTTAAACACGCGAATAGCCAGCCGTCCAGGTGTCCGCGACACGTGTCGGCACGTTGTTAGTATATCCTATACAATTCCCTTTAATTGACGCATGGATAAAGTCTTAACCTGTAAATACGGAACATGCCGTAATTTATACGGGCTTTTAAAAGTATTTATTCATCGGGTACAGTTTTGACGATTTTACAGGACATTAAACATGTTCAATGAAATAAATGGATATTTCGTTTTTTATCGACGATCGAGGATGAGACATGGCGGATATTTTTTTCTGAAGTTGCAATAAAAACATCTCGTTGGCGGCAAATTATAGCGCGCGGCGGTGTCTGAGAACCATAGATTTTATTTTACATGGCCTTAGTATGGATATTTTTTTTAAATTCAAATCATTTAACTAATTTTCATTGTAAAAATGTGGTGTTAAAAAATTCTGGGTAAACTGTACACCAAACATTTCTCCAGAGGTTATCATGAATGACATTTAAGAAAGTTAAGAAGTAGGGCAGTTTTTATTAATGGATTACAGAATATCTAAAGGTCATTGGAAGAAAGTTAGATTATAAGGGATGATTCTAATTTGTTTTTCGTTAAATCGAGGTATACCATGATCAAAAGGACGGAATTTTTCTCTGTATCATGCGCTATACATAATAAAAGTTTTCTGTCTTTTTTTGTGGTAATACTTCCATCCAACAGATTCCTTAGTCAAGTTAGTATGACATAGTATACATGTATATTGATCGTCTTTGCGGAATACAGAGTTATTTACCCATTTGAGATGATATCTGAAGTAAAACCATTATGACGTCATGAAAATGATATAGTAATGACTTAGATTTTGAAACATCGTTTCCCAGATTTTAGGGACTGTTTCCATAGAATTTGGATATGTCACAATTAGTCTACGTCCGATAACATCCAAAATGGAAAGTAACTCTGGTCTTCGAAATTACCAAATAGAGCTTTCTAATCAAACTAAGCGGAATAAATAGTAAATAATCACTCTGCTAATATAAATGTCATTATCCTCACCATTGAGACTGCCAGTTAAGAAACCTCATTGAAGGAAACAGGAACCATCCAACCTCCGCCAAATTACCGCTACGATCTATAGCCGCAAAAAAATTCTCCGAAGGTGTGTTCTGGAAGGTTATGTTCATGGTAGCATTGCTGAAACATACAAAATACAATATCAAAAGTTTTCACAGAATTCAGTCCTCAGACACTGAGGGAAAAACATCGATTTTTTAAACTAACTTTCATGTGTTTCTTGCCTGACATTCCACATGAGATGTAAGTATATCATTACACAGGTTCACAATCTTAAACCAAATCTCAGTCCAGTGTTCAACACTATAAACTTTGTTCAGCTTTGCATTTAAACATGTAAAAAAAATATGCAAATTTAAACTAGACAAGATGTTTGTAAAATATATGCCCCTGCTGTAACAGTTTGACTCTCACCACAACAATCAGAGAAAAGAATAGTAACCTTGGCCTATTTGACACTAAATCAGTCAGTGTCTTCTTTCCCTTTGGTTCAGCCTTCATGCATCATTTGGTTTGAATAAGTGATAGAATTCTTAAATTTTCATCTGAAATCCATATTCATAAGGTTAATTTCTTCTAACAATGTCCTTGACCTTTGAACCCAAAATCAATGCACCTCCAATACACCTGAAAGTAACCATATATGCACATTTTGGTTGAATAGATAAAATGGTTCTTGAGCAATCATCTGGAAACCATTATTTTATGTGTATTTTTCCTAAAAGTGACCTTGACCTTTGACCCCAAGATTAGCAAGCTTCTTCCACTCCTGATAAGTAAGCATATAATGAAATTTGGTTAGGATATGCATGCAGGATTCTTGAGTTATCATCTGGAAACTGAAAATGTGACAGAAGGAGAGTAAGACGGACAAAGCAAACATTACATGGAGGGAGCTTAAAAACCAAACACTAATAAGTAGAGAATTCAATGTCATTGATCTAACTGTACTATTTCCTGTACACATGTACCTGATAAAGACATCAGTCCACTCTACAGAGACTGCTGGGATAGATATATCAGCAGTACATTCTTCCCCCTTACACGTTATCTCCTGTACCGGTGTACCTCTATCTGCATATATCACTACTGCCTTAGCTCCGGACTTATACATGTTGCTAAGCTACAAACACATTGAAAAACATCTGATTCAACCAAATTTTGGTGGAAACAGGGCAAAAGTAGGCAAATTGTTATATCAGCATCATCATGACCTATTTTCCATAATTATTGTTGAGATTTGATAGATTTAGCATTATCTTTATTTATTGCAGTCTTAACAGCACTAACTCCACTTAAATATAAGTATAAATCTCGCTGAAATAAGTGCACATATAGTAGTATGTAGGGCTTTTTTTTGTTTAATTTCATAAAAGAGTGAAATAATGGTAAGAATAAAAATCAACAAATAATTCTTTTTAATTCTTCTACTTTGAAAGCATTTTTCTTCGAGATTTTATCAACATTCAACAAAACAACCAAACTTGAACACTTGGAATACTTCTACGACTCCACATGTCAAACAAACAGGTACAGCAAACTTCACATATAACAAACAGCTTTATAGCGAAATTCTGCTTGTAACAAAGTAAAAAGAAAGTCCCTGCAGAAGTCCTATTACCCTCCATTGATTTTTGTACGCCTGTAACGAATTTATATGTAACGATTTATTGGCTTTTACGAAGCCATCTCGTGGTCCCTTGGTCTTGATTTCTTCACTATTTTCACCTGATGTAAAGAAATGCCCTCCAGGTATTCCCAATTAACACACCTAGCGGACAGATAATTACTAATTATCAAATAATTGCTCTCCCCGTCTGTTGTCCCCGCCCTAATTACCTATTAGGAGACGTGTTGTATACACATGAGGAAATGATTGCCAATCATTTTTAAATACTCTATCGGCATGTCAATTGTAAAGAATGCTCACTTAATAAATCACAACATAGCTATTGAATACTTGTCTTAAATTTTCATTCATTCAGAACGGCCACACCAAGGAAACATATTTAGCATCAAAATGCATGTAACGAAATATGGCTATAACGAATTTGGACCAATGGTCCCCTGGGCTTCGTTATATACGAAGTTTACTGTACATGTTTACAATCAAGAAGTGAAACAACCCATTTCATTGGGTGAAATACAACAAGTACTCAATCAAAGTCAGTGTATCATACAAAATTAAATTGATAAACTACTGATTACCATATATAACCATGCAAGGAAAAAAAAGAATGAAATCCGTAAAGTACGATCTGAATCGAACCGACCATGCTTGAACCGCGGTTAACCGAATTTTAGGTTAACCGTGACAGCCCTAGTAGTATGGCAAACACAGAATAACCATGGCAGTAGTTATCACACTGAGTGTCAGCACCATAAATTAACTCAAGGTGACATGCACTTACCTTATCAAACACAGAACAACCTTGACTTGAGACAAGAGCTACTGACATGTTGACACTTGTTGTAGTTTTACATCCGTCACCGGCCTGTACTAGCGGTAAAGTTTTATTCCCAAACACACTCTCAGGACTTGGCAGCCAATCATAGCGGGCGTTCAGTCGCTTGATAACTCGAGGATACGCTACAAAAAAATTTTCAATCAAACAGTCAAAGGAATGCAAAAAATTTTAAAAAGTAAAAATTAGACTATCATTACTTAGATAACTTACAATAACTCGACAGGGCATCAACATGATCAAGGTACATAGAAAAATAAATGTTCATAATCAACTGCAAAATCGACAGAACATACAGTACAAACATATCCTAATGGTAGAGGTCCAATGTTACCCAATATTATCAGTCTTTACCAAAATCCACTAGCCTGGTGCCAAAGGCTAGTAAAAATTTTGCCAAGCTAGCTAGTATAGAATTTCACTAATAAACTATACAAATATCTGATAAAAATTGTCTTCGGGCTGGTGGTTGAAAAAGTTTTCATGAATACTGTATTACGATAATGTATAGCAATATGTTTTTGTATAAATCATAAACATGATACAGATTGCAATATATTAATTTCGTTGTGTTGAGGGTATTACGCGTACCAGAAACATGAATATACATGTGTATTAAACTTAGCTCTATCCCTCTAAATCCCTGCAGAGAAATAAAACATTTTTAAAAAGGATACCCGAGGGAGGAAGAACAATGATAATAATAATTTAATCATCATCATCATCGTCAAGGTCCAGCCACTACCTTGATGTTTGCGTATGTACTTACGTGTCGTGTTTGTCTGTATGACCACCTGATCTAACCCACATAAATGGTCCACACACTGCCATTGTATATTTACTTACGTGTCGTGTTTGTCTGTATGACCACCTGATCTAACCCACATAAATGGTCCACACACTGCCATTGTATATGTACATACGTGTTGTGTTTGTTTGTATGACCGCCTGATCTAACCCACATAAATGGTCCACACACTGCCATTGTATATGTACGTACGTGTTGTGTTTGTCTGTATGACCGCCTGATCTAACCCACATAAATGGTCCACACACTGCCATTGTATATGTACTTAAGTGTTGTGTTTGTCTGTATGACCGCCTGATCTAACCCACATAAATGGTCCACACACTGCCATTGTATATGTACTTAAGTGTTGTGTTTGTCTGTATGACCGCCTGATCTAACCCACATAAATGGTCCACACACTGCCATTGTATATGTACTTAAGTGTTGTGTTTGTCTGTATGACCGCCTGATCTAACCCACATAAATGGTTCACACACTGCCATATTGTATATGTACGTACGTGTAGTGTTTGTCTGTATGACTGCCTGATCTAACCCACATAAATGGTCCACACACTGCCATTGTATATGTACGTACGTGTCGTGTTTGTTTGTATGACGGCCTGATCTAACCCACATAAATGGTCCACACACTGCCATTGTATATGTATGTATGTGTTGTGTTTGTTTGTATGAGCACCTGATCTAACCCACATAAATGGTCCACACACTGCCATTGTATATGTACTTACGTGTAGTGTTTGTCTGTATGACCGCCTGATCTAACCCACATAAATGGTCCACACACTGCCATTGTATATGTACTTACGTGTTGTGTTTGTCTGTATGACTGCCTGATCTAACCCACATAAATGGTCCTCACACTGCCATTGTATATGTACTAACATGTAATGTTTGTCTGTATGACCGCCTGATCTAACCCACATAAATGGTCCACACACTGCCATTGTATATGTACTTAAGTGTTGTGTTTGTCTGTATGACCGCCTGATCTAACCCACATAAATGGTCCACACACTGCCATTGTATATGTACTTACGTGTAGTGTTTGTCTGTATGACCGCCTGATCTAACCCACATAAATGGTCCACACACTGCCATTGTATATGTATGTATGTGTTGTGTTTGTTTGTATGACCGCCTGATCTAACCCACATAAATGGTCCACACACTGCCATTGTATATGTACTTACGTGTTGTGTTTGTCTGTATGACTGCCTGATCTAACCCACATAAATGGTCCACACACTGCCATTGTATATGTACGTACGTGTTGTGTTTGTCTGTATGACAGCCTGATCTAACCCACATAAATGGTCCACACACTGCCATTGTATATGTACATACGTGTAGTGTTTGTCTGTATGACCGCCTGATCTAACCCACATAAATGATCCACACACTGCCATATTGTATATGTACGTACGTGTTGTGTTTGTCTGTATGACCGCCTGATCTAACCCACATAAATGGTCCACACACTGCCATATTGTATATGTACTTACGTGTTGTGTTTGTTTGTATGACGGCCTGATCTAACCCACATAAATGGTCCACACACTGCCATTGTATATGTACTTACGTGTTGTGTTTGTTTGTATGACGGCCTGATCTAACCCACATAAATGGTCCACACACTGCCATTGTCTTAACATAGCTGGAATCCAGCTTCCCAGCTTATAGAATGGCAATACAGAGAAAACAAATCTCTTCATGACGTCTTCAGCAGCTGCTCTGTAAATATATCATACATTTTAGTGATTTACATGTACTATATAATTAAAATTCTTTATTGATTAAACCAATGATATATACATCTAAGTACAATGTAGTCAAGTAAAATTCTTAATCATTCATTGTAAAATTTATACATGTACTTGATGTGATTTTCAAAGATCATGAACACATAATTTAAACTTTAGCTGATAAGTTATATTTATGATATCTATGTGCGCAATTAATGATTTTTGGATTTATATACAAATGTAAGCTAGTAGTTTTTTCCAGATCCTTGCTATACGTGCTATATCATTGGATCATATTCAAAAACATGCTTACATATGTATACTGGTATTTAAATGAATAAATCATAAACCAATTAATGATTTTTTCTCATCATTTTTATCCATTCTATAGTAAAGAAGTATCAGACATGAATGAATGATCCATCAACAATTACACTTTGTAGGTTGCAGCTAAAGCTTTCAGCCGGTTCTGCATCCAAACAGCTCCATACTTGTCATTCACGTCAGCTCTCTTTGGAACAAAAATATAAACAGTATTTTTGGAAACATCTTCGAAAAGGGGTGACAACCCTTCGTCTGAAGTCCATAAGCACTCTAAAAATGCAGAGTCAGGGTCAAACACATGCATAATCACAGATTTATTTAAAAATATAGGGTTTTCGGGAAATTCCAATTTCCCATTAAGTTCCCAAATGTCAAAACTTAGTGCAGGTTGTCCAGGTTCATAGACTACCACTTCACCGTCTTTTAATCCTCCATTAGTACGAAAATCATTCCCAAGATTTTTATTGCCGATATTATTTTTACGAAAAACAGAATTTTGCTTTTGTAAATTTTGTCTTCCCTTATCAATGAAACGTCGGTGAAAATCAGGTTCGTTTTGTTGAAATTCGGAGACATACATCTCCGGACGTTGATGACATTTTATTTCAACGAAGAGTAAGGCTATATTTAATGCGAAAAAGACTGCATTTAAACCAAAGACTTGATCTTTTATGGAGGCCGCCATTTTTACAACTTATCACATGACTCTATCACGTGATAATCATTGAGCAAGACATATCGAACGTCAACATACTTCAAACTTGTTACAGGACTACAAACTGGAGAACTATTTTTAAAAGGAAAAACTCTCATCATTTTGCGATATATCTAGAACAAATAATGAACATCAAAAGAAGTATCTATTTTAAAAATAGCAATCCAAGGAATACCGCTTCATGGTGTCGCCTGCGAAGCGGCTGATTTTATTTTTCTTCAAATATGTAGGTCAAGGACACTTGGTTCAAAATCATCGGTAGCAGTAGGAAAGTCTTGTCAAATGAAATTCACATGTGAAATATCAGACCTCTTACATACTAATTTAAAATACTTATTCTCTGTAAGGACCAAAAAACTCATAGGACCGTGGCACGGCATATGACCGATTTAATATTAATTTTTTAAAAAGATTTTTGGTAAAGGACATATAGATCTGACTTAGTATTGGCTTCATTTTTGCAATTTAAATTTCTGTTGCCATGGTAACCATGTCTGAATTTTGAAAATATTGAAAACAAAGCATTTTCAAAAGACTCTTTTCCATGGAAACATGCAGGTATAACAGTCAACTGTAAATTTCTATACTACAGGAGATCATTGTATCCTCTTATATGTGAATATGTAAATTATAGAAATGCGCTCCATCAATCTATACTCTTCATATAAGTGGTCTAGGAGAGGGTTTAAACAAGCTCAGAAAGGGGCATTTTTTTACTTGACAAGTGCCCATTTTTTGGCTGAATTCAAATTTGCTTAGTTTACTGCATGTAATATTCGATCTGTAAATATTCGATCAGCAGGCTTAACAGTTCCTGGAGTTTGGGTGCATTTCATCTAAAAAGTTTCACTCTTGGACTTTAAAAAAATGAAAAAAATTGGGTGGGGGAATTTCTCATTTTAACAGAAAAGAACATCAAAAATGGTTACTACGGTAACATTTCGTTTATATGACTATAAATGGAGTATAACCATGCATAAAAAAACTTTATGAATGTGTCAATAATAAACTTTCAATAAGAATTGACCTTGAAAACATTTCAAGGTCATCCGACCTTATGTCAATGTCATTGTTTTGTAAATGACCCAATTTTACAAAAATTGTGATTTTTATGAAAATAGAAAGACATATTTCAGAAATCAGATTTACCATATCAAAATTGTTTTATACGATACATTTGTGTATAATATTTGATATATCTCTTATTCATAGGGATTATGAAGTTGCACAGAAACTTTGTATCTCTGAAATACACAATCCCATGCATACATTTGAATGAAAAAGGTGTAAAATATATCAATTTCTTACTTTTTGATCAATTATTTTATTCTATCAGAAAATTGACAGTAATTATGTAAATTGTACATTTTTCTCTTCAGTTGAAACTTTAAAAATTTTTATCCCAATCATCATTACCCTAAAAACACAAATGGAAAATTGACACCAAAAAATTGTAAAAATTGCAGATTTCAGTGAAATCTAAGCATTAAAATGACCTTGACCTTGAAGTCAATGACCTTGGAAGAAATCTAAGGTTATAAGAAAAAAGAAGAGTATCTTTGCTGCCAATTCATAGAAATTCACTTTTGTAAATCATAGCATAATCAAGTACATACCCCTATAAAAGAGTAATATGGTGGGGGTTTACATCAAAAGTTGCCATAGCAACCATCTTAAATGGCAAATTTGTGGAAAATGTTCAATTTCCCCATCGAGTTTTCTATCTTTTTTAATCAGATTATATTTATTTCATTTCAACAAAACAAAAGAATTTATTAAGCCTGTCTTCAGAGTTATTTGTGATTAAAAATGCTAAAAATTGCACTAAAGACGGCGGAAAATTTGCCTTGTTTTTATGCCTTTTTTGACTGTTTTTAAATTGGTTTGCTGTTGTATGTATAATAGAAGAGATATGATTTTCTTCGAGTAGAAGTTTTAAAGAGTCATATATGTCAAAGTCGTTAAGCTATTAAAGAGGTTTCCATGGCAACACAAATTGTCCAAATATAGCTTACTCCAAATTCTTGTGAGGGCTAAAAATAGACTGACCTCGTTTTCATGGCAAACGTCAATTACTTTGTCCGAAAAAGGTAATTTTCCTTGTCAATGTACTGGTACCAAAGGTACCATTTGTAGAAAAAATCAGCAAAATCCATGACATGCCGTGGCCAGGCAATTTTGGTCCTTACAGAGAAATGGTATTAAAAGATATGATCAGTCTCAAAATTTCAGAAAAGAGGGTCAACCATCTGCGTCAAGGTCAATTTGTAAATAGAGAACAAGTGTCTTAATTTGTGTGTTTTGTTACGGGTATGCAACACAAAGCAAGTGCATTTATCGTACATGTAATGCGCGTAACAAAACACAAATTATGACATTTTAAAATTAGGCTACCACAGGGCTTTTAGTATGATCACCAAAACTTGACGCAAGTGTTGGCCTTGGGGAAAGGATGAATCCTATTGATTTTCAAGGTCACAGCTAGAGAACGTGAATTTTTTTGTGAACACAATTGAAGACAAATCTGTGTTATTTTCAAGGTCAAATTAACCATCAGCAATTCTTGTCCACAGAGAGGAGCTGTTGCTTTTTTAGGTCAGAGGTCAAAGTATCATTATATACATTATAGTTAAATATACACTTTAAAAAAAAAAGCGATTCTCGGAAAATTTGGACGTGTCCAACCAGAATTATACACCCATGAACACCAAAATAAGACAGTCATTACTTATTTTTACATTTATTCTAATAATCGGTCATTTTTATTTGTATGAACATCGCACATTTTGCCTGAAACAGCGTCAAATGTATCTTAATTTTGGTAAATTCTCCCTACATGCAAAACTTGAACATGACGTCACAATAGCAACCCAATTTATTGTAATATATAATTCTTGTTGCCTAATGGGCGTTCAACACGGGGAATCTACTAGCAATGTAAACATTGATGTTTAACTACGCTGAAACTTATAAACCAGTTTTTGACAACTACGATATAGTACAGCATGGTTTTTGGTCATGTAACTAGACGTTTGTGACCATTTCAGTGGATATATATGCATGTTCCTTCCAAGATCATGACTCAAAATACAGTATCGGCTATTTCATAGGAAGATTGAGAAGTTCTTAGATCTTCTACTCAAGGTCATCAGTCAGATATGTGATTTTTGACAGTAACTGTTAACCCAGACAGCTTGTAAAGTAAATATGAACATCCAACTTCAGTATATGTGCCGCTGCATGGAAGCTATCAATCACATTAGGAGATAAAGACTACCTACACAGCCAATGGTGCCTCACATGAAATTCATATGAAATGAGCATCATGTAAACTTCACATAAAAGTTCATATAAATTTCACATAAGATTAATGTGAAAAATATTTCATAAATTTTCCTCTTACAAATTTACATGAATTTTTCTTTGTGACCTCGATGCGAAATTGAATTCACAAAATTCATTTCAGAAACTTCACATGAATTTCATGTAAAAATTTTCATATAAATTTCATGTTCGTTTCACATAAATGTCATGTGAAATTTTATGTAAATTTCATGTAAATTTCACATGAATTTCATATGAGGCACAATTGGCTGTATAATCTTTTAATAAAATGTCAATTTCGATGAGATTTGGAAACCATCAAGGTAACTACTAACACGGACATATAGTATTCCCATATCTACAACCCAGTCCTCTCTTTAATTTCACCAATATGGCTTTTCCCTAAGGCTTTCTCTTGACACACAAAGACTCTTTGCTACAAGCATCTAGTAATTATGCAGATGAAAATTGTCATATTTGATTAATGCTCTGTGCAAAACACTTTGCTGATTACATTGGAATCCCAAGTCTCGTTGAAGAATGAGACAATTCCATTCAGGTGTACCAAACACATGTACTATACATAACAAACAAACAAAATATACTGCCAGTCACGTCTGACCTTCACAATGTGATCTTGACCCTAAGTTAAAGGTGATTCTTATCATGCTTGGCCAACAATATAAGTGTAGTACTACCAGACCGAAAGAAAAAGTGATACTTATGTCTCTTTGGATTAATCGGTAATTCTGGTATGTCTAGCAGGTATGTTATGTAGTATTATACATGTATATCAAACCAGTGTGTCAATACCTGTAGCATAGAATATTATATCAACAAGATTTGTACCAAATATATGTACCATACAGGCACATCAAACAAGTATACCTAACAAGTGTACCAAATATATGTACCATACAGGCACATCAAACAAGTATACCAAACAAGTGTACCAGTGTACCAAACAAGTGTACCAAGCAAGTATACCAAACAAGTGTACCAAACAAGTTTACCAAACAAGTGTACCAAACAAGTGTACCAAACAAGTATACCAAACAAGTTTACCAAACAAGTTTACCAAACAAGTGTACCAACAAGTATACCAAACATCTGTACCAAACAAGTGTACCAAAACAAGTATACCAAACAAGTGTACCAAACAAGTATACCAAACATGTGTACCAAACAAGTGTACCAAACAAGTTTACCAAACAAGTTTACCAAACAAGTGTACCAACAAGTATACCAAACATCTGTACCAAACAAGTGTACCAAAACAAGTATACCAAACAAGTGTACCAAACAAGTATACCAAACATGTGTACCAAACAAGTGTACCAAACCATTATTGAGTCTTTGTGGAAAACAAAGTTGTCTCCCCTTTGAGATGGTATCTGACGTAAAACAATTATGACGTCATGAAAATGTTATGATAAAGCCAATTTTATACCATCATTTCCCAGAGTTTTAGGATTGTTTCCATAGAATTTGATGACATCATAATAAGTCTACGTCAGATACTGTCCCAAACGGGAAGTAACTCTGTTTTTCGAAAATAGGGAATAGCAATGTACCCATGGAATCCACAAGGCAATGATCTATTTGACATTTTAATATTATGTTTCTCATATAACCAAAGCATTTCATCATTACTAACAATGAATCTGCAACAAAAATTCTGCTTTGAGCAAAATGAATCATGCTTTAAAATACTATGTACAACGTATAAAATACATTACTTGGGAGTATTTACAAATTAAACATTGATGCATAAGGTTTTTTTTATCACTTTTCATATAAAATAACGAAATCATGTCCATCATAGCTAGAGTTAATGTACTGATTGCATCCATTAAATAGAGTTTACAAAACACAAACATTACTACCATGATGTAATTCATGATTAAAAAGTATTAATTAGCAAGCAAAATCGATACTGAAAAGTACAAGCTACGAGAAAGGGTGAAACTGTACATCAGATTGAATGGTACATAGTCCCTAATCTATAAATGTATTGACAAAAATATCCTAATACATGTACATTGATTCAAACGATTTGTAAAATTGCCTTATGATTGTCTGAAAATATTCTACTATAAATCTTATCATAAGTTCTTTTATACATGCACTTTTAACATGCATGTTTTACACTCTCAGACTGTCAATTAATGTACATGTTTGTGAAATAATAATACACAAGCATTATCAAGATACATGTTATCGTTATCGAAAACATTATCATTTCTCCATACAAAAACTTAATCCCGAAACTCAGTTGCTATGTTGGCCTATTATGGTTGACTTTCATTCAAGGAAAACTATACCAAGCTCTTTTTTTAATATTTCTGTACACTTACATTCTGATAAACTAAAACAATTGAGACATTTACAGATTCTTTTACTTCTCGTCAAGTGCCATTGCTTAAATCTAAATTCTATTACGCAAAATTAATAAACATTGGAATTGAAAAATCCACTCAAAGCACTAGAAACGCTAAAATTCTCTATTTAAGGCAAAATCTGATGTACATGCTATCAAATGATGGACATTTTAAGGTGTTTAAAATTGTTAACATTTTATATAAATAAACATAAATGAGCACTATTAAAACCTGCCAATCATTCTGATTACTCTATTTCCAGCAATGTTGACATTCCTTCACACAAATAAATCATTGTATATCGTTACGATGTTGGATTTTATATTGAGAATGACTGCAAACCATTAAAACGATGAATTAGACAAAGTTCTTTGGCAACCGTTTGCAAATCCCACCTTGAAATGTAATTACTGTATAACTGAGTCAAGGTAATAAGTAAGTACTGTGAACGTGGAAATTTTTGCATGGGGGTATTTTCACGTTTTTCGCAAAAATTTCCCCCACATGAACATATCTCTGCTGCATTCTAACAACAGAAGAGACGATTTTATCGTGAATATTTCCCCCAAGCGAAAAAAGTCTTGATGTTATAATCATGAATTTTTCCCCCAGCGAAAATAACCACGTTTACCTTAGTATGAACACAGTATGTCTTTCACCAAGCTTTGCCATACTACACGTGTTAAGACTAAGTACATTATGTCATATTCCAAGTCACAGTGTTTTTCAAAAAAAATTTGGGACAAATAATAAAACAAAACCAAACAAAATCAAGCCTGCCATACTCTCATGCATTATATATACTCACTCACACAGAATTTTACCATACATACAAGAAAACAATAACTTAGTAATATGTTCCCTTGGCACAGAGTAGATTGACTAAGTACACAGTATTAAATTGCTGGTCGGACTATTCTGGGAACCAGTATATGGTTCCCAACGATAACTGGACTTGGTGACTGAAGCCCAGCTAAGGCAGCCCCTGATATCAGCTGAGTTTGTGGTAGGGCTGACAGGCCCGACAGTCCCGACAGGCCAGACATACTAGACTGGGCAAGGAATGGGTGAGATGCAGGCAATAAAGTGGGCTGGGCTCCTATTTGAGCGAGCATCGGGTGTGATATTGTGCCGGGTAGATGTGCCGGTTGGGCTCCAGCAGCTGCGGCAGCCGCTAATGCAGATATTGACGAGGACTGCGGCATAGCTATCATAGGAGCTCCAGCTTGTAGTGGATGGCCAGCCTGGTTTAGAGCTAGAGCTGCACTAAGTCCCATACCCTGTGGCACCAGTATATGCTGGGGTGTGCCACCTGCTGGTACAATCTGAGGTACCAATGTCAGACTCCCTGGTGTGGCCTGAGGGTTAGATAACAGTATGGTCTGCTGCTGTGGTACGGCTAGTGAAGGTGATGGTATAGCTACCAATGTCTGCTGTAACTCCTCAGTACTCGCCAGGTCTTCAGTGCCGTCATTACTCTGCTCCTCCTGCTTGGTCTCCTCCTCCTCTTCTTCTGATGAGGAAGACTCACTGTACGGTTCACCGGCCTCCATTTTCTTCAGTCGTTTAAGCTGTTTACCAGCGTGTTTTTGAGCCTGTTCCTGCAGCCTTTTGTATTGCTCTGCCTGCTCAGGAGGTATCACTATGGATGGGTTAGGCTGGATTTCTTCTGCTGCCTTCTCCTCGGGCGGCTGAGGTTGAGGTGAAGGTGACCTTGATGGAGGTAACGGAGGTTTATCATCCCTATTCATGTTAGGAGGTGGATACCTGTATGGATAGCCTCCCCTTGGATGGTAACCATCATGCATGTGAGGTGGCATACCTCTTGGTCCGTTCATCATGTGATGGGGAGGTCCATACCTCATATCATGATGGGGCGGGGGACCTCTCCCTCTGAACATGCCGGGTGGAGGCATACGGTGATGTGGTGGGGGCATTCTCATCCCATGAGGAGGTGGTGGATACCTCATACTGTGGTGCATCGGCCCCATCATATCGTCATAGTGATGTGGTCCATATCCCCCATACTGTGGTGGACAATTATATTGTGCCCCATCTACCTGTCCGGGTGGTGGTGGAGGTGGAGGCATTGAGACAGAGGACTCGGATTTCACTTGTTCCGCTGTAGGCAAGGGGATGTCAAAATAATCTTTACCTTCCGGTATATTTTTGCTACTTTTTTCCGCCTCCTCCAAGCCTTTTTTCACAAGATCATTGTTTTTGTGTTTTTTATCCATGATTTTCTTTGCCAGGTTTTCGGGCGGTTTGTCATCGTCTACATTGGGTAGAGGTATGTCCAATGATATGTCCTTCTTTTCTTCAGGTGCACTTGTTACTTTCTTCGTTCTATACCGCTTTTTCTTCTTCTCGTTATGTGAAGCTTCAGAATGATATGAGGAACTCCTGCTCCGTGAAGAATAGCTCCTGCGGTGTGAGCGATGGTATGACCTTGACCTACTTCTGGATCGTGAGTAGCTTGAACTCCTGCTCCTGCTACGAGAGTAAGAGCTATACCTCCGTGAATGTGATCGTGATCTACTGCTAGAGTACGAGCGGCTTCTGGATGAACGAGATCTAGAGCGACTGTAGTCCGAGTAGCTACTGTAGGAATCTGACCTTGAATGGTACCTCCTATGTGACCTTGACCTTGATCGTGAATAGGACCGTGAATACGACCTTGACCTCGATCTACTGGAATAGGATGAGCTACTGTATGACCTCCCTCTACTTCGACTTTTTGAGCGGGAATAACTTCTTGAGTAAGATCTGTGCTTTTTCTTTTTAGAATGTCCTCGACTTCTAGACCTTGATCGACTTTCACTTGAATCTCTCCCTTTTTTGTGGAGTTTTCTGGACTTGACAGGTTTAGTACTATTAATTTTCTCTTTAAACTGACTGGGAGGCACTACCTCTTCCTTCTTCTGAGAAGATATAGTTTTTTTAAGCACTTTCTTCTTCTGATTTTCATCTATAGTTTTATCTAAGTGGCTTTCCATATCACTGTCACTTGTGTCCCACTTTGATTTCGGATTTTCAGGTATTTTGGCTTCATAAAGTCCCTCCATTTTACTCCAAGTATCTTGAACCTTTACGTCAGGCTCTGCCACTAACCGCGGCGTAACTTTCTGTTTTTTCACCGGAGTTGCTTCACTGACGCTAGATTCACTCGTCTGACGTTTCCTTAACGAGGAATTCCTCCTGTCCGAACCGCTTCCTTCCCTTTTTATCTTTTTCACCTGCTTTTCCGCTGCAAACGCTGGTGATCGACTAGAATGTTTCACAGGTTCATCAGGTAAAGTTTTATTTTTTCCAAGCTTCGCAGAATTCTCATCATTTGATTCTGAGTTGTCACTTACATATTTACGTTTACTTTCACTTTCCACCTTAACTTTAACGTTTAACTCATGTTTGTCAGTTTTTATCTCCTTTTCAACCTTCATTATACTTTGATCCTTCATATTCTCATCTCCAGATGAGAAGTCCTTTTCTACTTTAACTTCCTTTTTGATTTTTTCCGAGATTTTGACTTCAAGTTTTTTCTCGTCTAATTTTGCCGAATCCTTATTCTCCTCATCGCTATCATGGTGACGTCTTTTCTTCTTCTTTGACTTTTTCTTCCGTCGTTTTTTGTGTTTGTTTTTCTTATGTTTACCTCTCCTCTGCGTCAGATTCCTCTACGTCCCCAGACTCTCCATCAGACTCTGTTATTGACTTTAACTTTAGATTCGGCTTTCACCTTAGTGTTCTGATCATGATCACCATCCTTTGTACCTCCCTCAGTCTCTTTCTCCTTCATCTCCACTTTCTCCTTATCAGAACGTTTATGCTTCTTTTTCCTTTTTTTCTTCTTTTTCTTTTTCTCCACCTTTTTGCCTTCCTCCTTCTCCTCACCATCTCCACCCTTTTCCTTATGCCGATGTTTTTTCTTCTTACGTTTGTGATGCTTTTTCACCTTTTCATCGACTTGTTTTTTCTCTACGTCCTCAGACCTGTCCCCAACCTCAGCGTCCCTTTCTTCGTCCTTCATTTCTTCCTGCATTCCCTCCTCTTCACACATTACATTCATCCCTTCCTCCTTTTCTATTTCAGAGCTTACACTCTCTATCTTTGCCGACACTACATCTAATTCGTTCTTAACCTTAGTAGGTTTACCTAACAAATCACTAAAGTCAAATACCAGCGGATTACAACTATAAGATATACTGGGCTCGGTATTTGTAAATTTTAACATTTCCCTCGGCCAGTCTAAATCCATTGTCTCATCCCTGTTCTTCACTTTAATAAACAAGTCTATGCTATTTCTGGGTTTAGTTTCTGGGCTAGTTTTGCCTTCGTTTTCTGCCACCGAGAACGTAGACTTGAACTTTGTGGCGTCAGCATGCTCCTTTTTGAAGCCCTCGGCTGATGGTCCTAAGACGCTTGGTCGATTCTTCAACGAAAATGATACGACCCCACTGGAGTTATTCTCTGTCTCAGCACTGAAAAGAAGCAAACAAACCTTTATACTACATGTATGTACATGACTGTTACCCCTTTACATATACACATTTGTTGTGAAAAAATACCTGAAATTATGTATGAATGAGATGATTAATGCATAAAATTTGACTTTTAAAAAAGTTTGACTTTTCTCTGTTTTTGATAATTTTTAATAATAACATGTACAAGAGATAATTTACAACATGAAGTATTATACTGTAACTCATTCTAATAGAGCTGCAACGATTCACCGCGGTGCACCGAGAATCGCGATTCTTAGCTCTGACTCGAATTGCGAGTCGTTGTGGTCAGAAACGATTCGAGTCGAATAGTCTAAATAATGCAGAAAAACGTTCCAATTTCAACTTTTATGATTCACTAATCGCAGGATTCCCAATAAGAATGGTTTTAGGTGGTGATTTAGAATAAAAGGTGAACCCTTCAAGTGCATTTCACATAGAAATTCGTAAGAAAATACAGGGTCAGAGGAAATTCGAACAGCGACTTTTGCCGAAGATCGACGAGTGCTGCCCCAAATATTGAAATGCCTGTTTAAAGAAGTTTACCTATGCACTTCTTTGTGCAAACTGTTTAATTATCATGTATCCTTTGTGTACAGTATTGACTTTATATCCAAAGAAGGCTGCTCTGTGGAGGGGGGGGATGTGTCTTTGAATAATAATAAACATGTACATCATTCACAGCTTTCACTTGAACTGGGATTTTATGCTTTGCTTTTAGATTCAGATGAGGTTTTCAATTAAATTTTCAAATAAATGGAAAAAAATAATGTATCCATGGAAAATTATATCGTAAATAAATCGAACCGAAAAAAATCGAATCGAGACATAAAAATCGAAATTGAACCGAATCGAGAAGTTCCCGACTCGTTGCAGCTCTACATTCTAACAATTTGTACATGACATATTTTCCATTAAAAATTGACAACAGTAACTTTATTCCAACAAATAACATGTATTCATTTATTTTGATCACCTATATGTATATTAAGGTACTAGGGGTATAAAAACAATAACATCTAAAAGTTAGAAATTACATACTTCGTGGTACTTAATTTTCTGTTATCAAAACAACTGGAAGTAGAGTATTATACCCTTGTAAATCACGGTAACCTTACTACACATAATATTATGTTAACCCTACGTACCTGACAGTAGGTTTATCAGCTTTGTTCTGTACATCCTCTTGGCTCCTCTCGACTCCTGGATTCTGTAATAAACAAAGGTATGGGATCAGGGGGAATATACAAGATGTTTAACATTTAGACGTTTCAACTTAAAGTTCGTTCAATACAGACTTTCAACACAATTTTTTCATCAAATGTGAAATGTTCACTTTTTAAACGTTATTTGTTTCAGTGACTGATATCAAATATGAATATGAAGAATGCATGTGTTATTTTGGATTTTCATTGAAGCATTATTTGGGTAATATATGTTCATGAGTAAATTTCCTAGAATTCCTTTGGAACTAGTGACCTACATGTATAATCCTGTTTTATGCTTAAACCTGATACGAACGTCAACTCATATTTCTTAATACATTACATTTGTATAGTGTATATCATGTATAATGCTTTAATAATCCAGTTTACCTTGGTCTGCTGGTCAAGCAATACATTTCTCTGGTCATCAAATATGGGCGAGTTTCCACCACTGATCACTGCACTGGACGACTTGCTGCGGGAGTCACGATGACCCGTGCTCGGCTGTCCAAAATTGACCGTGATCTTTTTCCTGGGTCCATGCTCCACAGCCTTCAAATATGTGAAGGAAAAAATTTTCCTGATGTTCTAAATAATTTTTCAGTGTACATTTGAATGAGATACAACTCCTAATCACCTTCATTTCTCCCCGAATCCACTGGTATAAGAGCGAACTGACAATCTAAATAGTATTACTACTTACAGTAATATAAAGAGATAAATTTCCAAGAAAGATAACTCCAATTTAATCTATATTATTGCTTTAAGTAATATTACTGTTTCTAGTATTCTCTTGGACTGTTGTAGGGCTGTAACAATTATATACAATTATTGCACAGTGATGAGGTTGATATGATGATTTATGGAATGATAAAACCAATATCGACCGAGGCCGAAGGCCGAGGTTGATATTGGTTTTATCACTCCATAAATCATCATATCAACCGAATCATCTGTCCTATAACTGTTTTATCATATACATGAAAATTTGAAGAGAAAAGTGTAACTTCTGTTTTGCTTCTATAGCACTGCTCACTTTCACTTTTTCTCAGATAAAAATTTTGTATTATAGTAAAATGTTTGACCCCTCATCTTTTATTTTCTTTTTGTCTAAAAGTGCTGCAAAATATCACGGTCAGTTATGTCGGAAACACTCAAGTTTGCTTCAGACTACAATTTTCTTCTAATACACAAAACAGGAAACGCGTCAATATGACCGGAGGCAGTTCAATAAGACCATTAATCGCATTGCACGTGACCGCGTTTTGGCCAATGGGAAAGCTTATAAACGGTTATGCAAATTAGGGTATATGATAAACCGAAAAGTCGGTTAACCACGGTTCAAAATTTCACGGTTCACGGTTCAATTCGGTTCGGAATTTCCAGATTTCGATTCTGTTTTTTCTTTTTTTTATCCCTTGATTTTCTCTCATATAACGAGCGTTTTGATTGGTCACCTCTGACGAAACGACCAATCGTAGGTCGCTTTCTTCGATAGACTTTTGAGATCTTAGTAATGGCGACCCATACGCCAAATCAGAGGTCCCAGGCGATCATTTTGATTGTTTGAAATACGGAGGATGGTCGATAAGACTATTACTGTTTGCAGAATTTGCAAAACTGAATTTAAGTATTCGACTTGTTCTACTTCGGCAATGTCGGCACATATATGAACTGAAAACATGTGTGTGACATCGTCCTGAAGATAAGCAGGCCGAGTATGACCTGATCTACTTGCGTTCAGAAACTCCGAAAATTTAACATGTATATCTCTAGGACAGTTTTAAACTTGTCTCATATTTTGAGGTATTTGTGAAATGTATAGAGCAATTAATGTAATTTAAAAGCAATCCGGCGCACTTTGTTGATTACGAAAATTCTTATTCAGTTAGAATATGATTTTGTATCATTTTGATATCAAGATTACTTTGTCACATTAACTGGATTATAACACATCAACACAATAGAGGAAAATACCCAAGAAACTGGTAATAATACTAAGAAAATGTACTCTGTTTTAAACCGAATCGAAAACCGAAAAACCGAGGTTCATAATTCAAACCGAACCGAAAGATTTCTGAGCCGTTACAGCCCTAATTTCTTGTAGCGTCGGGTGTAGTGCTGTTGAGTTTTTTAAAAGAAAACTGGGTCAATTTTATTAAGGTGATAACACTGAAATATAGATATGTTTATCAATTTGAGGAAGATTTAGCTAAAATTCTGCGTTCAAGTTTAAAATCATAGTCATGTGGGTGTTACAGTAGAAAATTCCTTACCTGATTTGGTGATTTTGCACTATTTGTATTATCCACTCTTCCCCCAACTTTGATCTTTGGATCGACATTTCCTGAAAGATGTATAACAGATGTAAGAAAGGAGTTTACAGCAAATTAGTTCTGAAACAAGGAGAGAAGTCATTACGATCCAATATGGACCTGTCAGTCACAGGTCAATATCTATGGCAGACATTATATCCATGTCAAAGTGTGGTCAATACTAGATAATATCGACTGCAGAATTAGAGGCAGGGGGTATAAATAGATTAAGATGACCTACTACGTAGCATATAACTACAATCACATCTATTTATAGTCTTGTGATACAAGAGTACTCAATAAGTACATGAAAATTACCTCTGGAATTCCGTACTAATAGTAAAATGTGTAATAAAACACCAAAACCAAACGAAAGCTATATACAGGGTTATATGTCTGACAATAAGAGGGAGAGTGTGATGCAGAAGTTACAATGTCAACTATCACTACATGGCTCTAAGACTTAGTATACACTAGCAACAAGTAATCATTGTATAAAGCCATATCAGGAGGCAATACTGTATGTAGAACAGTACTAAGTACCTAGGGAAGGGAAGGGAAATATCACAATCATAGTATCTATATGGACCCTATCCTCATCTCTAATCCCAAAGACGAAATTTCAAAATGGTGCGATTTCTCTAATTTCTAATGTCTATTAATCTAATGAATACGGATAATTAAATATAGATGTCTCTGTCCTTTACCCTCTTATTATGTCCATCCCTATTTCATGTAATACACATGTAAACTTATTTTGGTTGGTCTTTTGATCACATTAAAACTAAAAGTTTGAAAATATTATATCTCACCATGTCTTTGTCTGTCTGCATTGCATTTTTCTCTTTATCATGTCTGTCAGTGTCTCTCTCTTTCAAAGTTTTTTTTTTAAGTTTTGATTGCTAAACCAAGTGCAGAAACTGAAATTCTCTCTCAGAGTATCTAAACATGAGTATTTGGGTATCTTTATTTCTACTGATCTTTCTGGGTAATCTAGATATTTTCAAGGATTCTGACGTAGGGCCTTGGGGATTTTGACTCTTGTTGCCAGTGTAGGTAGTATACCCTAAATGATTAGCTCACATGCATAGAATCCTGATATTAAAACTGGTAAGCTGATGAGGTGAATGGTAGGCAAAATCACACACATAATGAGGTGAAAAAAGATAGTACGTGGATAAAATAGTCGTCTAGATTTATGACAAAGAAACAACAAACTAACTAGTAAGTTCTCAAACAAAGCTTAACATTACACAATGTAGAGTACAAGAATGAACATTTACTACTCAATTATCTCATAATTTGGCTATGTAAAGAGATTTTGCTTCAAAGATCTTTATTTTTGTATAACATCAAAACTGTTATCTTGAATTCAGCATTTTTTTTGCGAAGCATTACAAAATACCATGAAGATTAACAAAAATTGTAAGAAAAGTGCTTAACCAAAACTAAAATAGAGTAAGAAGTTATCAGAATTGTTTTTCCAATTCAACAAAACAAAAGAAACATGAAATTCAATATCTAATTTTAATTAATTGTTTTTGAAAACTTTAATATAACATACTATATATATTTTGGAAGTGCAAATTAAACTGAAATATTTTCAGTTCAGAAATATTTTCAAATAAAACAACATAATTCACAAAATATTTAAATTAACAGAAGCGAATATAATTTATGCTTGAGTAGTAAATACAAAACAAGATTGTCTGATTTTTTTGGTCTATAACTTTTATTTATTTATTTTTACTATAAAATTAATTATCATTTAATTATAATTATAATTGAGACTAACAAATCTATTACATGGAGTGCAAAGATGCTCTCTGAAAAATAAGACAAGTCACAATTATTAGAATGCCATATTTACATGTATTGGTAAGGTTTACTGTACAGTAGGTGTTATGTAAATTAAGTTTTCGGTACAAATCATAGCATCCAATTTATGTATAATCATCGTTTTCTTTCATAGCACTTGATGTTGTCTAAGAGTTTATGCTTAATATTGTTTTACATAGCAAAATTTACCCATGTCAAATGATCAATACAGCAAAATACTAATGTTACAGTATCGAAACAGTGTGATACGGACAATTAGTCAATGTAATCTGGAGTAATATAATAATAGTAAACTGTGACGAGGATAAAAAGGCGAGTGACTGTAAATAAAGCCAGTGTATATATATAATGACTCTCTGATCCAGTCTAATTATCATCGTACAAACGGAGCTCTATATCAAACCACATACCACAATTTTTTTTTAAATTTAAGAAAAATTATTTCATTTTTTTTTTACCGCAGATCACAATCATTTCAAAACAATGCAGTCACATTTTCAGAGAAACAAAGCAGCAATGATACATTCTAGTACATACTGCATACCAAATTTCAATAGGCCACTTTTAAATTACCTTAGATTCAGTTGAAAACTGAAAATTTTTTGATCAGTGTTGTTGTCAAATGAAAATTTGTTTTACACTGAAAAGACAGCAAGTGTAGACAGTAATACACGTGAATTGCACATGAATTGCTTCACCTCAATAAGCATGATAATTCATATTCAATTCATAAGTCCCTTCTCAAAACAATTGCTCTGAGTATCAGATTTCGGAATTTTAAAGTACAACTCTAGCATTTAGATTAATAGTCCATCATTTTGACTGATAACAACATATAAATTACACTTTTTGCATGCCTGGTGTACCATTATTCCAAACTTACAATATACTGTTATGATTTTTGTTTGAAACTCTTCGCAATTCATCAATAGGGTGAAGGAACGAAAATGAATTATCAGTTACATAATGAAATTCCCCAACTAGGATTGTCCACACCTGCTGTCTTTTCATAGTAAATTCACTGAATCAAATTTTCTGTAAGACAGACAAAGGAAATCTAATGATAAAAACTATTATATTATCCAAAACAGAATAAACATAGGAGTAGAAAATAATTAAAAGAACCATTTCCTCTTTTGCAAATCAGAAGATGCATTAGGAAATCTGGACAAAAAGACAACGGGCGATATGCAAGACTGACCTTTAATGAGAACAATACTTTGTAAACACGTCTGCAATAGTATGGAGGCTTGAGACATCAATAATATTATTTTTGTGTTACACTTTATATTTTTATCTTAAAAACTTGCAATTCACAATTTTGAATTAAAACATAACTGTCACATAAGAACAAACAGAAGATAGAAGTTAGCATGTAAAGTTCATAATTTCAAAATCATGAATATATGATATTTAAGCTACAAAAACTGCGTGTTTAGAAATAGAGCTCCACTAAAATTCATCTATTGAGGGAAAAAAATATATACATTAAAGAAAAAAAAAAGTCACTTCATCACCATCGCCAACATGCAGATTTTGATGTTAGAAGTTGAGAATAAAGAGAAAAAAAATAATAAAAAGACACCCAATTATAACTACACATAATAAATGTAGACACTGAAGTCCACAGCTGAAGTTACGATTGTTTTCTCTGGGAATGAGTTGACATGCACTAGATAGGTTTCTATATAAACTGCCGGAACAATACATAAAGCACATTAGTAAGTTACTCACTATAGACTTAGTTAGCCCTCTAGCAAATACAAAGATGGACCATACTCAGTGTATAAAGTGTTACCATGGTTACCTGCTAGATTATTTTAGCCCTGTTGACAATACATATCATCTTATTATTTTGAATGTTTAGATTCTGTCAAATCTATCTCGCATGATGCGCATTTTCATTTAAAATTTTTTTTAACTAACTCTAATTTTATGCTTGAAAATGTAAAATCAACATAAAAATTTGTCAAAATTTTAAATTTAATGTTGATACCGTTTACTCATTTATGATTTCTTTGCGCTCTTTACACCATCACCCTTTACAGGTAGATACAGAGTATCTTATAAATGTACAAGTTTGTTAGACGCATATCAATATCTAAAACAGTTGTAATGGTAAATTTGTTTAGCGTTTATATGCCAATTAGTAAACATCTGTGTTACAGAGGAACTTTTCACTACAATGGATTTGCAGATCGTTAGAACATATAGAAAAATCTGCAGCATGGTGAAGAAAGATCAACAGGGTTCACACATCACTGCAAGAAGGATATCGTCTGAAATCCACTGCTATTGGTCAAGGGATGGATTGTTAGGTAACTCTCTTTAAAATGTCATACACCTATTTCCTATGTATAGACATACACATTATAATTATGTTTGAAAATTTTCTTCTCTTTTGCATTTGGATATTTTCTTGTTACACTTGCTCTGATGGGCCAAACTTATGTCGTTATATTCTATCCTATAATTATCTATGTAAGGTAAGAGCATTGCGCTCTTTTATTGTTACTTTACGATGGAATGGCGTCTTTGAAAACTTGGCCGGGAAAATGAAAAGAATGAACCTTATCATGGAAAGTTCAATCAAGAAACATTTCTCCATTTAACTATGAGGGACATATTTGAGGTGTATGTCTTGAAAAAAGTTAACTATTATATATATAACACAACCATGAAGCATCATTTTAGATCATGTTTAGAATTCTCTTTTCATATATTCACTATTCGGATTTCCCCTATTGCCGCGGCGAAAATCGCAGATAAGACATTGTTTGTTGAAATGTGTATTGAGTCTTTGCGGAATACGGAGTTTTTCCCCTTACAGACGGTATCTGACGTAAAACCATCGTGACTGTCATGAAAATGGTATGGTAACATTGATTTTATACCGTCATTTCCCAGACTTTTAGGACTGTTTCCATAGAATTTGATGACGCTAAATAATTCCACATCAGATACCGTCTCAAATGGGAAGTAACTCTGGTTTTCGAAAATAGCGAATATGGTGCAGTGAAATTTTGCACTTATTTCAATATTGATAATACCAATGTGATATGTGAACCCGGTCATTGATGACTAATGAAGTCATCATCTTCCTCACCATGTTGCTGCTGTAACAATTGGTATATGAGGAAAGGGGGGGGCTAAAGAACTACAATTATAACGTTATCAAACAGGCAAGCAAAGGAAGCTTTACATGAACAGTGGATTGATTGTACCTCCAACATATAAAACCAAGTTACATGCTGAAATATAGAAAGCAACACAAAATCTCTGAGTGCAAATTACCGAAGGTCTGTGACACTGATTCTTAAGAGATATATAAATATGTCAGTTAGAGCATTGTACACTTGTAATGTGGTGAGCACTATTTCTTTGTATTAAAATATGGACCAATGAATTCAAAGTGATAAACTCATACTATGATGTTGTCATCCAGTATAAAAACTATGTTACTTGAAGTATGAAAATACCTGCTTCAAATATTTAGATTTTTTTCAAGACTGTTGAAGAAACATACATAAATAATAGAAATTATTGTATTTTCTTTCAAACAATGTAGATATGCATTCAATACACAAAGTAGAAAAGACCTACTTCCCCTGAGCCTATGTACATATGTAGCAGTTTTATCACAGCAATAGTCAATCCCAATACTTTCCCATGTTACACGATAAAGGTTTTCTGAGAGTTGTTAATAGAATATGGATATATGTGTGGAACTAAGCTACTTCCAATATAGCGGTAAGATCTACATAATGTATGATATCATTCAATACTGTGCATTCAATTTCAAGTTCTGAGCTTTACATTTAGAAATAAACATGTATGTAAATAAATCAGATGACCTAGACTCATTCTCTTACTTACAGTATTAATTTAAAACTGTTAAATGATTCGAAAGTCTTTAACAAAAACCCACGGTGCAGATAATAAAGGAAGTAAATCAAGTGAATCAGAACTTGATGTGAAAATGAAAGGTGCAAAATTAAATGGGTAACGTGAACAGCATAATTATGAATGAAATAAATGATAATGAAAAACGATGCAAAATAAAGCATCAAAAAGCAAAACCACCGGAAAGTACACAAAATTCTAGTAACTTTTGTTTCGACATCTTTTTTTGATTTTGAGATTTAATTCAACATGTTCAAACCAAATTTTCCAATGACGCAGACTGGAATAATTTCGCCTTTTCTTGATCTTGTTCTCATATTTTCCGTTTAATGAGGAATTTCTGTGTATCTTCCGGTCTATATGTAGATGATTAAAAGAGTGACTAAACTGCCACGTTAAAAATTCTCCAATACATAAGTACAACTAGGGATGGATAAAACAATTCTTTTATAATTAAAAACTGATCAACACTTTACAACCACTTTGAAGTGTGCTTATAAAAACAGGGTACATGTACATTTTTATATGTATGAAATTATTACGAATATTGGGCCATTAATCATGTTTATCCATCCCTATGCTTTACATACATGTAGTACATGTATTACACAACGGCCAAAACCTTAAACGCACGCAAGACAACTAGCATAGTAAATATTCATATATATATGATAATGGTAGAAAGATGATGGGTGTTAGAAATATAACACATAACATACAGTGAATGTTATTGGCTAACCTTCAATGGCAGGCCTCAAGGACCTGTCCTATGGTGAGAGATAGAGGGAAAATGTTGTACTAAATCAAAACAACAAAGCAGTATACCCACAATAAGTCAGCTCTGAAACCTTCTTAAAACAGTAACACAGTCATACAAATTCTCCACTAATCAAGTTGAACAATGTCTAAATATTCAGTGTCTTTCTTACTTACTCATGAATTACATGTATTAGAAGAAATAAGTGCATCTTGCACTGCTATACGATATATATTTCAATGTAATGATGGAAATTATGCAGTACCTCTTGTATTACTCGTGTATAGTCAGTTTGAAAAGTTTATATTCGGCATTTTAATTGTTATAAATAATGAAACAGTCAATAAAACTGTAGACCATCGTACTTCGGATAACATCCAACGTGGTGTCTGCATCTATATACTGTAACTAAGGAATTAAATAACCTCTCAACTTTTTTTGTAAACAAAATCTACTTTATTACTTTTACCTGGAGTCATAGTAAATTGCCCATTTTCTCTCATAATGAGAGTGATTTTCATGAATAAAGTTTACAAAAATAAAGGAAAAAGTGAGTGTATAGAAATGAAAAAAGTCAAAACACCAGGAATAAATGGTTTCTTATCAGAATTTTAAATTCTTATGAAGGGGTACTGTTGACTGCTCAATGTTTGGTGCACATTGCAAAGGAGCCAGTAATTATTGAATGAAACAATGTTGCATGCTAGCAATTGTATCACAGAGCCCAAAAACCCATGCAGCTATTCCTGTTATATGTTCAACATATACAATTTCTCCACAATTAGATATCCTCACTATTAAATGAATTAACAACTGATTATTTACAAAGAAAATGTAAAACATTTTCTTTTATACCATGTTCTGCAACATATTGCGAAGAATGTTTGGAAATTATAGTTGGAAAAAATAGATAAATGTATGTACATCTGCTTTGTTAGAAAGCTAGCATGTCAAAAATTTACCAAGGAAAAGTATAGTAGGTATGTATGAATAAATTTCCTAGCTCTGTATGAAGCGTCTAAAGTTACTTTTCTAATAAAATTTTAAGAATAAATGTAAGAAATCTCTGAATAAATTACTACATCAAATTAGGGAGTTTTAGCAACCCTCTGAACACACCAAGTAAAATTTCATACATGAATAAAAAACAGAGCTCTCTGAATCTACACACCAAGGCACGCGTATATATATATTACATAGTATATCCATGATTAAACCTCTGATCAGCTGACATAAATATTTGATACGATAGCTGAAGTAAAGTGAGGAGAAATACTGTACCTGGCCTTGCTGAGAACCTTGAAAGCAAGGAAGATCAATCAATTATAACCCCATCAAAGTTAAGGAGCAAGTAAAATCACGATTTCTTTTTCTTTGTCAACTTGGTAGCATTACTAAGAGTGGGGAGAATTATTAATTTTTCCAAAAAGACAAAAAATAATCAAATTTTCCAAAATTCAAAGGATCTTTTCAAATATGAAATGAAATAATCTAGAAGTTAAAGTTCAATTGAAAATGGTGATTTTTAGGAATGAAATAGGAGTGACTGAATGAACCTTAATATGACAAATGCTCCTTTAGTTGCAATCAAGAAGAAATCAAACATAAAAACTACACATACTTTCAGATTTACCTGAATATTCCTCAAACAAACTGAAACTTAAACAATATTTATTTATTTAAGATGGAAATTTAGATTTCTTTTTTTTTTCCAAAAATGACAAACATGTCAAAGAAATAATTTAAGATAAATTTCAAACTGATTGCATTTAAAAATTATATATCGAATACCATAGAATAATATTTTTTAAACTGTACAGTTTCTCATACATGCAACATCAAATCTTGGTCACAAAATCTCTGGGAAAATTGGAAATATCAGCCATTTTCTGAATGCTAAAGTTACTATAAATAAATGATATTCACAGACTAGTACGTTTCTATGGTTATTGTGCTTGGAAGTGAATTAAGATGAAAAAAGCACAAGGTGAATGAAAGGTCAACACATTCCATTGAGCAGTCAACCAGTAAAATTATCCCTCAACTTGACACAGAGAGAGATATAAAAGGGGGGACAACTTGCTTGATGCAAACACCACGACAAGATGTTTTTTGTTTACTTACTCTGTGTTTATATTTATCCCTTCTCTACAGTACAAGTAGGTAGAAAAAGTGTTAGAATTTCGCGATTAAATTTTTTCAAAGTGTATTGGCCATTGGCCGAGTCAGCCTACAACATTTTATGTGTAAATTTACTATCTTGTACCTACAAAGCAAGTTTTGTTTTTCAGATGAATACAGATAATAATTGAATTTCAATATTTTATTTATCTTCATATAAAAAGTAGACTCACTGACAAGTAATCAAAATGTCACACAATCATTGAGCTTTTGTATTTGTGGACTTACTGAATTTATCGAATATATGGGGAACAGAAATTCCGAACTTCCTAAAGTGGACGATAGAAAAAAAATTCTTTTAAGAATCATGTGACCAAATTGTTCTTGTCAGGCCTTACTACTTCATTTATTTCTAGAACAGAAAATATGTGTACCTGGGAGCTGTTTGGCAGCCCCTGATGAAGCTCCGCCTCCAGTCACGCCCTTGGCCACACCCCCTGATGAAGCTCCGCCCTGTTTGGCTGTTCCAGTGACACTCCCTCTGTCTCCACTGTTGGTGGTTGTTGAAGCTAGCCTGGTGATTGTGGACTTCATATTTCTACTTTACTTCTGTTCTTTGTTCTATTTGTCTGCAAACAATACATCATCAACATGCATCAAATAAGTTACATCTTAGTCTTTAACGTTTTCACAGGACAATATTCAAGTTCTTGATTCACTTATACCTGATGAATTTGCATTAAAAGGAATAATAACTCAATTCAGTACATGTTCATGTTGTATCATGCTCTGGTTGAAATCAGATCATAATATCAAAAGGCCAAAATCATGTGACCTTGACCTGAAACTGTTTAAGATGCAGCCAACCATCAAGTAACACACTCATATCTTTCAACAGATGTAACCGACTTTCTCAAAAGTTTGGTTCATACAAGGTTTTTTTCCTTTCAATTCTATTCAACACCAGATATTTTTAACAATTAACTTTTTTGACCGACAAACATGTTTACGAACAGGTTCAGAACATAACTACACTATTTACAAGGCTAGGGAGAGGATGTTAAGCCCATAAACATTATTCCTTACCAATGGTCCATGAGGATCGATCCCACTATTTACAAGGCTAGGGAGAGGATGTTAAGCCCATAAACATTATTCCTTACCAATGGTCCATGAGGGCTGGGACGATACGGGTCTCAAGCGTATCGATACGTATCACGATATAGTGCCTACTATACGATATGTATCACGATATTTCTGATGTATATTGCTATAACGAAGATCCAGGCTGTATAGAATGAAACTTAAGTATAACATTAAAATATTTTGATAAAGACTATATTTTTCTAGATCCTGGAATAATCAAGATTTAAAAAATCCCAAGCAATTAAATAAACTTTTCAAACTTTGAACAATAACATCAAAAGTTATTACTGATAGACAGAGGCTAGTTAGCTACAAATAAAGCTACAAGATCAAATCTGTACCCTTTGCAATTATGTTTTCAACTTTTCACCTTAACATGTATTTATACTCTTTTTTGTCTGTTCATTTTCTCAGTTACTGCATCAACAAGACAAGCCATGAATTGGTAAATAAGAGGGCCTCGTGCTCTCAGTTTGAAAATGAAAACTTCATGAATTTATTTAAACCCCCCCCCCCCCCCCGTCTTCCTTTTATATCTCTCTTTTCAGTTCCCCTTCCTATTTGAATAATCCTAGACTGATTTTTTTTTCATGAGGAAATCTTAACAAATCGTAACAAACGCTCTTTTCTCTACAATATTGAAAGGATTACCGCATAATTGTTTTTTAAATGTGTTTGATTTTATTTGATGGATACATCCTGCACTTTGATTTTTTTAGGACAAACGGTTTTCCGTCTTTGTACGTTTTATTTTATGTACATGTATTAGCAAAATTTGGGGAGAGAGAGAGAGAGAGAGAGCATGTGCGTTAACCACGTGGACGTAATCTACTAATCTTTAATGATTTTATTCTTGAGTTAAAGTTGTTGCTGACGTGAATAGAAAATATAATAGATATATGAAGATCGTAGTAGACAGACATTTTTTTCCCTTCTTCTTTAAAAGGCTGTTTCCGACGTTCAATCAAGGATTGACACGAGTCGGTTTTATATTTAAAATTTTCGAAGTTAAGTAACAATCATTACATACGATTTCAGAACTCTTTCTTCAGATAAATAAATGAAATCATCTTAAATGGAAGATATTTAGGTCGAACGCCAGTATCTCAAAAATCGATGATAAATGAATGGATCATGCACGCATGAATAGCTACTGGACATAAGTTATTTCATGCCGTTTTCACGTCGCTCTCACTCTCACCCACTCAATCAGGTACTTTCTCTGGACAATAGTATCTTACAAAATTGTATATATTAAGATCGCGTTAGATACGGATTCTGAAAACTTTAGTTTCGCTGCTTTAAATTTTTTAAACGAACATGAGTTTGAGTAAACAAAATATCTGTAGGATTCCCGCTAGCCGCGGAAACGGACAACGACACAGATCAACAAAATATCCAAGTGCCATTGGTCGTTTCTGCGGCTAGATTCCCACAAACCACAGGCTGGATATGCGTATACATTTCTAAAAAAAAATTTAGAAGCGCATACGCATATCCAGGCGATCTTTCCGCCTGAACCGCAAACTATATGCATGTAAAATTGACTACTGCATACTATCCGGAGCAAACATATTAGTCAAGATTAGTCAAGAAAACATCTTTACCCTTTTAAGTCAGTAAGTCACACGTTTCAGTTAGCCCGAACCTTTCAATCGACGAAGTTAACGAGCGTGTTCATGCCTTTGAACGGAGTTTAAAATGGGTCATGATATCGCGATATATCTTTAACGTATCAATACGCGTATCGTGGAACACCGTATCGCAATTTATCGATATATCGATGTATCGTCCCAGCCCTAGATCGATCCCATGACCCTGTAGTGAAAAGTCCACTTCCCTAAAATGAAACCCATGACAAATTATGACAAAACTTTAGCCATGGATGTTAAAGTTTAAGTGTATGAATACAAAGTTATTTTTATGCAGCTCTGATTTACAATTTTTATCCACTCTTTATTATGCAGTATTTAGTATTAGAAATTAAATACAGTCATGTATTTGTAATTACTACACTTTGCCAATCTTTATCTTACCTTCAATATATTCAACACTTAAAATTTCTAAGAGACTCAAAATCCAAGGTGTAAATCTAATGAAATACATGTATATTATAGAAATATTAGGCTTTGTACTGAGGAAATGTTCCCCTACAATAAGCTACCAATTCAATACAGGTCAATCAATACACATGTTCCCCACATCATGTATACATAGGTATCAATCACCGAGATCAAAGTGGCATGTCTTCATACACAAGATACAGAGTATCAAGCTGCCCACCTGAGCATGATAGAGTGTAGTATTTACACACAGTAAGAGGCTGCTGGAGGTTACAATAGTTTCTCTCCATGTTAACATGGTTAATGTAATCTATACAAGACATGTGCCAGTATTAAGCTCTCTATGTAATCCATACAAGACATTGGCTATACCTTGAATACTGTACAGTATAAAGCCTGTCTCAGCTGACGGCAGAAGTGATTAATTATTGATGACACCATGTGTTATTTGTACGCTGGGTAATTGATTATCTACAAGGCTCAGATAATTGACTACAATCGATAGTAATGTTGTAACTGACAGGAATATTTAACTCTACTAACAATAAAGGAGAAGTGAGGTCAAGGCGGATCCAGGGGATGGATGGATTCAAATTAGATAGAGCATCTTCCAAAATCTGACTAGTCAAGGTGGATCCATGGGGTGGATACATATGGTAGTTGGACGGATATGAAAAAGAGGATTTTCAAGATCTGACTGGTCAAGGTGGATCCAGGGAGCAGATCCAGGGGGTGGATGGATTGATATGAAATAGAAGATTTTCAAGATCTGACTGGTCAAGGGGGATTCAGGGAGCAGATCCAGGGGGTGGATGGATTGATATGAAATAGAAGATTTTCAAGATCTGACTGGTCAAGGGGGATTCAGGGAGCAGATCCAGGGGGTGGATGGATTGATATGAAATAGAAGATTTTCAAGATCTGACTGGTCAAGGGGGATTCAGGGAGCAGATCCAGGGGGTGGATGGATTGATATGAAATAGAGGATTTTCAAGATTTGACTGGTCAAGGGGGATTCAGGAAGCAGATCCAGGGGGTGGATGGATTGATATGAAATAGAGGATTTTCAAGATCTGACTGGTCAAGGGGGATTCAGGGAGCAGATCCAGGGGGTGGATGGATTGATATGAAATAGAGGATTTTCAAGATTTGACTGGTCAAGGGGGATTCAGGAAGCAGATCCAGGGGGTGGATGGATTGATATGAAATAGAGGATTTTCAAGATCTGACTGGTCAAGGGGGATTCAGGGAGCAGATCCAGGGGGTGGATGGATTGATATGAAATAGAGGATTTCCAAGATCTGACTGGTCAAGGGGGATTCAGGGAGCAGATCCAGGGGTGGATGGATTGATATGAAATAGAGGATTTTCAAGATTTGACTGGTCAAGGGGGATTCAGGAAGCAGATCCAGGGGGTGGATGGATTGATATGAAATAGAGGATTTTCAAGATCTGACTGGTCAAGGGGGATTCAGGGAGCAGATCCAGGGGGTGGATGGATTGATATGAAATAGAGGATTTTCAAGATCTGACTGGTCAAGGTGGATTCAGGGAGCAGATCCAGGGGGTGGATGGATTGATATAAAATAGAGGATTTCCAAGATCTGACTGGTCAAGGGGGATCCATGGGGCAGAGGGATTCGAATAAAAAAGAGGAATTTAAAAATGTGATTAATGTAGATTCCTAATACATGTATCACTGATGTTTAGTACAGTTTACAGAGAGACGACCAGTCCTTTATCAGACCTTTATAGCTGTAATGATTTTACTTACCGTTGGGTAATCTGAGAAACTTAGATCCCCTCACTTCTGTTATAACAATTACTGTCTTTCACTACACAACACAGTATGTAGGGAAGTCAAGATGTAATCTGCAGTTTGAGTCTCTGTGAAAACATATTATAAAGTACATGCTTAAGGATTCTTGTACTTTTATCATTCTTAGTAATTAGTAAAATTTTTACTTTAGATCTACTTGACAATTTCTTTGAATTATGTTAGGTTACTGACAGTATCTTTACTACAATTATATGTAGTACTTGTCTTTTCTCTTTGAAAAACTTTTTTATAATTCTTTAATGGTGGAAGGGGGGGTTGCCTTGAAAAAAATGTTGGACCTAAGTTATAATCCAGAATCTAGCCTATACTTCTTCATCATTTTCAAAGTCTTCTTGAATTCAGGTTTTTATCCTTTTAAAATAACATGAATTATCAGGGGTTAACATCAAACATCATTAACATGGTTAAAACTTGCCTTTATAAATTATAGCTCATTTTTACTAACACAGTTGTTAATACAATGTTGTCATTGTTGACCTTTTAAACATGTTAAACATACAGAATGTGAACACACTGTCCTTGTAAGTAAAATACTGACAAAATCAGGAAGTAAAATGCAAGTTGTAAGACAGTATACAGCATGGATTGAAGTTTTGGCCAATATCCATCCAGATGCCAGGAACCCCCTCCCCCCTTCATTTCCTTAAAACATAGCATAGCTATATTTAAGACAAAATTCTGTCATAACCAAAAAACATTTATAATTTATATTTTGACACAGCATGTTAGTTATAGAGTAAATGTAACTACTTACCAACAGATACAACGAAGATTCTTCTCCAGCATTATATGGCTATAATACACGATGTAGATAAACACTGCAGTACGGAAGTCAAAGAGACAGATGTCCTTTTATCAAAGACTTTTATCAACTATTTCACTCGGTTTGGTAATTTTTCTATCTCCCGACAAAAGGCAAATAAAAAATCCTACCTAGCTGCTTCATCTGAAAAGAAAATCAATACTTAATTACTTACTGTGTACATAGTAAATAGATTCAGGGAATTGGCTACAACAATCTCCGTGAAATGTTAACTTTGTAAAGATGTGTTTGTGAAACACTGATGCCCCTGGTAAGCATAAACTTGATCATGTTGATAAAGCATTAGAATTTAGAGAATAAAGCTTTATTCTGACAAATAGGTCAAAATCTTGGTACCAAGAGGTTTTTGTAGGTTTTTGTACATCTCAATTCTCATATTACATTCTTTAGATTCAGGATCACTGACGAGGGTTGAGTGCTTGAAACGTGCATGTCTGGTCCATGCTGTAAATTTATCTGCTATAAAATGAAGATGTTAAACACTTGAACACTGGTGTAAAGCAGATGCACGTAACATCAGGTACCTACATGTACATCCCGTCAGTGGCGACAGGTGATGCCGATTCGTATGTTTACATCTGATGTACATCCTTCAATATCAATCATTTACAAAGTTCATGTTGGATTTGTGCAATCATCGTGATTGGCTACAACAATCTCCGTGTAATGTTTTTTATTGTTTCTGACAATATTTCTGGACATAATTTATTTTCATGGCAATGGCTAGGATGTGCAATAGAAAATTAACATCCCCTTTATATTCTGACATTTGTGTTTGGGTAAGTGAGTTTACTTGCTGGGTAAGCACATTTTTGGTGGCCCCTTACCTGTTGGTACACTGGAAGTGTAAATCACCTTCATGTATTTTAAATATTAAATAAATGACTTTACATAGTGTTCTTTATTTAAGAAATAAAAAATGACAAGCCGGGCTCTATTGTCTCATAATGCCTGAGTGTCCTCAGCCAATCACATTTATTACCGAGCCGCGCAAGTGGCGAGGTGATAAATGTGATTGGCTGAGGACGCTCGGGCATTATGAGACAATAGAGCCCGGCTTGTCATTTTTTATTTCTATTCTAATGATGACCATCGATTTTTGGTAAAAACCAGTTCCTGCTGGTTTATCTGCTTTCAGAAAATGGGTAGGCGTGGCTTATGGCTATAGGGCCTATATTTGAGAATAGAGCCCTGCTCACGTCTGTTGTCTTGGGAAAAAGAATCAAGTCATATTAGAATATGTTATCATGGTTATATACAGTACAATCTATGTTGAAACCTTGTTTTTGAAATTGAATTATGTTGAAACCTTGTTTTTGAAATTGATTTATGTTGAAACCTTGTTTTTGAAATTGATTTATGTTGAAACCTTGTTTTTGAAATTGATTGAATGTTGTAAAGTTGCTTTTCAAATGAATTAACCCTATGGACACTGTAATAAAAAGGTTAATATGGCTGCCACTGCTGAATTAACCATGTTAACAGAGGGAGATTTCATAAAGTACTTCTCTGATTTCAAAGCGTCATAAAATTTTCAGTTTTACAGATAGAGGTATATTGTATAAATTAAATTGGAAAATGGTAGCTTTTTAATTAAACTTTCCAAATATTGAGGCCAAGTCATGCTGAAAGCTAATTCATTACAGTAAAGGGGTATTTGAAGATAGGGTACCTGTAACAAATCGAGTGGAGTGTGGTGTCCCTCATCCATGTTGGAGTCATGCTTACGGATATCATGTATCATATGAGGTGAGAATGTTTATTTCGGAAGAAATTTCAATATAAATCTTTAGAAAAAACCTGCAATATTACTCAAATTTGGCAAAACAATTCAATATTCGGCATTACCGACAAACGTGTTTCTTTAACTGAAATTTTGATCGGTGTTATTTAGCGATTTACACAGCTTATTCCATTCAAAAGACTCTACAAACGCTTGAAAGATTGAGATCTGACTTCTGTATGTTTGACTGATAAAGCCCAGAGAAGTTCTGAGTGTACTTTCGTTTTATTCAATGGTTTATATTGAGAAACCAGTAAAACAGCAATTGTTGCGACTAGCAGTGCGAGACAGAATCTAACAAAGACAATAGCCTGCAACTAGTGTGTCAAGGATTAAAATAGCTCAATACGGATGCAGTGTCATCCTGTGAATCTGATCTCCAATATGGATCATGATTAATCAAGGATGGTGGGGAATCATTGCAGCCATTTTTTCATTTGGGCAGTGATTGGGAAGGAAATTTTGTGAAAGGGCCATTTTCCATCATTTATGATGATGCCTCCTCTGTCCATGCTGTCCTTTGATGGAACACATTCAAATAATGGATTTGCCCTTCCACATCGGCAGGGATTAATCTGCAACTTTAAAAGTCTAAATGGGTCCTTTGAAGTCAATGACCTGATGAAAATTAGCCTACTTGTCGAACAGATATTTCCGAACAATTTGCTAGTTCGGTTACTTGGAGGTACTTTTTCACAATTTTGGTGATACAGTCGTTTCATCGTGGGAAACCCATAGCCTATTGCTCTACGATTATAGGCCGTAGGCGCAATTGTAAGGGAATTCTGTTTTAATGTGTCATACGGTTATATATAGTAACCAATGAAATAATCGGTTTGAATAGTATCAGCTCTTTTGTGTTGGAGAGATTTTTTAACGCTCGTTCTGATTGGCTCAAATTCCCTGCTAGAATCGTTTCGGAATACGAGGGTTTCCCAATACTCTGTTCCACGGTATCTTACGTAGTAGAACGGAGAAGATGCTGCCGATTCTGATGATGCAGTCGTTTAGGCATTCAGAAAAATAACCTACATGCAAAAGGAAATCTCAAAATAACTTCATTTGGTATGGTTTTTAGTGTTTGTTTCTCCTGCACTTCGTAACTTTCGTCTATTTAAGAGTGACTTCATTGAGTTCAGAACAGATCTTGACCTAGTTTTGGAATAACATATTTTCAAAAAATCCATTCTTGTCAACAAATCGATATGAACATGCATTAAGAGGGGCTCAGGGCAGGATTTTTACAATAAAGTAAAGAAATTACATGTGACAGAAAACAAAAAAACATTGGAAATAAATCGGAAATAACCGTATCTCATCATGGTACAGAAAGGCGCTTTAAAACTAGCTTTGCTAATTTTTTTTTACGTTTTATGGTGACATAGAATTCTTCATTGAGGTCATAAGGTAAATATCACAAAGTTTTGAAACATCTGATCCATATTTGACCCCAGGAGAGGCGAAAATACAAATCTTTCGGAAATACCTTTAGTAACTTGTGACAATGGCCTTTTAAGAGGTTATTGAAATACCCACAAATAAGCATTTGTAGATTGATTTTCAAAATTATTTTTACATAGGCATCTGTATAAAGATCAGTCAAAACAGCCAAAACAATGGATCCCAGCAGACCTTCTACTGTCCGCGCGGCTCACTTCAGAAACTGGATAAACGAAATTTTGATAACTTTGTCATGCATCAATTAAAATAAAATCTATATCATTGAATAGATCTCGCTTAGTCGTAAATTTTGGTATATGTTACATGGTCGAGAGTTTATCCAATCATATTATACATACAAAATAAGTTTTAGATAGGGCCTGTTTTCAATGTTAAAGGGGTAGGGCCACGAGACCCCTAAATCGGCCCTTGAGTTTTCTCATAAAATAAATTTCATGAGGAATACTTGATATCTCTCATGAAAATACATGAATGTTTACCGCTTTTCATGAAAAGAATCATATCACCAAACAATGTGCCATTTAACAGTAATGACGTCATGAAGTGACGTCATTTTGACGTTATTGACAAAATATGGCGAAAATTGCTGGGAATTTTGTCTTTTGTCGTAGAATTCAATGTGGCCGCATGCGTTAACTGAGATAAAACGTTTATGGCAAAAGGATATAATGATAATCTTTCACATATAAATTTTCCATCATAGTTAATGTATGCGGCCATTGCTAATTTAATAGAAATATTGAGTTTTTACATCAATTTCGCCGAATATGACCTATTTTGGTGTTTTCAAAGGGCTATAAGGTGTTGATAAAAGCAATGCTTACAAAAAGTAGATTCGTGATTCAGTAGAGAACGTTTCAAAATGTCAAATAACAGTTAAAAATTCTATGAAGTACAATGTTCAAAATTTATCAAAATTAGGGCCAATATCGGGCTTCGTGGACCTACCCCTTTTAGCGTGACGTCGCCGATTTTAACATTGAGCCTATGGAGAGCGTCATGATGTCATGGGAAAATAAGCATGGGAAATGGCCCATCTTAAATTTGTTTTGTCTGTATTGTTTGATTGGGTGTACTCACTATCATATTACATATACCAAAATTTACCACTAAGCGAGATCTATTGAATGGTATCAACTTCATTTAAATTTTTGCATCATAAGGTAGTCAAAATCGTGTTTATTCAGTTTCCAAAGTGAGCCGCGCGGACAGTCAGTAAATGAGTCCAAAGTACATACTGTAAACATGGTAAACCATCTTTATTCGCGGCTATTATTGAAATACAGATTGTGCGGGGTTTCCCGTGCTTAAGCAGGGGTCCCTGTAGATATTCAGGGCATACTTCTTCTTCTTCCTTAGTATGACCCTCCGCTTATCGGAGCACTCCCCAAAGGGGATCACATATTAAACATGACATTATACAATATTTCAAATTCCTCTCATTACTCCTCAACACTCACAACTCACCACTCGTTCACCATGCTCTGTACAAGGTACCTTCCACTATGTATGCAAGTGTATGCGGTGTATGCGGGGAAGGTGTGATTTATGTACTACAGTGGGTGGTCCGTATTTCCAACGGCCTTTAACGTGCCATCACACGAGGCAATCACCTCAGCCGCAGCTGCCGAGGGGCCACTCAGACCGTTTTAGTTCCCTCCGAGTCGGAGAACAGGTGGGGGCGAGATGATAAATCACCTCTGAGAAAGTCCGCCCTCAACGGGATTCGAACCTGGGATCTTCAGATTGAAAATCCGGCGCTCAACTGACTGAGCTATGCACTTCACTCATGTAGATGCCAGAGAGACATCGAACAAGTAGCACGAAGTGATAAAAATAAATGGAGGGACCCTTCTGATTTTGAGGGGGGGGGGGGGGTTCTAGGTTTCTAAAAATGTCCAGACCTGCCAGTCTTGCACTTAATGTTTAAAAACAATCAATGTATAGTTAAAATTTAGCTTATCTTTGATCTCCAACTGTATGAATAAATTGACAACCGCAGAAACATGTTCAGACGAAGAAAAATGGTGCAATATTTTTTTGTCCTTCCTGCTACCATCGAGTGCAACAGTTTACTTTTCAAAACGTTGCTTGTGCTAGATTTCCATTACAAACAAATTCAATTAGTGACCATTAAGGTTTCTACTTGTATAAGAAATAACTTACAATTCATTTTATGAGCTTAATTTGATGAAAAATACGTGGATGTTTCTCTTCGACCTTAGGTCGCCATTTTGGTTGTATCGCACACGGTAAGAATTCTAAATTTTGATTGGTCCTTTGTTTCCGTTTCTCTCCGTTAATGTTCGGAAAGTTGTTATCGGAAATGGGAAGGGGGGGGGGGTAACCAAATGTCACTGTTTCAAAATATAGCAACGCCAACGCTGCAAGTATTAGAGCGTTGTAGACAATTATCGGCACCTTTACGTTTTACCTTGCCTAGTCAGTGGCGGATTCAGCCAGGGGGGGGCACGGGGGCGTGTGCCCCCCCCCGGCAGTGCCCAAAGAAGGGGCACTTATGACATGCTTTTGGAAGCATTAAACTACTGTTTCCGTAATAAATCTATGAAACTAGTCAGAAATAGCCCTAAAACACCCCCAGAAACCACCAATTTGAATAAATTTTCCAAAAATTTCTCGGGGATAGATAGTCATGTACATTGGCTGTACGTGCACGTACACACGTTTCGGAAACAACCTACATTGAATCATGTTCATATCGAATTTTCTTTATCTGAGGGATGAATTGAGAACCTTATATCCTATGCAAGGCATATTTAACACGCATATTTCTTGATCAAATCTTCGATACAACCTCCTATAAAACTTACATTTTTTAACTCTAGATTTGAGGTCGTGATCAATCTTTTTAAAATGAACAATTGAAATTGTTTTGGCCAGATTTAAACCGGCTACCTCCAAGAATTTTGAAAAGATAAAAATGCATGTTTTTCTTTATTTTTAGAATGGAAGTTATCATGATTACATTTTTGGTTAAGTCCCTTAATTGGTAAATCAAAAATATAATCATGATAGAACTGCCAAGAAATAATTAAACCTTTCAATCTGGACGATGCAGGGAATTGGACACCCGTGATCTCTAGTTTGTCAAGAAAATTTATCATTTACAAGGGAATTTTTTAGGGTCTGTATGGGGCCGAAATTCGGTAAAAAGAGGTACTTTTCTCCAATTTTAGACCTTAAAATTTCCAATTCAATCTTTTCTCAAAAACGAAAAATTCATTTCCAATTTACGTATCATTAACTGAAAGGGAAACGAAAGTAGAACAAACATGCTCTAGGAGGGATTCAAAATATTGACAATTGATATGATAAGGGATAATTTGCATGAATATATGTTTTTTTTGTTTGAAATTTATTTCCCAATTTAGGTTAAAATGTTGCAAAATTCCCAATTTCATCGGCCCAGGCCCCTGACATCAGGGGCTAGAAAAAAAACCCTGTAATTACTTATTTTCTTTACCTTTATACAAATATTAACAAACAAGCGCGGATCTAGAGTGGTTTGGAAGGTCAAGTCCTGCCTGGAATTTGCGTAAAATGCTGATTTTTCCTAGTTTTACGAGAATTTATGGCTGGACACAACTCCCTCCCATGGGCTGACCTATCTGCCCTTTCAAAACTTCTCCTGATCCGCCCGTTTCTTTAGGAAATCCTAAACATGTTGACTTCTGCATGCCGTGCAAGAACAGTACAGCATCAGAAAATTTCGAAAATTTTCAAATATATTCTATATAAATGATAATTATTGTTACTGACATTGACTGAATCATGCGCGCCAAATCCCTTCTACACTCAGTTCAAATACGCTTCAGATGCCACCAAATTGCTTCATTTTTTCAAAATTTTCTCGGGGGAGGCCCCCGAACCCCCACCAATGCGAGGGGGAAACCCCCTCCCATACCCTCCCCCACTCGGCCCTTCGGGCCTCGCAAGTGATTTCCATAAATGTTGTTTGTGCCCCCCCCGGCAATTGGGGTTCTGGATCCGCCCCTGCTAGTGGCCGGTGCGTCTTGTTTATTATTTCATCGACTACACCGTGTGAAGGGGGATTTTTTTTCATCGACCTTGACCACCATCTCTATATAGCACAAATGTAGCCCACCTCTTGATAAATCGGTTTTTGCAAGTCAACTTTTGTTCAGTGTTATCGGCATATGTCCAGTATTATCGGCACCCTCAACAAGAGAGATGAGCATTTCTTCTAAAATCGCCGTTGTACGATGGCTGAAATGTTATGTTACAAGTTTATGACTATACCATGTGATTGGTGTTCCCCAAGACGCCCGCAACCAAACTTTTATTTTAGTTCGTTGCGACCCTGGAAGGTCATAAACGCTTCCGAATAAAGTTATCCATGAAGTTATATTTTCTGCGTGTTCCACGTTATCGGCATCTTCCCTGATCAGTTTGAAAAACGTTGGTAAACACTGAAACTGGGTCGGATTACCACTGAATATTCTTTTATATTAAAAGACAATAAACTAATTTACAAATTCCAATATTTGTCTACTGAAAAACGGAAATGAAATTTTCGAAAAGCAGGAACATGGCTAGGCAGTGGCGGATCCAGCGCCCCCTTTGCCGGGGGGTCAGGGGGCGAATTTTGCCGATTTTTACTGAAAATGTGCCAAAATATACCTGTTTTTGGAAAATTTTGGGTCAGTGCCGGGGGGGGGGGGGCGGACGCCCCCTCCGCACCCCCTGAATCCGCCACTGCTAGGTGCATAGGTAAGTATTCAGATATGCCGATAATTATAGACGGGTCATGAAAATGGGATATAAATTGGAAGGAGTAAAAGGTAGGCAAGTTCTTCATAAAAATAATCGAAAAATATCAAATAAGAAAGAGGAATACACCATGCAATTGTGATTCTGAAAAGAATTACAAAAACCAACTTCAAATTCTATGAAACATCGACTCAAAAAAGGAAGTTTTTTTATTTGTTATGATAAAGACGGTGTTTTCCCTACTATTGTTTTCATCTTGGTAGGCACCATATTTATTAGGTATATGATGGACTGAAGTTCATAAAATTTTTCTTATATTCTGTTATATTCTGTTGCTTCTACCTGTATAACAAAAGAACAAGAAACACGTCAATATTCTCGTTTATTAGCTCTAGCAGGCTTTCTACTGTTCCTAGATTTTCCTACTACTATTTCCTACTTTTTTATTTTGATCCTATTTTTTTCCTACAAGTTTTTTATTCAGCTTCTATTCCTACTTTTTCATCTCAAAAGTAAAAAATTACTTGCTTCACTTGTCAACGACATCTGGTTCAAAGTTTTTGAAAATTTAGGGCCCGCTTCGCTCGCCCATCCTGTATATTTTTCTTGAAAAATCGATCTGCCTATATTTCTCTCTGTCATTTCCTCAAAGATGAACATCATTGCTTACTGTGATTTGTGTGTCATACAAGTTTATGAAAATTGTTGCTAAAAGTGATGGAAAATTTCCTACTTTTCCGCTATTAATTCCTACTTTTTCCTATTTTCTCCTACTTTTTTTATTGACTACTCCTACTTTTTTCCTACTTTTTCATCAAGGTAGAATAGAAAGCCTGTATTAGATACGCCTCATAAATGATAATTTATATGTATACATGAAGTTATATAAGAAGAGTCAAATACATGACACGGTTAATATGTTCTTTCTCGGTTCTACGTACTGAGCTTTCTTTTGTTCATTTATTTTTAATGAATTTGTATTGGTGATAGTGCAGAAACACAAATTATGTCACGATTGTTCTCACCAGAAAAGAAGGAATTATGTTTTAACTTCCATCTCTGATCTACATGATATTATACAGAAGCTGCATGGTTTTCTTACTTCTTGAATCTTGCATGCTTGTCAAATAATTACATGTACCGTAAACTGACTTACGTTGCCTAGACAAAGAATATATATACGAGTCAAACTGGACATAATCATTTCGACAGATTTTACAGGACAAAATATCTTTTTTTGTAAGATTCAATGTACAGTATTCAGTGGCGGATCCAGCGCCCCCTTTGCCGGGGGGTCAAGGGGCGAATTTTGCCGATTTTCACTGAAAATGGGCCAAAATATACCTGTTTTTGGAATATTTTGGGGCAGTGCCGGGGGCGGGGGCGGACGCCCCCTCTGCACCCCCCTGAATCCGCCACTGGTCTTCCAACGATCGCAAAAAAGAAAAGGCTGATGTTGTCTCTCTGTAAATGTCAACCTTTCTATAATAGGGGTGTGGCACGCATGGCCTCGGAATCCTGACTAATTTGTGCAAGTACCTTTGTTTTAAAAGACAATTAAAGAAATGATGAGTAGGGAGACATTTTTGGGTTTTCAAGAGTATAAATACATGAAGAGTCCATGTTGTACTAAGTACAGTATTTAAAACAAGCAAGTTCTGTATAACACATTGTTCTAATAAGAAGGTACCATAAGTTAAAATCCCCATATTATCACAAACCAAATATTGAAACTGTGTTTCCATGGTAACGGATCACCGTATGACATTGTCCCCATTAACTTTTTTCATATCTGCAATTACAGACTGTCCCCGACGCATTCCCGTTCAAAACGCAATTTCCAACTAAAACTGATCTCATTTGTCATCCAATGATCGTGTCGGTCAAGACGAAGCCCATTCAAGGATTAATCTTCCTCTGCGTCCTGCGTCTCTGACGCATAAAAATAGCCCAGAACCCTTGATCGTTGCGTCCCACCGTACGCATTATTCTCTTTCGTATAATGCGTCCTCTTTTGTTTATTGTTTACATAAACTTTCAGAGACGAGAAACTTACAGTGTATGTATTTTGTTTACTAGTATATTTTATCCGCTCTTTTAAACCTTGTAGGAGAAATTGTTGCGTAGCAAAATTTTTCGATATAAAAGCTATATGCAGTCCGATGCCAGTCTAACTTCTTATCATTCGGATTCAGATGTACATGTAATAAATTATACTATCTATATATGAAAAATTCTTCCAAGGTACATTTTGCAGGATAATATTAATCAATCAATTCAAATCGTTTGATCATATATAATTGGATCGTTTGGATAGAGTTTTACTATAAGGATGTACGAAGCCTCACTTGCGTAAATAAAGCAACTAAATAAACAATAAATTACTTAATTCGGCAAATTTGACTATATAGATTGAAGTTTAGAAGATATACGATTTATTTCTAATAATTTTTTTCTGGAATATAACTATCTCGCGGACATGAATTGCCGCAAGCCATTCATATTGCTTGTATTCGCGAACTTAGGTTCATAGTTACACCCTTTCCAAAACACCCCCAAAACAATATTAAACATCCCAGGTTAAGTTTTATTGATTTTATTGGTAGAGAACAATGTAATGTACAGTATTTCAATGAAAAAAGTATATGTCAACGAGCTTCCAATAGATTTATGACCTTCCAAAGAAGTGCATGTCCATTTTTTCTTGAATTTTCCCCAAATTTGCATCATATATTCAATAGACCCCAGTTATTTTAAACCTGATGCATGAATGTATATGTTCATTCTTTTAATAACGAAAGAAGTTCTAAAACAAATGAAAAATAGAAAATCCTTCAATGCTGGTATGTCCAATTCTATGAAATAGAAAATACTATACAATTTAAGGCTCTATTCTTGACGTCATTATTTTTAGAGTCCAACCAGTAAATGACGGGTTTAAGTACTTTGTTAACATGCCAATGAGCGGAAAAATTGCTATCTTAATCTAAGTTAACATATCTTTCAACGAAAAAATAAATGTAGCAATCATCGCACAAAATTTTAAGTTTGATACAGAATCATAACCTTACCCCCTCCAGATTTTGTTACAAAATGCTGGTAAGAGATCCCCTTGGATTTCTATCTCCTAAACTGTTCATCAAAATTACTCCATTTTTCATCCATATATCAATTGGAAATAGAACTGATCAAAAAGTGAATTCTGTGACTCATTTTATAATATTTTCCCATTATATCAGTAATATTAACGCCTGCAACAGTTATAAGCAAATGACGTCACGTGATGCATTTGGCCATTTAAACGTCAAATCAAGATGATAAAGAAATAAAAACGGTCCCGAATGAAATGGGGCGATGGAAATAAGACGTTTATCCTATGAATAGAATTATAAATGAATAGAATGTATTCAGACAAATGAATACGCAAAGAAAATTACTAATACTTGAATGTAAGTTCAATCACACGTTATATATAATATACAGGCTTTAATAGTACTTACAAACCTTCAAATGTGATTCTTTTGTTATTCATCGGTCATTTTATTTCATAAAGACCGCGGACGATTCTAAATATACGAGGTTTTATGAACGTTCAATGAAGTGTGGAGGTCAATAAAAAACAATGAGGGGCGGAGAAAAGAAAATTATTTCAGTCACGGGTGTGAATTGTTTTTATTCTAATAAGTATTCGGCCATAGCATAGAAAATATTGCGTTTCAAGTCCGCAAAAGACATGCTTTTATAAGAAATGTTAATCTATACCGTAAACCCCAAAATGCCATTTCAAATCAATTTAGATCCCTTTAGCGATTCTTGAAGACCAATTGGTCTAAATGCCTTTCAAATACATGTATATTGAGGAACTCGATGAACAAAATAAAGAAATATTATCCTCACTTGATTAGAAAATCTTTCCTTATCTCTATTTGCAATAATATAATCACATTTTTAAAAACTTAAAAATGGAAATAGAACTCATTGTTACACACTATTATTTTTTTTTCTTTGACCGAATACAGGATACCTATCAGAAAATTATCGGGATGAATAACAAATTATTTTACTTCTATGGCCTATTAATCATTGCCGTTGCATATTTTCCACCCGATAATTTGCATGGTCGATTTCATTTTGAAAAGCAGGGGTGTACTAAATATCTAGATTTTTATTTTTCGGAAAATTGAAGAAAATCTGCGGTTTGTAAGTCGGATAAAGACCTCGTTGAGGTCTGTATGAAGGTTAGATGCCCTCGGAGAGAACAGGGTGGTGTTTAAAGACCTCGGCCTTCGGCCTCGGTCTTTAAACACCACCCTGTTCTCTCCTCGGGCATCTAACCTTCATACAGACCTCAACTCGGTCTTTATCCTATACATGTATGCTGCTATCCATTGGTTTTGGATGAGGAGAAAAGCCGGGAAGGGTTAAAATCGGCCTTGCGTAAGAATATTTTTTGAAATGATTTTTTTTAAATTCCTATATTTATGAAAAATCATATTTCATTTCCGCATGACATCTGTTTTCTTCCAAGAAAGGGTAAACAACGTCGTTTTGAACCAGGACGTCGCCTTATAATTGCTCGGCGTTTTGAAACCTATTTGTCATATATAAGAATATGGGTTTCAAAACAGAAAATATTTAAAAGGATTCTTTTTATAATTTTAACAAAAAAACAAATAATTCATATATAGACAATGTAAAATGCAATTAACTGACTTATATCAGTAAAACAATACTGCAACTGAGTTCTATCTACTATTAATATTATAAACGTTCCATACCCCTCCCCCTTTTTTTACTGGTCTATACTTGCACATGTTTCATTATAGTCGTTAGATGACAAATTCTTTCCTGACTGCAAAATAATTTAAGTGTACAATGTAAGACGATAAAAACCGTATTCACTGCATTTACGGATTTATGGAGATCATATAATGTAGGTAAATCTGCATACGTCTTTTTTTCATCACACATGCTGGGATATTCAGCATTATTACATCCAACGTGGGTCAAGGTTATCCTCAAGGTCAGTGTGACTTATTCAGGATCAGATATCCTTTAGGTAATTTTAAAATATGTATGCACTTTCCATTCGTATATTAAACGTATACCGGTAATAATAATTCACTGCCGGGGAGAAGGTTTAGGCAATAATCCTGAAATGATTGATTTATATTAGGTCCATGAATATTCGCGTTGTAAGAAAAGGAGAAAAACAAATAATGTAAAAAAGGGGAACTTTTTTAAAAGGAGGAATCACTTTGAGAAGATTTGATTTATAGTACTATGTCATTTGTCATGAAAATTATTCTGTTCGATAAAATCAAAATAAAATTATTACGGTTCGCTTATAATAAATGGCGAACTTTACATATAGCGGAGAGAAATTGCGGCGTAACAGTAATACCCCCCCCCCCCCCCCTTGCCCTTATTGTGATGCTTGCTGTTCTAAGTATATTTACTCCTAGATATATAGACATTTTGCGAGAAATGTCCATACATTTGTTTTACCCAACACCCGCATGTAAACTTAGGAGTTGTTTCCTACATAATGTACAATTTTGTGAGATGTAGCTCATTTAAACCCCGCGTGTAAAAAAAGCATCATACACATTTTAATTAGATTTGACTTATTTTATCCCCGCGTGTATATTAAACGGTTGTTTACAAATAAAACAAGCATAAAATTATTATTTCGTGATTTTCTCGTAGAGGTCAGCCTTTTCTCTGAATGAACATACCCATCAAAGAATTGTTTTACATCAATTTTTAATCAAGATTCAAAGGAAAACGATAGAAGTCCCAATCTTATCAAAATACAGCAGTTTTATTTAGCACTTTACCTAAAATACTAGTTCATGTTTCAGGACGTAGGTGAGTCAGCGTCAGATAATAAGAGTGCCGATGCAATTTTGGCGCGTTTTTCGTGACGTCATAGATAAAGTGACGTCGATTTTGGTGACGAGAGAGACTCCGAAGTGATTTGTTGTTCGGATGGTGTATCCTTGAACCCTGAGACGCCGCGAAAAAAGACGGTTTATAGTACTTGGGACCCATAAAATTCTGCTGGGACCCATTGACTGTTTTGGCTCAGGACCCATTGGTCAAATTTCATCGGGTCCTGAGAACCCATTTAGATCAAATTGTAGATTAATCTCGTGTTGATCAAGCCTTACCCTAAAGTGTCGCGATCAAAATTAAAAAAAAAATCCTTACTTAAGGAGGTATGAGTGTGAACCGCATTTTCAGGGAATAATAGAAATTGAAAATAATTGTCTACATATAAAAGAATATCCCTTCCTTCATCGATTGCAATATTTCATGAAGAAAAGAGTGTAGCTGTTTGTCCCCTATTTACCGACAAAAAAGGGAGGTAACCCTGCACATTTTTTTCTAAAACAATGTCCCAACTTTGGACTTTATTTTAAAAATCAACATAACACAGTACGAAGTAAATATTTATCCATTGATGCAGCAAATGAAGTAAATTTATCATTTTCGGAAAAAATATTTTTGTTGCTATGGTAACCATGCTGGAGAAGGACATTTATTTCATCCCATTTTTGACAGTAAAAATTGTATGAAAAGTTTAAAAACATTAATTTTCGAAGTTGTTGGCATAATAGAATTTTGATAAAATGTTTCTTTTATCATCTAGTGATACATGCTAAAGATAAAAAAATAATTTATAGAAAAAAGAGTGTAGCCGTTTTAAAGATATTTAGCTTAGAATTCCTCTGACCAAGCCTATGGATATGATAAATCCGTTGTTTATGATTGAAAATGGAAAGTTGTTATATATCTATACATTTTATCTGAGATTTCTTATAATCTGGACTTCAGACTAAAAATTTGAGTCATATTCTATCAATTTCTTATTCATTTTCCCAAAACTTAGTGCTTTTTAAAAGCACCGACAACGTAACGTGATGTAGCGCTCATCGTGACGCTCACTCTAGGTAATGCTCGGCGATATTGTGTATACTGTTAATCTCAGTGAATGAGAAAAAAATGGATGTTCTAGATTCTTATCTGTATGCTTCTTCTGTAATTCATTTCTCTCAAAATTGATTTTGCGGCATCTACAAGAATCTATTTATACATGTACATGTAGTTTTAACATTCGTTCTTATTGTACCAGATTTGAAAAAAAATTAAGCAACTTTAGTAGAACCGATACGAAGGATCTCTTAATCTCTTGATAAGTTTGCTTTGAAAAAAATTATCAAAAGTTAGCTGAGGCACATTCCTAGTTTCATTTTACTAAGTGCTGGAATTAGAAGGGGGTGGGGGGGGGGGGGGTGTCGGTATGATAGGAAAGGCAGTAAACGCACACCCTGTCTTCCGCATTGATTCCCTGCACATGCTCACTTCAATGAATGTCGTTATATCATAGAATAGTAAAATTGAAACAGAAATCTGAATAATTCCCTTTTCAACAGGGCGTACTATGGGAAGTGTGTTTACGGAGTCCTTCGGATCCATTTATCATACAACGTACATGTACATGATGTACGTGATCTTCGATCCTTTTGATGATTTGACAGTCGGTCGTCATGCTCACTTATTACAACTACTAATCAATAGGCCTCGTGATATAAATTTTGACTAAATCATTATAACACATACGTTTTGTAAATGAAAGAAAAGTACTTTCAAGATATATTAGTTTTGTAAACACGTTTTCAATATTTGAGGTAAATTGCGTGGTCAGTTACGCCGCATCGTCGACTTGAACTATAAAATATAATTATTCTTTTGAATTTATTTGTGTCTTTTTTTATGCAAGAATAAATTTGAAGTATTAAACTGTTACTCAATTCAATCGCAATCAAATTATTCCGCTCCGTAAAGTTGTCATGGCGTGAAATAATATAAGACAAACTGAATTTACAGGACTTCTAAAGTATAAGCACAAAGCGCTTTCATGATAATTCGCGGAAAAATATTACAACGTCATAATTCAGTATGACGTCAAATAAACTCCCGTTGATGACGTAAACTATATGCCAAGGGTAAAACGATGTCGCGATAGAAGCCTATTTTAGATGTAAACAAGGATATATATTGCTCGTCATTCGAAATGCATTGCTCTTTAATCTAGAGGTATATTCAACCATTAGTTCAATAAGTTTTCAGATTTTGTTTTCTTTACGACATCGATACGGTTTACGTTTGATTTGTTCACGCTCATACCCTCTTAAAAGGTGGCATTGGATAGCCAAGAACGGCACATTTGAATCTCGTTTGCGTTGTCGCCGCCATAACAATTTGATAATGAGTATATCAAATTAATATAAGTGTGAGAAAATGAATGAAATATGCACAGATCATATTTGAAGCGTCGGTTGATCGTAACTTGATCATACAGGGCTTGAATATATCGCAAGATGATCATGAAAAGGTCTTGGTAAGATAATCGAACATTGCATCTTTTGTGGAAAGATCGTGGTAAGAACATAGAAAACACGGGTAACGATCGGGAACAAGACATCTTGGGCGTGAAGAGAGCGGGGTTTAGTTGAATGCCGATCAGACCACGCTCAATCCAAGCTCTTTCCCGACAGGGCACGATTAACCTAGGCTGTACACCTGATTATCCCGACCAAGCGCCGACCATTTCATGACAACAAAGAGAGCGGGAAAGTTTCCCGTATTTTTTTCATTCGGTTGAGAGAATACGGGAAACTTTTCCGACCACTGAAGCGTGCCCGCTCCAATACCGATCGATTTTGGACCAACATACGCTGTACCAGACCAAGATACGACTAAGACCCGTTCACTCCCGACCTGGCAATTTTTGAGGTCGGGAATGAACGTAGGTACAACGGAATTGCAGTGGAAAGGGGGCTTAACGAGATGCGTAAAAAGCAGTCAAAAGTGCAATCTCACAGCACCATCAGCAAGAAGGTTTGTTTATACTATATAATTTATCTGTTCTTAAATGATGCTATTGAACTTGAAGACGTGTAACATTATATGATGAACAATCTCCACAAATTTTAAAAGAAATAAGAACATAACCACAAGAAGCGCCAATCAGTGCACTTTCTGAATCAATTTCAGTCAGTCGCTAACAAATGCATTATGGTTCAGTAGTTTCTTTTTCCGATTAGTCGTAGCTTGTTAGCTTGCTATGACATAGGGTACCAAATGCGGTTTGAATATATGTACACCATAGGCAGGGGACGAGGCAATGCCACTTCTATCGGTTTCTTTTCCGCTACAGAATACAAATCATACAAAACATGGACATGTAGTGACCTGTGTAGTGCCTTGTCCTTCCTTTTGGACAACATTATAGAAATGTAAGATTTGATTAGAATCTCTACAAGTAGGTTGTAGGGATCCCTATGAGTACTAATTGTGCGCCTCTTGTTACAGATTTATAATCATACACGTATCAAAAAGAATTTATCCAAAATCTTCAAAAGCAAAGAAAACATGATGATCTGAAATGTTTCATTGATACTTCTAGGTACCTGGATGATATTCTTATTATCGACAATCCTATTTTTGAAAAGTATAAAGATGTTATTTATCCACAAGAATTGACTCTAAACAAGGCAAACGTTACAAACACAGAAACACAATTTTTAGACCTAAATATCAAAATTGTTAATGGACAGATTCATACAAGTGTGTATGACAAACGAGATGATTTTTGATTCAACATAGTAAATTTTCCCTGCCTTGACGATGATGTTCCTAGATTACCGTCCCAGTTAGCACAAGCATGTTTTATAAACATGTCCAAAATATTTCAGAAAAATTTAATGTTATAGAAACGTGATTTTGTATGGTTCCATAAATCTCAATAAAACATTAATTTTTTGGAAACTTTTCATTTTGTTTAGCGCTACTGCACAGTGTTTTAAAAATGTTCTTGGAACGTTTTGTCAGAATTGTTTCAATAGAACCTGTTTGAAACCATACAAAAATATTTCGAAAAAGTTTTCTGTGTTACCTGGGGTCTTATGGTATCTACATTTCACAGCTCATCCGGTATGCTAATGCATGTACTGATGTTTTGATTTTCATAGTAGAAATGTACAAATTACCAAGAAACTTTTAGGACAAGGTTTTCACTTTCACAAACTAGTATAGACTTTCTGGAAATTTTACAAAAATTATTGTCAACTTCTTTTGAAATTCGGATCAATACAGGCAATGTTCAGAGTATATTACTTTGGGTATTCAACAACCTGCCTTTTATGGTGACATAATTAACAAGATAAGAAGGATCAAAGATAGACAACATAACTATCGAAAATGCGTCAGAATCATCAAACGCTTTTTATACCGTGGATATGATCCTAATGTCATCAGACGGACCAATATACAGTCTTGTACCAGCGTATTCTTAAAACTTGCACTCTGACTGACTGTGACGACGGGACTCCATGACGGGCCCCGTCCAAACCTCTTTAGAGAAGACAAGGCCCCGAGCATCTGTCCTCTCTGAATGTCAGTCGGACCCCTAGGTGATAATATAAATGAGCTCGCGGCGGCAGAGCAAGGATTGTATTACGTACGTCTTCTTTTGATATCCATTTACATATTCATCTGTGATGCTTGGGCCCTATTATCATGATAATCACATTGTTTTTCTCTGGAAATCGTTGTTAATTTGATACTTGCCATCTTGTTCATTGTCATGTGACCTTGAACGTCCTCGTAGCCCCAATTTCCATTTAAGTGAAATATAATGTTTAAATTTGATAAACCCTACGCTAACGCAGCAATATAAGCCAGTCGAAATGTATTACGTAACGACAAATTATAAGGTCGAAAATGGAAAAGCGGCTTCCTTTCCATATTATCATCATAGTATATAAATTCAAGTTATTGGGTTTTATGCACCAATACCGAGTATTAAGATTAACACGTATACTCGTCAAAAAGAAGAAATGCATATAACAATATTATAACGTATCATTATTATTCAATACTGACAAGCTATTGATTATGTGACCTCATTTGCTTGCATTAATGATGGAAAAAAAGATAGGACAAACAGTTTAGGGCTAAAGTAAGATTTTTTGATCATCATAAAGTCTATTTTGGGTAAAAGCTTGAAATTTAGAATTTTTAACTTTTTGTGTTTTTATGCATTTTCCATGTTTATGAGGAATTATAATTTTGCCAAGTCAAAGTTCATTGATGCCCATAAATAATTTTGGACTTTAACATCTTCGTGTCACTCCTGCTTAAATGCAATGCATACTTACAATATCCAATGCGTTTGAACTATGCGAAGGGATTGAATTACTCCCATTTGTAAGTGTGTAATACTCTGTAACGTTCAACGATCAAAAAGTCAAATTTAGAGCCTTTTTCTCCTCATGAAACAAATTTCGCTCGATAAAACTGATTCGCAAATTCATGGAATGCGGAGAACTTTCGATGACGTCACAGAATAAAACATCATCATGCGTCGTGATATCGCCATTATGAGATTATTGCTGTTTCGTATGCTGCATCCGTTTGTCCATCGAATCAAAAGATTTTCAAATGATATGGAAAACGAGCACATTCATGCGGATCTCCGAAAAATACACAATTTGGCCTCTAAAAGAACATCAAGGGCATATTGTTTTTGAGTCATTTTAACTAACATTTAAAAATACTAAAGAGGTTCCCGTTTAAAGCTTAGGGTCTGAAAATACCATAATTTACATTTGGTAACATTTTGTCTAATATTATGATAAATGTGATCATTTTATATGTGTTCTAAGAATGAAATGAACAAATACTATGCGTTATTTTAGCTCACCTGAGCCAAAGGCTCAAAGTGAGCTATTGTCATACCGGATTGTCCGGCGTCCGTCGTCCGTCGTCCGTCCGTCGTCCGTCCGGCGTCCGTCCGTCCGTCCGTCCGTCCGTTAACTTTTCACATTTTCATCTTCTCCTCTGAAACCGCTTGGAGGATTTTGATGAAACTTTGTATGCATGAAGTACTAAAGGTCCTCTACCAAGTGTTTTTATTTCGGCTCGATCCCTTCAGGGGTGGATCCAGGGCGGGGTCAAATAGGCCCCGGAGGGTACCCCTCTTCAAAAATCTTCTCAAGTTCCACTGAATGGATTGAAAAACTAATTGTATCTATGTGATCTAGAAGGATGTATGATTCAATTTCGTTAAAATCCGATAACTAATTTTTGACGCGTTTTTGACGTCTTTTCGAATTCGGACTTGGTCAGAAATGCACATTTTTGCTCTTTTTCTTTAAATAACTCAATAAGTGTATGATTTTACACACTCATTTACTGCATATTTATCATATTTAACTTACTAAATGCTTTGATATGAATTTTATGCTTAAATTTTATCTTTTTTATTTTTTATGAATTTTTTTCTTATGTAAAAAGGAAGGGGGGGGGGGTTGATTTTCATACATTTTCTACTTCTTTTCTATAACCACTCTTCAGATTGTCATGACAATTTGTAGGTATGAGGTACTCATGCATGGTACCCTACTAGTGAAAGAATTTTGTCAAGATGTCCACTTTTGGATTTTTAAGGAATATTTTTTAAGATTGCACATAGGTATAATGTATGTTTTCCATGCCCAATGGACCCATGGTGAGTGGCTTCAAACCCCGGCGGGACCCCAACGAAAAGTTTTTTCCCTTTTTAGCTCACCTGAGCCAACGGCTCAAGTGAGCTATTGTCATAGTGTTGCGTCCGTCGTCCGTCGTCCGTCGCCGTCGTCCGTCGTCGTCCGTCGTCGTAAACTTTTCACATTTTAAACTTCTTCTCCAGAACGGCTGAAGGGATTTTGATGAAACTTGGTAGGTATGAAGTACTCATAGTCTCCTACAAGTGTTGTTGTTTTTCGTCCGGATCCGTCAATAGGTGGCGCCACCACAGCCAAAAGTAGGTCACGGGGGTACCCTTCTTTGACAAACTTCTTCTTCAGAACCGATGCATGTATTGACAAACTGAAAGCATCAGGATGATCTAAAGAGATGTCTAAAGAAGTTTTGTTATTTTTGGTTCCACTTCGAAGTCAAATTTTTGACGCGTTTTTGACGTCTTTTCGGACTTGGTCAGAAATGCACATTTTTGCTCTATTTCTTTAAATAACTCAATAAGTGTATGATTTTACACACTCATTTACTGCATATTTATCATATTTAACTGACTAAATGCTTTGATATGAATTTTATGCTTAAATTTTATTTTTTTAATTTTTTATGATTTTTTTCTTACGTAAAAAGGAAGGGGGGGGGGGTGATTTTCATACATTTTCTACTTCTTTTCTATAACCACTCTTCAGAATGTCATGACAATTTGTAGGTATGAGGTACTCATGCATGGTACCCTACAATTTATACTTATCAAGAATTTTATTTTTAAAGTCGGGAACAAGATTTCAAAAGCGGTCATGTTTTGCCGTGTACCCGAAGGGGATTCCCCATTTAGTACTGTTATACCTTTAATACTACGATACATTTCAGGAGATATAGTGCAAACGGAATATATTTTTATTTAATGTGCATTATACTGGAACACTTTCATAATGGTTATCATTCATGTACTTGGAACACTTGCATATACTTGTTATCATGTATAAAGTTTGCTCGAATTTCCTCTGTCTTAGACTCTCTTAGGTGAAGTAATTTACGGACTGATTTCTTGAAGAAACGTCTAATGAGTAATCTCTTCCTCTGGATTTTGAGAATGCATAGGACATTTAATATCTGAAATTCTTGAAAATAAATAATTCACTTCAGAGTTCCTGAAATCTTCAAATGAAATGTTGGACCACAGGAAGCTGTTGTTTAAATAGAGAAAATAAATTTTTATCAACAACCTTAAGCCACTGTGTTCGACATCTTGTATGTATAATATTTCTAAGAGGAACACAGAGGCCTGAGGTTGTGAATAATAAAATATTTTCTATCATAAATCGACACACGTCGACAGGTTCCTGTGGTAAGACATTTGACAATTTTTATCTGTTCAAATAATAGATACAACATGAGTTTTTACCGGACCAAATAACTTTTTGTTGGCAAATCCGATGCAACCGATACATTTCATGAACTATCTCCGCTAACAACTTGTCCATGTAACACACCTATGATGAAGTGAAACAATTGGTTAACAGTAAATAACGACGTCGTAGGTCTGCTTGTTGGACAAGCTTAACAATTTCATGGGCCTTTTAATTTGTTTCAAACTGCGAAACCTAGCGATGCCACTTGAGTTGTTGAACAGCGTATGCTGAAATGCGACGCTCCTTCTCGCCGGTTGAAATATGCATAGGCAAGAAGCGCCGCATTTCAGTATATTTACTGAAAATTATTTGTTCAAGTGGCTTCACTAGGTCATGAGGTTTGAAACACCGTACACTGCTTTTTGGAAAACAAATTGGCCCAATTTCTGCACACCTCACTTGATTTGATAAATATTGGATTAAAACGATTTTAACTGTACGTTTCATGTATTTGAGATGAAATCAATACTATTCAAAAGCATTCATAGAATTCAGTAAATTTAATATGAATAAAGGCAAAACCGAAAAATCTTTGTTTTTTATGCCCCTGGAATAAAAGATTCGGGAGCATATAGTTTTTGGCCTGTCCGTCTGTCTGTTTGTCTGTCTGTTTTCCGAAAAACTTTAACATTGGGCATAACTTTTGAATGGAAGCTGGTGACAGAGGTTTCATATTTCACATGTGTATTTCTTGTGACAATACCTTTCCATTGATACCAACATTTTTGTCCTCGTGACCATAACCTGTACCTTTGACGTACTTTTCAAAAACTTGAACATTGGGCATAACTTTTGAATGGTTAGTGATAGGGCTTTCATATTTTACATGTGTATTCCTTGTGACAAGATATTTCCATAGATACCAATATTACGCTGACCCTGACCTCTCACATACTTAACAGGATATGGCGTTTATACTAACAAAGATGCCGCCGGGGGCATTCTCGTTTCACAAACATAGGGTTTATAATTTCTGGCATGCTAGCTATCAATAATGAAAGGTTTGGTGTTCAATTTTAGATAAACTTAATTTATGAAATCAGTTCATTGTTTTATTCTTTTTCTGCTGCACATTAATGTGGAATTTTACCATATGATTTCATTTTTGATGTTGCATAATTGAACTATACTAGCTGGGCATTTGACTTTGGACCACTTTATCCGTCTTTTCAAATCAGTGAAAAAGTTATTGTTTTGAAATGTGACTATTTTTTCTTTTATGTACTTTTAAAGGTTGTCTGAAAAAAAAACTTCTCTGCATCCGGCAAATATTTTTTAGAAAGGTTGTGGACTAAAATCCTGGTACTGGCACTATCAGTATTCAATGTCAGTATGTCAATTAGACCGTGCATGGGTATCAGGTGAGCGTTGTACCCCTTGGGGCTCTTGTTTTTATGAGTCCCCGAGGGCACATGTAGCCAAGTTCGATCAACTTCGGTTGATCGTCTGTCTCTTCAACGCATTTGAAATTTTCTGTTACAAATTGCTTAAATTTCTAAAACGTGGGTCCTGTAGCATCATATCCCACTCATTCTGCTACGTCGTTTGGTACATTTTTGGACATAATAATTTGCATACTTTTTGGTAACATTACATTGTTTAGACTAAGGATCACTGACGAGGGTTTAGTATCCGAAACGTGCATGTCTGGTCCATGCTGTAAAATTATCAGGTTTTAAATTATGCTATTGAATTTAAAGACGTTTAACAATATATATATTATTCATACATCCCGTCCCATTACATATACTTTCTCAATTAGGTGACAAAATATATTAAAAACCCGTCAAATACGAAAAAGAGCATCCTTCCTTCCTAAAGTATCAAAACATGTCCTCACAAAATAGATTTCTAAAGAATTTTAAAATGATTTTTGTGTATTTCCAAATTATTTAAAAGGGATATAAGACTCTGCTCTGTCGCATGAAAGAAGCTTTGTGTTGGCCCTTTACTAATTTGACATCATGTATATTAGTCTGTTGTATTGGAAACTTGTCAGATTATCCAAATATACAATCAAAATTTTATGGATGTTAACATCAGGCAAATGCTATTTTGGACATATATTTTATTTCACTATGCTACTAAGTTGACCATTCAGGAAATTTTAAGCCACGCACTCTTTAAAATGAATAAATCGAAATTCAAAAATGACCAAAAAAAAAAGTAGAGGGCGTTACTAAAAATATTTTGGCTGTGTCTGAAAAAAGACTTTGGTTGGAAACATCACTGTGAAGATTTACTATCCCTTAAAGGTGTCTGGTGCATATAAAAAGTGGTGTCAAATTTTCTTCAAGAATGTAAAGAATTCTGTATCATATTGATAATTTCGCTTTCCGTTCGGACTTTGTGAAGTTTTTTTTACAAAGACAATGTTGTGCTTTATGTTTCTATGGAGTGACGATATTTTCTCAGTCTGTCTGTCCTCATTTACAGTCTTCTCGTGAGATTATGTTCCGTGTATCCACTAAAGGGATTCTCCACTTTATCTTTGTTATGTATTTTAAGGCTTCGTGGCCCGTTGACGAAATAATTATTGTTTTTGAATTGTGATTTTGTTTGACTTTCATTAACTAATCATTTTCATTATATTTAAGTAATAACAAGTAGCTAGCTGTTGTTTGTTGTCCAGTAATTCCCCGAGTCCCATGAACCAATGAAATTATCACCGAGCGAGGTGATAATTTCGCGGGTATGTTAAGGCGTCCCATGGAAATACCATCACCTTTATCGCACCTTTGTAATGAACACCTCTTTCTCTCAATAAAATATACTTTAATCAAAAGTATGAATATGTACTTTATAGAAGGAAAGTCAAGGGTCATTGGCGAGTTCTACAGGTGTGATGAAAGTCACGTGATCGCTATTTATAGCAATTATACACAGTACGAAAAAGAAGCTTCGAGCGCAAGTTGTTCCACTAATTTCTCAGTGAACTTTTGGTTTATGTTGTGTAGAGAAATGTTCAATTTTCATATATCTTGCTATGACAAGTCGTGAATTCCATATATTTATGGATTAAATTAAGGAATTCTACGGCCCACCCTGGTTTTTGCGTTACACCTTCAATGAATACGTCCCTGTATAGGTTTAAAATGAAAAAAAAAATCAAGTTGTCGTAGCAAGAACTATATAGCTAAATTATGGAAGATTCGATTTACACCAAACTTCTTTCAATTTATTTTGAGGAACAACTTGTGCTAATCTATTTTCTATGAGTACCCCTAAAAGTTCTCCTCCCGAGAACCATTTCAAACGTTCAAGTGATGCGCGATTGACAGGGGGGGGGGATAATTTCTCAAAAACGTTTCAGTACAGGTACATTTCGACGAAAATTCATATTCTTCTGTCTCAAAATCGGCATGATCAAGTGAATACGACAAGAATTTAATTTTTCTTGAAGAATTTGAAGTGTAGAGTGTCAATATTTATTATGATATGTTGGTGAAGACTTAGAGTTATGTACAAATCCAATGGAAGTCATGATCCAATGCATATACTTTCTCAATTAGGTGACAAAAAGAAAGATTTTGCATAATAAAATTTTGTAAAATTAATTAATTTTCAGGGACACCGTACCTTTGATTAAAATGATGCTTAAATCAATTCATAATTTGATTTAAGCATCATTTTAATCAAAGGTACGGTGTCCCTGAAAATTAATTAATTTTACAAAATTTTATTATGCAAAATCTTTCTTTTCAAATTAAAGTTTGTAACATTCTCATTTGTATACATAAATTCAAATTTTCATGCGACCCTTACTCATACATTCGCAGTTATAACCGTTTGAAAAGTTAACGTAATTTTTAGCTCGCCGGGACGAAAAAGTCCGGAGAGCTAATGCCATACCCTCGTTGTCGTTGTTGTCGTCGTCGTCCGTAGACAAAACTTTAACCTGGGCTATATCTCTTGAACTATAAGGGGTAGGGCTTTGATATTTCACATGAAGATACCTTGTGACAAGACCTTTCATTTGAGACCATGACCTTGGACCTAGTGACCTTGACATTGGACTTTGACCTACTTTTCAAAAACTTTAACCTGGTTTCTGACAAAAACCTGTATAGGCGAGCTATGTAATCTTTGATTACCCTATGTTTAATTTTGGCTGCGCAGCTCCAATTCTTTTCACTAGCGCCACCTACAATATATTGCGTTTTTACAACAGAGGTATATGGAGATTTAATTTTACAAATTCGACAATATTATTGTCGTTACTGCATATTTTCTAAATAAAACTTTTTATGGCTTCTTTTTTCCTCAATCTAGACCCTTCGAAATAAATTTTACGTTTTCAATAAAAAAAATTCAGGGACACTGTATCTTTAACGGTTCTATTATTTTATCACTAACTTAATAGCTTTTATCACTACATAGCCATGTCTTTCTGATACATTTGTACTATCCATTCATTTCCATTTTTTTTCTGCTAGTCAGAATGCTTGGAGGAGGGGTCAGATGAAGCGTCGAGTCTTCTGAAATTATTTTTCGTCACCCAGGAAACCTTTTTATTTATTTTTTTTTATTTACACTTTTAGATTATGCTGGTGATTATACGGGTCCATAATTGTTCACGTGAGAGAGAGAGAGAGAGAGAGAGAGAGAGAGAGAGAGAGAGGGGTGGGTATTACTAGCTTATATATTTGTAGGTGGCGGTTCTGATAGCAAATAAACGTTTTTTAACAAGCTTTAAGTGAAGCAAATTCATTTCGTAATTCCTTCATTAAATTACATGTTACATACGATAGAAATACAACAAGGGTTGGAAGGATCCTTATCGGGGAGAGGGGGGGGGGGGGTCAAGCCTGCCCATGCAGGGTGATGAATCCTGTTATACATGTATGTAATACTGCTCCTTTTTAAAGTTCAAGCCTACAAGTTCAAGTTTATCTAATTTTCCCTCCGGAAGAAATATTTCAATCACAAAAAAAACCGCACCTAGATTCGAGGAAAAGGATATGATCAGTACTACTGTAATACTATAATTATGTACCAATCTCGCATAATCATGACCGGCCATGCCCTTGACAATGGATGTAAGTGACGTGAAACTGCGATTACCTCTCCTCTCAGGAAAAAGCCGGAAAATACAATTTTATGCAAATGTGCAATGTTCAACGTCAGGGGCACCGAAAGGAGAAACCTCCACTCTGTCGAGATAAATCTATATTTACATGTATACTTAATTGAAACCTGTATCTCGCCATCATCGACAAAATTTATACTTTGTCTGCCAATAATATTCTATATTTTCTCACCACATTTTTCGAATTCGTGAGAGGAGGGGGGGGGGGATCAATCTTTCAGCTTTGTATAAAATCATTCGGTCATTGTTTTTCCTCATTTTAAGATGAAATCCATGGTCATATTTAGACCAACAACCCAGTATTATATACATGTATTATAGGCTGTATCACCCTGCATGGGTAGGCTTGAACCCCCCCCCCCCCCCCTTCATAACTCCTTATTATTTAGATTTAGATCTGTCATTATTTAGATACAAAGGACGGAAGATTTGCTATGATCAATTTCAATAGATTTTAATATAAATAAATAAACAAAATAAATAACTCAGCAGCTCTGTATTTACCAGGTGATAGACGTGAACTCCTTTGTACATGTACATTTAGAATGACATCCTTTAACACAAGAATTGAATATCTCTGTGAAAACCATAATGCGTTAGGACTGTAACTTTGTGAGAGTAACATGTCAGTCTTGTATAACAAAGTATCTTTGAGTTGACAGTGGCGTAGCTACAATGTATGCTAAAGCATCCACTTTTCCTCTAAAATTCCTCAATTCAGTAAAATTTTCCTCCTTCTGGAGGGTTTTTTGTGAGCGGCTGGAGGTAAATCTTTATTTGCATTGCCATTCGAATGTCCTCAGCTTCTGAACTCATTTTCCTTGTATCATGAAAGGATTTACTTAGTTTTGCCCAAGCTACGCCACTGATAGAGCGGCTAGAGCCCATGATTAAAATAAAACACCATGATATCCATATGTTTATAGACATCAGAAAGACTCCAAATGTAGGCTTTTATAGTTTAGGATTAAATATATCACAAATACAAGTACTTCTTTACAATAAAAGATCTTTATTGACACATTTTTTAACATTTGACAGACACTTGACGTGACATCTTCTTGCTGGCATTCGGGTTAAGTTATATTTTCTTCCAAAGGCAAATCTCTGAAATTAGAAGTAAATTCAAATTAAGGTAAATAAATAAGTTTTTTTTGTATTAAAATGTAATTTCTTACAGAACCTTTTAGGGTTTTTGGTGTACTGTTAATTTAACTTCTTCACAAGTCAATTATTATAACTTAAAAGAAAAGAAAATGAAACAAATAATGTTAACAGTTATAGATTTGTTCTGACAATATTCATAGATAGATCTAGATTTATATCAAACTTCAACTATGTATATATATATGGGAAGATGTTTTTACACTCAAGTCTCTAAGAAAATTAAATATCATATATATACCTGGTCATTGAAAAGTTCTTTCAATTATGATTCTGGGCTAATGCAGCATTCAAATCTGATCCAGTGCCAAAATATTTCTGTTTTGTGTTTTTATGAGATGATTGAATATGTAATTTTCATCAGTCTGAAATACAAATGAATAAAAAATAAGTGTTATAAATTGTATTATACAAAGTAGTTTTATTGTTACATACTTAAACAGTACACATGCATGTCCCACATCCACATCCACCCCACTCCCAACCCCTTCCCCATTTTTTTCTCCTCGTAAAGTTTACCTTTGTCATAAATATGCTTGTATCTAAATAATATATCGTAGCAGACACCGATGATATGGAAAATAAGTAATAACAATAGCGCTACAACCATACTTTTTTTCACAGCATTGATGCAAAAATATCCCTATACGACACATGCATCATATGACACACGTGTACTCCGCCTGTATTGTAAACAAGGTACATAAAAAGAATGATTTCGTACATTTTTAAATAGTTTTGTCTTTGATTACGTATATGATTGAGTATATTAGGATATTTTCTTTGTGCAGCATCTCTGTTTTCATGTAATTTTAACAAATACATACCGTTTTCTCAATTTTTCTTATCACCCGCCTTGTAAACTGTCGGATCGCACCTTCCATCGCTTCTCAAGCTTCTCAGTAACACAGAGGTCCTTAACAACGCAAGGGGGTCACAAAGTGCACTCAATAGATTGGGGGTCTTCTCAAAGGTAAATTGAATAGACGGAGTGTCAGCGATTGAGTTAAAGTACATGACTTTTTATTACTGATAACTTTCATCCTTTGAATTTACAAACTATCATAAAAATTAATTGAAATACTGTGTTGCTACCGTACTTGACGACACGGAGTCTATGACGTCAAATGACGTTTCGTTATTTCGCGGCAAATTTTTGACGTAATATTCCATGGGACGCCTTAACATACCCGCGTTTATCGGTTCATGCGACGAGGGGAATTACTGGACAACGGATGTCCACAACAAATCATAGTTAGCTAGTTCTATTGTAATATTGTTTTGCACGAGCTCTATAGCACATGCATGGGTGAAGCTTAGCGAACTGGAGTTTTGTTTGGGATTTTACACCAGGCGAGTTCTATGGTACATATAGGGAGAACATGTCAAGTCATGTTAGAATAAGAATTAAACTCCCGTGCATTTCTTTATTATATGAAATTAGGACTAAATCACTTTTGACAAAGTAGAAAAATACAAGATATCTAGATGCAATTGTGTAAATTCCTTGTCAATCTCAAAAGGATAAAAAGGATGTTGGTTTTCCAAACATTTTGAGCATGGTAGCATTCTTCATTTGTTTTTGTTTACTCTCCCAAAACGATTCTACGATCATTAATTTGAAATCGATGAACCATTCAATTCTATGACAAATGTCTTCGAAATGCATTAGTTATTAGCATTTTACCAAGAACATACACAGCAGTAAATCACTATGACTTGTAAAGCTATTCCGGAATATATCAGAATTGTCTGAATTAAAACATCGCCTGATACATTTACAAAGATTGTAAAGGAAATGCTGGCATGAGTTTGAGTGACTTACAAACTATATATTCATCTCATTGAGTCTTCTTTGACATGAACTGTATACTATCAGTAACTAGTTTGCCTTAAGTTTAAATGATTTTATATCCCTTCAAATTAAGGGACCAGTGCAAACAAAGAAATGTACTTCGAATTTTTTTAACGCTTTTTAACGATCGAAGGTGAAATAAATAACGTTGGTATTCCGTTCTATATCTAATGATTTGCTATTAAAAAAAACAACAACCATTCAAAGATCTTTCTGAAGTAAATATTTTATTCTGCACAGTTTAAAAGTGAAAACCCCAAGAATCAGATAGTGAAAATCCACATTATTTTCATTAGAGTCCATATATAGCAGAAGTTCTCAAACTGATTATGTGTAGGCTCCTTATAATTTCCAACCAGAGAATCCCGTGTAGGGGTAACCATAGCAGAATATACCATATGTTGTCCTGATCCATACAAGATCTTTCGCCTTCAATGAGAGCACCATGGTATTACTGGCTGTTTCATCGTGCCCACCATTGCCTTCATAACTATGCGTCTTCAACAATTTGTGACCATTATGGTAGATGTAAGCAAAACAATGTTGTGTTGCAAGTCTTGACATTGTAGACCAGGTGAAGACGTATGTACCTGGTACAGGACAGGTAAATATACCTGTAGTTTTGTTGTAGGCGTTCCCTGTGTTTGTGATCACCTTGTCGTATATTATTCTCTGGTTGTTGTGATTCTGTAAAGGCTTCGATGACGATACAGTAAATGCGATGGTTTTGTTATCATCTGGAATATACAAAGACAGTGTTGATAGGTAACGCGTTCAATTATATTCTTTCACGATTAGAATTAAGCAGTCTAGCATAATACAAAGGTAAACTTATTCCATCGTTACCAATGATTTAATCATTGTTCAGTTTATAGTCTACTACGACTGTAAAGTAATTATGAGAGATTTTTCGAAGAAAACTTACAGCGATGAATATTTTTCTTTACAATGCATGACTCAAGATACATTATTGCGTAAAACAATTCTAAAATTTCCTTAGTAAATTCAAGTATATAAGGGGTGATTGGTCCAACCTTTATTTGTGTACGATGATCAGTGAATGAAAGTCAAATATAAAAATAAATATTTGTTGAAATAACTTTCAGTTGTATGATATGCGACCACATTATACGCCCCCTTAAGTTTTGTCGGTATCTTAGAACCAATCTTGTTTCTTTGTAAGTTTGGCCTTTCCAATTAAAGATCTCATTCGTATTTACGTCGATAAGAAATAACGGCATAGAAATATACGATATGTTGTTATACTGTATGCGCATTTTAATACCTAATGTCTCATCAGTAGGGCTTTTATCCGAAAAAAAAAATGAATATCTAAATACAAATGTATATGCACAGCCACTATAATTGCCTGAGATAAAGCTTCCAGGACGATTGTTATTGATTTCCGTTTAAACGACAGTGTGACGTCATAACGCCCGACATAGCGGATGAATTTGAATTCAATATCAACAAGTTTAAAATCTTTTCCTATGCAATGTAGAAAGTATGAACAACATTATATAAAAAGACGAATTCAATACTAAAATCATCCCCACTAAGTCCTTACCTCTTTCAGCAACTGTGTCTTGACGATTACAGAATACGACATAAACAACAAGCGACAGAGGCAGGCGCAGCTAATAGCTCTCTGTCGATTGATGTCATATCCTTCACTCAACGAAATATTACGAATGAAGATTTCTTGTCACATTCAGCGTTGTTTGTGATAATTTCAAAATAGACCACCCATAAACAGTACACAGTATAAGAAAAATCCATAAACTAACGCTGTCAACATTTCATGATTAAACCGCGCTGAAACTGACTCGAACGGATAACAGAAATGGGAATACATTACGCAAACAAAATTAATTCCAAACAGTCAACATCTAGAGAGTAATAAATAACTTGTTCGGTCATATTTGGTCATTATTCCATTGTTAAATTTCTAATTTGTAATACTTGATATATCACAATGCATTAATTTATGACATTTCAGTCATACTGAATAAGCGTGACGTTGCCATGAGGCCACTCTCGCTGTTCCTTTCTAAAATTAACTCCCCGCCACATTGGTGGAGGGATTGTTGGAGGGATTCACTTTTAAAATAGAATTGGGAGTTTTCTTTGTTCTATTTTTGACTTGTTGCACGGTCTACGTTGTAGACGGTAATTTACACCTTTCCAGACGGTGCAATATTTTTTATTGTGAAGCAATGATTGAATTAATGATTGAACTAATCACTGAATGATCAACTGAGCCGTTAACTGTCCTTAACTGACCTGACGTCCGTTGCCTCCCGTTTAAAAAAAGGAAACGAATGTTCCCTATACCTAAAATTGTTTTCATAGGAAAAAAATCCCGCGATTGAAGGTTTTAATGTCAAGGGCCAATCTAGATTTTTTTTCCAAGAGGCGGGTCCAGCCAGTTAGTGAAAGGTGTCCAGCCTTTGATTTTGAAAGAAAATAGGGGAAACGGGACTAAATAACCTTTTTTTGCAAAATCCAGCGGGGGGGGGGTGGCTGGGGGGAGGGAGTGGTACCTACTCCATGCCACCCTAGATCCATGCGTTTTGAAATGTTTCAATCTGCGTAGGATCAGACAAAACAGTTTTAACTCGTAAGATTTCGATTGAATAATGTAATTCTTACGATTTCGATTCATAATGTACGAACTGGTACCATTGAACAGTTTTGAACAGGAATAAAGATATAATAATAGCGGAATATTCCCGTAGTTTTGAATATTTATTGGAAAACTTGTACAGGGGAATCCTAAACCGTAACTCCTAAAACCCGCTTCCTATGATCAGCTTCCTATGTAGTCTATTTACTCTGAAAAATTAAAACATCAATTTTCATTTTGGTTTTTTTTTCAATTTTTTCTCATTTAACCCATAGACTGGACCAAATTCTTTTGATTTCCTTTCAGTTATTTTCTTTGAAATGAACTTTTAAAATGCATAAAATTCTTATCTATTTTCTGACCATGAGTAGTTTTCTCCTACTTGGAATGGCGACTTATAACTAGTCAATCATCGGTGATAATTGTTTGATGGCCTAACAATTGCCGTGCAACAAGTGGGTTATTCAACTGCTCCTCGGGCTACGCCCTCGGAGACAGTAGAATAACCCTTACTTTAAACGCGCATTATATCAAAATAAATGCATCAGCCATTGTAATTTATTTCTGCATAAACACACAAAATAAGACACTTATTATATAAATAATGTGGTTATGCAAAGTGAAAATTTCAGCATCACCTAAATGCATGCCAAAATAATCAGCGAAAAGGACAGAGCTTTTAGAATAATGATGGGTATCCGACATATCCGGTAATCCTTTTATTTTTTGGACCATCGGCAACACTCAACCGTTAATAATTGCAAAAAAAAAATGATGTCATACCATTTTTATCGAGGAATCTCCTGTCGTTCTCTTTCTTATGTTTCTTAACCAACTTCTCTAGATCTTCCAGTCTGGTCAGAAGTCTTCGTTGTATTCCGTCTTTTAATTTGATTCCGAAGAGTCTATCCAATTTGTCATGTAATCTTCCTTGAAAATAACCAGGTATGAATAACATTTGCTTTACATCAAAAGTGTATCTCTTGAATTGATCTAGTTTGTCCGTCAACTTTTTCGATGTGTCGCAATGCATACCAGCGAAAAGTACCGCAAACATCACTATGGCGATCATTATTATTTTGTTATTGTTGTACAGGGTGGTGGTGATCAGAATGTATGAATCTTTTTCAATGTTGTTTTATATCACTGATCTATATGGCAACATATGTTATGTAAAAATCAGTACCCGGATCCAACATTTGATTTTAATGAAAACATGGGTGTAAAATAACATATCCGCTAGAAGTGTTCGTGTAAGGTGAATGTATTTGCTACTGCATGCTATCAGGTAACATGCGATGTTCTCATTATGTATCACGTAAAATTCATAAAACTTATTTTGTACCTAAAACGTGCCATTATCTATTTGATGATATAATTCCAGATTTATACAGACAAAAAATCATTCTTATATACAAAGCAATAATGAACACCACGTGTACAAACATGGGAAACTCTGAATAAGCAACAACATTCAAACCAACAAACAAATCACTCTTATAGTACTTTTCAACAGCTGTTGAAATATGACATCATCAGCAAAAATTTACACCAACATTCATTCACATTCTCATCTCAAACTTCACCTTAATCAAGTTCTATATTTCGATTAGTACATTTGTATGACAAATATGGACAATGACTATATCCCAATACATAGTACGAAATCGATAATTCAGGAAATCACAAACCGAAAGCATACAAAATCAGGATAATACAGGAATCGAAGCTAACAAACAAAAACGTCCGTCACATGAAAAGAAGCGAAATCCCAAAAAGGAGTGGGACCAGGTACCCAGGAAGAGTCAGCTTCTCCTGCTTACATGCAACACCCGTCGCTTTAATTCGGCAGAAATATCACATCCGGTTACTTCCATTTCGGTTAAGTCTGTGGTTGGATGGTTCAAGTGGTCTAAGACAGAATATTATCCACCATTCTGGACAATGGAACATTATAGTGTGTGATGATTTCTCCGTATCGACCGTAGAACTATCTCAGTGACGATGTTAGTCGATCACAAACGTATCCCTGACTGAGAATCTTATCTGAAAACGCCTATCTCTCAGTACAAAATCTGTATATTTTCTACTTGCTCTGGCATAACGTATCAGATAGATTCCGCCAAGGTAATCCGCGAATTTTTTATTATTGATGGTAAGCACATCGTCCATATATCTGTAAGTGAAATTAAAGTCAGAAGCGAAGTATCTTTTCCCTTCAGATACCAAAGATTGAATGAATTCAGCTTCCTACGAGTAAAGAAAAATGATGTCGGCAATGAGTGGGGCACAATTGGTCCCCATTGGAATTCCGACAATTTGTTTGAAGATCTTTCCTCCAAATACCAAAATATTGTTGCCGATAAGAAAATTTAACATCTGAATAATATCTGTTCCAGTGTACTTTTCTTTTACAATGTAGGTTTTGTCATAGTTAACAGCAATAAAATATATTTTTGTATTTGCAAATGCAGTTCTTGCTTGTAAACGCATTACTTATAATTTTTTGAGAGTATATCTTTCAATTTATAATGTGGGATGGTTGTGTAAAAAAAAGTCGTCACATCAAAGGCTTTGATCGAATGGACTCTACTGGCATAAGCGGATTTTATACGTTCGAAATGTTCCTTCGAATTCTTTAAAATCCACATCTGATTAATACCGCTACAAAAGAAGGAAGGAGATCTCCAACAAGACCCCGATGCAGCATCAACAGCAAAACACCAAAACACCCGATGCAAAAATGAGTTAATGAAGATCCTGACGATAATTTCAACAGCACTCACAATAGAGCACAAAATTAAACATCGACGGACCCCTAGCAAGCTAGAGGTGGGACCAGGTGCCCGGGAGGAGTAAGCATCCCCTGTTGGCTAGCCGCACCCGCCGTCGATGTTTATGAAGCATGGAAATGAAAATATATAAAATTCATGCACTGTCTGACGTTATGTCTATATAGAATGTGCTATGGCGACAATGTCAGGGAAGTATATTCAAAACACTTACTGTCAAACCCCTCGCGGGGGTTTGACAGTAGACGAGACACAAAAGACGAGTACAGCACGAGACGGAAAAGAGACGCACGAATTGTAAACATCAAACACAAAAGACTACACATAAACCAACAAGACCAATGGGCAACCGGTGCCGAATTTGGACGGCCATTTGTCACGCAAGTAGCAAATGGTATGGTTATCCTGGATTACGTGCGCACAACCCTCTCACTTCTCCAATTACCCAGAGGTCTCGAATAACGTACAATTGTTGTGTAAAACAACCTCCTCACTGTAGGATGACTTCACACAATCAAGACCGCGAAACGCAGAGGCCCCAGAAACACGTAAATGGATATAAAAAGAGGGCATGCGTAATACAGTCCGTACTCTGCCGGCTGTAGCGAGTTCGTGTATGTAATCACCCGAGGAGTCCGACTGACATTCAGAGAGGACAGGTGGTCGAGGCCCTGTCTTCTCTAAAGAGGTTTGGACAGGGCCCATCATGGAGTCCCGTCTTCATAGTCAGTCAGAGTGCAAGTCTCAAGGATGTGATTGTACAAAACTGTAGATTTGTCAAGTATCAAGCCTAGTGTTCGTCTGGTGACATTAGGATCATATCGAAGGTATCAAAGGCCTTTGATGATTCTGACGCATTTGCGATGGTTATGCTGCCTACCTTTGATCCTTCTAATTTTGTTTATCATATCACCATAAAAGACAGGTTGTGTAATACCCAAAGTAATATACTCTGTTGCGTGTATAGATCCGAATTTTAAAAGAAGTTGATTGTAAATTTTGTACAATTTCCAAAAAATTCTTAACTAGTTTATAAAAGCGGAAATCTTGACCTAAAAGTTTTTTGGTAATTTGTAAATTTCGACTGTGAAAATCCAAAATATCAGTACATGCTCTAGCGTACCGGATGAGTTGTGATATGTAAATGCCGTATGACGGTAATCTTGGAACATCACCGTCAAGCCAGGGGAAATCACTATATTGAATCCAAAATCATCCCTTTTGTCATATACACTTGTATGAAACGGTGTTTCTGTATTTGTAACGTTTGCCTTGTTAAGTGTTAATTCTTGTGGATAAATTTCATTCTTATATAATTCAAAAGCAGAATTGTCAATGGTTAGAATATCATCAAGATACCTAGAAGTAGTATTGAAACTTTTCAGATCATCAGACTTTCTTTGCTTTGGATGATTTTGGATAATTTTTTTTTTCATAAGTGTATAAAAATAAATCTGCAGAAGGAGGCGCACAGTTAGTACCCATAGGAATTCCTACAACCTGCTTGTATAGATCCTCACCAAGTTTAACATAAATATTGTCCAAGAGGAAGGACAAGGCATTACACCGGTCAATACATGTCCATGATTTGTATGAGTTGTAGTCTGTCGAGGAAAAGAAATCCTTCGATTCAGATGTACAAATGTAAGTTTTCCGCTCTCGATCAAAACACCATTTAATGAGATTAGATAATCGATCATTAATTTGTCATGAGGAAGTGTGTTGTACATATTAGAGAAGTCGTATGAAGAAATCGTATTGGCTTGGAAATTTCCAGATTTCATTTTGTCAATCACATCCCCTGAATTTGTAATAGACCAAAATAAATTTACATCATTCCTGTTTACAACCGTTTCACAATATCTAGTTATGTGTTCTTTAATATCAGTAAGTGCTGACGTCAGATTTCTAGACAAAATTGTAGTGGAGCAGTTACTAGAATTAGCAATAGATCGAAATTTGTAAGGAGACTTGTTGGGAGATCCAATTTAGAAATAGAGATATTGAATGAAGACAGTTCAGTGTTATGCTTGCTTAAAATATTAGATGCACTTTCATTGCTTTTGATAAATGTATTAGTAGACGAAAGTTCCGAAATCAAAGTTGATATGTTGTAATGTTTTCAAATGATAATGGTGTTATTGGCTGCTATATCAGCTGGTGCAAAGACATATTTTTCATGTAATTTATTTAGTTTAGATTTGAATTATCTTTTTGTTTTAGAACGTGGATTTTGAAAAAGATGAGGGTTTTTATGGAAGTTTTCTATTCGAATATCCGTTATATCTAAAATGAGGTTTTTCCAATCATTCAGAGCATGCGGTTCGACTCCTTCTGATTTACACCATCTTTTCGTATAATTATCTAAGGCTTCCGTAAGCACCTCACGGCATTTGACAAAATCTATACTTAGGTCCTTTTTTAAGAAGACCACGGAGCTGTCTGTCTTGGATAATTGAAAAATCACCTGTAACAACATGGCCAGCTGGTTTGTAGAAATATTTAGAAGTTGCACATTCTCAAGAAGCAGGACACGATTCAAGTATGTTAGGATCCGATGTTACTTTATTATAGTGAAAAACAAAGTTTCGAATAGTTTCGAATGATGCATAAGAATCCGTACAAACAACGTTTTATCGCTGGTTCCTCAAAATGTTCTACCAAATCTGTATCGATCTTACTCAGCAAAGTTTTATCTGAAATCAAATCTGGGCTTCAAAAATATTGTTCGACAGTATATTCTCGCAGTGGTATCAACCAGATGTGGATTTTAAAGAATTCGAAGGAACTATTAGAACATCTGAAATCCACTCATTTTAGTAAAGTTCATTCGATGAAAGCCTTTGATTTTTCGACACTTTACACTACATTTCCATATTCTAAACTGAAAGAAAGACTCGCAAAAATTATAAGTTATGCGTTTACAAGTAAGAACAGTAATCGCAAATACAAATTTATTGTGTGAACTATGACAAAACCTACTTTGTGAAAGAAAAGTCCAATTCTGAAAATAAGTACACTGAAACAGATATTATTCAGATGTTAAACTTTTTGATCGACAATATTTTTGGTGTTTGGAGGAAAGGTATTCCAGCAAATTGTCGGAATTCCAATGGGGACCAATTGTGCCCCAATCATTGCCGACATCTTCCTTTACTCATACGAAGCTGAATTCATTCAATCTTTGGTCTCTGAAGGGAAAAGATACTTAGATTCTGACATCAACTTCACTTACAGATATATAGACGATGTGTTGTCCATCAATAATCCAAAAGCATCGAATTACCTGAGCAGTATCTATCCTCCAGGGCTTGAAGTCAAAGAAACTACAGAGACAAATAATTCAGCATCCTATTTGGACATAATGTTGTCTTACGACACTGATGGTCACATGAACACTTCACTCTATGACAAACGTGACGACTTTAATTTCAGCATTACAAACTTTCCTTTTCTGAGTAGCAACATCCCTTCATCTCCAGCTGATGGCGTATTTATATCTCAGTTAATACGCTATGCCAGAGCAAGTACGAAATATACTGATTTGGTTCTGAGAGCTAGGCGTCTTTCAGATAAGCTTCTCAGTCATGGATTTGTTTGTGACCGACTAACATCGTCACTGAGGAAGTTCTACGGTCGATATGGGGAACTCGTCATACACTATGATGTCCCACTCTCCAGAATGGTGGATGATATTCTGTCATAGACCATTTGAACCATCCAACTAAAGATTGTACTCTGTCATCCGAAATGAAAGTAACCGGATGTGACAGTTCTACCGAATTGAAGGAGCGGGTGTTGCATGCAAGCAGGAGATGCTTACTCTTCCTGGGCACCTGGTCTCACTCCCATATCGGGAGTTCGCTTCTTTTCATGTGGTTGAGGTTTTTGTTTGCTTTGGTTCCTGTTTTGTCCTGATTTTGTATGCCTTCGGTTTCTGATTGTCTGAATTATCAATTTTGTGCTGTATACAGGGATATGGTCATTATCCATATTTGTCATTTCTTGTACTAATAACAAATAAGAGGTGGCTCCAAATTTTCAAAATATTGAGGAATGGTACTTTGTACGCGATGATCCCGAAAAATATTAGAGATGTTTAGAAGATCAGAAGAAAATACAAGAACGTATTTGTCGAACAATATTTTTGAAGTCCAGATTTGATTTCAGATTAAATTTTGGTGAGTAAGATCGATACAGATTTGGTAGAGCATTTTTTGGAACCAGCGATGAAACGTTGTTTGTACGGATACTTATGCATTTTAGGTATACAATATAAGTATGGTAAATCTGAATCTAAATTGTTTGTGTCAAAGACAAAAGAAGCGAGAGCTGATCTGTGGTTATATATTATTTCAGAGACAGAAAGACTTATTGGGGTGTAAGAAGGATTTCTAGGGGTTGAATTTGAACCCAATTCTTTAACAAGGCTGTCAAATTATCAATATTTGCAAGTAAATGTGTTATTATTTGAGGCTTTGTCTGCTGGTGTGATGACATAATGTTCTTGGAGGTAGGTAAGCTCTGTGATAACATCAGTGTCTTTAAAGATAGACTATAATCTTGAGTTCACAGTAGATTGTAGATGGTGAATTCTAGAAAAGTAACACTCTGATGGGTTTTATCCATTCGCAAAGGGTGTCGATTGTCAATATTGAAATACATGTTCTATATATATAGTACCAATTTTGTTGTGCTAGACACGTGTTTCGGATATTTTAATCCTCGTCATATCAAACAATTTAAGTATAGCCAAAGTGAATTTTCCTGGCGCCATCTACATCATAGAGCCAAAATGATCGGCTCCAAATAAGAGCTGTACATCATCTTTCTTAGCCCAAAATCTTGCATATTCCCCACGAGAGTCCATGATAATTTTGAAATTTTGGTACCATGTAAAGTATTCACTTTCTCAGTATTTGGGACCCTTTTTAATAATTCTCTCAACTTCTCGTTCTTGACTGTACTAAGGAGTTGAAGAAGATGCTGGCGATAATCTCACTCTCAAAAGAGCACCAATTTGAGCTTCGACGGACCCCTAGAAAGCTTTAGGATGGATCAGGTGCCCGGGAGGAGTAAGCATCCCCTGTTGGCTAGCCGCACCCGCTGTCGATGTTCATGCACGAAAATGAAAACAATATATAAAACATATTCACTGTCTGAGATGTTGTCTAAATAGAGAGTGCTTTGGCCACCATGTCAGGAAAAATATTCAAAACACTTACTGTCAAACCCCTCGCGGGGAACATTTTTACAAGCTCCGTAATGCAAAGGACATAAGTGTGAAACAAATAAGTTAAAGAAATCTCAATAGCACTCACAATAAAGCAGCTAATTGAGCTTCGACGGACCACTAGCAAGCTAGAGGTGGGATCAGGTGCCCAGAATTAACGTGTCCACAAGGAGAGTAGTGGAAATCCGAATAAGAACATTCGCAAGAAAATGAATGAAGTGACGGATCACTTAAATCAATACACTGCAGGAATCGTTTGTAATTGTAAATTTTAGCGGGGATGCTTGCTACTCCCGGGCACCTGGTCTCACCTCTGTGTTGCTAGGGGTCCGTCGATGCGCAGTTTGGAGCTTCATTATGAGTGCTGTTGAGATTATCGTCAGGGTATTCTTTAACTGTATCACACTAATGCCCTTTGCCTTGTGGAGCTCGTAAAAAAAGCCCCACGGGTTTGACAGTAGATGTTTTGAATATTTTTTGACATGGTCGCCATATAGCTCTTTCTTTTTAGACAACATTTCAGACAGTGCATGTATTTTATATATTGTTTTCATTTTCATGAAGGTACATCGCCGGCGGGTGCTGCTAGCCAGTGGGGTATGCTTAGTCCTCCCGGGCACCTGGTCCCACCTCTGGGTTGCTAGGGGTCCATCGATGCATCAGTTTGGTGCTCTATTGTGAGTGCTGTTGAGATTATCGTCAGGATTTTCTATAACTCTTTTGCATGCAACTGTAGCTATAGGAAATACAAGGAGTTTTTCTCTCGAAATATAGTGGGATTTTTTTCTGTGACAAGTTTGGAATTCGAAACTTGATCAAGATTCAATTTATCAATAACTTTGTTTGCAAATCTTACTTCAGTGAAAGCTAGGGCGGTTTGATATCTCTTCTGACTTATCTGATCTAACTGCTTGAAATCAACGAAAAGTAGAAAGGTTCATGATGACTGACACCTTGTAGTCTGTATTCTGGGGAATGTGTATCGGTTAATGTGAGGTCCTTAAAATATATTCGTAGATTTCGTATTATTTCCTTAAAGGAAAAGAGTATAATTTGGTACGAATATGATGTAACCCTAGAGGCTCATTCAAAAATGGAACGAAGTTATCGAAGGAGAAACCATGTATTTCAGGCTTAACATATTTACGAATTACATGACTTCGATATCTTCTTTATGGTCTGTTGAATAAGGACGTCACATTGACCGATTGACACCCAAGACTTGTTAGGTAGCCTATTCTACTGATGTCGTTGCATCCATAGGGCGCTGCAGTGTCAAGATCTTTTATCGAGACCTCCTCTCTGTTACGACAGAAAGCTGTGCTCAAATTGGAATTGTTTGTGGGATGGTATATTTTCTCAAGGATTCTGACTCGCATAGATAAAACAGAATGATCAGGTTGGTCAAGGTGGCGATATTTGATACTTATTATTGATTTTTGACCGATGTCCTGACATTCTGGTCCGGAGCTGACCTTTTGTTTCGCCGACATAAATTACTCCACAAAGTGAGCACTCTATGCCATTGACAACATTTGATGTCTAGCTTGCAGTTAAGGTTATCGAAACTATGCGTATTAAATTACTGTTTTGTAAGGTTGCTTGAGAAGGAAGTTTCTGTAATATTGATGTTACAAGTTTTGCAATTCCTGATGCCGCAGTTACAAATTAAGCAATCGCTTGATGAAAATTGATGCCCTTTTAGTATATCGATGACTTCAACCTTACATGGCTTGATTCTAACAAACCCATCCGCATATTTATACCAAAACTGTTGGTTGCTACTGACAACGAAAGTTTCATCTTTAATATCGTGTAGAGTAATTGGAGGAACACCTAATTTACCTTTTACGAAAGTTTCCGTAGACGCAACAGGTTGGGACCTTTTAATAGTGGGCGACGTCCCAGCTACTTTGTTGTTTAATGGAGTATTATCCACGTAGGTCAAAGACTGCCCGACAAGTGCCCTCGGAAAAATTGTCCACCAGCAGTGACACACCGACAGCGGTGAAAATGACAAATATGGACAATGACCATATCCCAATACACAGTACAAATCCAAACCAAACAAACAAAACCTTTACCACATAAAAAAGAAGCGAACTCCCAATAAGGGCGGGGGGGGGGGGGGGTGTTACAAACGAGTTAAATCAATGAACATACTGTGACCGCATTTTATTTTCTCAATGTATTTCATCCACTTTTCTATAATTTGTGTGTGGCGTTACATTCTTCAGAGCAGAGTGGCACCTCCTATGATATATCGTTTTAGTTTCGACTGTGTGTAGTTTTTTTTTTATATCAACAATGTCATGTTTCCTGCTTCATGATGCTATCATATTGTATCTGTCTGTTTGTCTTCATTTTCTCTTCTCGTGAGAGTATGTTAGATATACCATAAAATTAATGCATGGTAATTGTTAAACTATAAAAGTTCCTTTTCAAACCCTTAGGAAGATAAGGATTATATATTTCCAAAGATGGCTCATTTGCATTCTTCAGTAAGTCCTGTGTTTGTTTTCTTTCAAAATACGATTTTGGATTTATTTAAAATCAAAGAATCATTCCATTCCCTGACAAAGGTCCTCTGAAATGTATAAATATGAAATATTTACCATGAACATACACAGCAGTAAAATCACCATGACTTGTAAAGCTGTTCTAAATCATATTATAATTGACAGAATCTTAGCGTCACTTGATGAGACGTTTTGAACAGTAGGGCAATACCTAAGAAGTAAGTTCCTATCGTTTATATATCTGAAAAGTCAATGGTTTTTGCAGACACTTCAAGGGTCCGTTCTGTCGTCGACAAACTATTGAAGTGTTTGCAATACCTCCGAATTTTTCATATGCCTGGACGATATGGATTCATTAATTAGGATTTGTCCCACTGCAACGACTGATCAATTTTGTAAAGTTTAACTTTGAAAATAAGAAAAGGAATACCAAAAAAGTAACTGGGGAATCACAATACCATTCGTTTTTTATCCCATGCGGGGATAACTGTCTTGAAGCGCGATGACTGTATTATTGCAGTATGGAAAGTGATGGATTAGTTTTCGCTCAGAATTCAAGTTACAGCAGAAAAAAACCATGTAAAGAAGGGAAAAAAAATCGCAGCAAACCATTGAAAAACTTCCCTGGTCAGTATCCCAGTAAACACAATTATGTTTTAAGAACATGTCAAAAATATTGCAGTAAATGTTATAGAAACGTGATTTTGTATCGTTCACAAAAATATCAATAAAACATTTTTGGAAACATTTAATTTTGTTCAGCGCTTTTGAATGTTGTTAAAAACATTCTATACAACTACACAGTGTTTTAAAAATGTTCTCGACGCATTTTGTCAGAAATGTTTCAACAGAACCTGTCTGAGACCATACAAAACTATTTCGAAAAGTTTTGTGTTTAGCTGGGATTACTGTAGGTTTTGTGCATATACAAGGGCATAAGGGTTAGGAACAGGTCGAAAACACAACATCGGGACTTAAGGCTGTATGAGCCGACTTTGAGCACACCTCTCCGTCGCAACAGAGAAGAGTTCTGGATAAAAAATCTTAACACTGCAGCGCCCTATGGGTGCAACGATAACATCAGCACTATAGGAAACTTAACAAGTCCCGGTTGTCAATCGGTAAATGTGACTAGCTTTTTCAACAGATCACAAAGAAGACCTCGAAGTCATGGCATTCGAAAATATAATAGGCCTGAGATACATAGTTTCTCCTTTGATGACTTGGTTCCATTTTTGAATGAGCCTCTAGGCCTGCATTATATTCGTACCAAATAATACTCTGTTCCTTTACGGAAGTTACACGAAATCTACGATTATACGAAGGACCTCGCATATACCGATACACGTTCCCCAGAATACAGACTACAAGGAGTCATCTTGGACATTTCTACTTTTCGTTTATTTCAAGCAGTTAGATCAGATAAATCACAGGAGAAAACAAACCGCCCTTTCATTAAAGTAAGATTTGCAAACAAAGGTATTGATAACTTGAATCTTGGTCAAATTTTGAATCACAAAACTGTCACAGAAAAAATCCCACCATATTTCAAAAGAAAAGAAACTCCTTGTATTTCCTATAGTTACACACCAACAGTTGCATCTAAAATTTACAATTACAAACGATTCCTGCAGTGTATTGATTTAAGTAATCCCTCACTACATCCACTTCCCTGCGAATGTTCTTCATCGGATTTCAACTACTCTCCTTGTGGACACGTTATTACTGGTGACCTTAGTATAGTCAAGAACGACAAGTTGAGAGAATTGTTAAAAAAGGGTCCCAAATACAGAGAAAGTATGTCCTTTACATGGAACCAAAATGTCAAAATTATCATGGACTCTTGTGAGGAATATGCAAGACGCTGGGCAAAGAAAGAGGATGTACAGCTCGACACCCTTTCCGAATGGATAAAATCAATCAGAGGGTTACTTTTATCTAGAATTAACCGATTAAAATCAACTGTGAACACCAGATTCGTGTCTATATTTAAAGACCCTGATGTTATCACAGAACTTACCTACCTCCAAGAACATTATGTCATCACACCAGCGGACAAAGCCTCAAATAATTACACATTTACTTGCAAAAAGTACTATTTCGACAGTCTAGTTAAAGAGTTGGGTTTAAATTCGACACCTGGAAATCCCACTTACACCCCAACAAACCTTTCTGCCTCTGAAATAATAGATAACCACAAATCAGCTCTTGCTTCCTTTGGCTTCGACACTACCAATTTAGATTTAGATTTACCATACTTATACTGCATACCTAAAATGCATAAGAATCCGTACAAACAACGTTTCATCGCTGGTTCCTCAAAATGTTCTACCAAATCTGTATCGATCTTACTCACCAAAGTTTTATCTGAAATCAAATCTGGGCTACAAAAATATTGTTCGACAGTATATTCTCGCAGTGGTATCAACCAGATGTGGATTTTAAAGAATTCGAAGGAACTTTTAGAACATCTGAAATCCACTCATTTTAGTAGAGTCCATTCGATCAAAGCCTTTGATTTTTCGACACTTTACACTACAATTCCACATTCTAAATTGAAAGAAAGACTCGCAAAAATTATAAGTAATGCGTTTACAAGTAAGAACGGTAATCGCAAATACAAATTTATTGTTGTTAACTATGACAAAACCTACTTTGTAAAAGAAAAGTCAGATTCTGAAAATAAGTACACTGAAACAGACATTATTCAGATGTTAAACTTTCTGATCGACAACATTTTTGTGGTGTTTGGAGGAAAGGTCTTCCAGCAAATTGTCGGAATTCCAATGGGGACCAATTGTGCCCCACTCCTTGCCGACATTTTCCTTTACTCGTACGAAGCTGAATTCATTCAATCTTTGGTCTCTGAAGGGAAAAGATACTTAGCTTCTGACTTCAACTTCACTTACAGATACATAGACGATGTGTTGTCCATCAATAATCCAAAATTCGCGGATTACCTGAGCAGTATCTATCCTTCGGAGCTTGAAGTCAAAGAAACTACAGAGACAAATAATTCAGCATCCTATTTGGACATAATGTTGTCCTACGACACTGATGGTCACATGAACACCTCACTCTATGACAAACGTGACGACTTCAATTTCAGCATTACGAACTTTCCTTTTCTGAGTAGCAACATCCCTTCATCGCCTGCTTATGGCGTGTTCATATCTCAGTTGATACGCTATGCCAGAGCAAGTACCAAATATACGGATTTTGTTCTGAGAGCTAGGCGTCTTTCAGATAAGCTTCTCAGTCAGGGATATGTTTGTGACCGACTAACATCGTCACTGAGGAAGTTCTACGGTCGATATGGGGAACTCGTCATACACTATGATGTCCCACTATCCAGAATGGTGGATGATATTCTGTCATAGACCATTTGAACCATCCAACCAAAGATTGTACTCTATATCTTCCAAAATGGAAGTAACCGGATGTGACAGTTCTACCGAATTGAAGCGACGGGTGTTGCATGCAAGCAGGAGATGCTTACTCTTCCTGGGCACCTGGTCTCACTCTCATATCGGGAGTTCGCTTCTTTTCATATGGTGGAGGTTTTTGTTTTTGTTTGCTTTGGTTCCTGTTTTATCCTGATTTTGTATGCCTTCGGTTTCTGATTTTCTGAATTATCGATTTTGTACTGTAGACAGGGATATGGTCATTATCCATATTTGTCATTTTTACCACTGTTCATGTGTCACTGCTGGTGGACAAATTGTCCCCGAGGGCACTTGTCGAGCAGTCTTTTGCTTAAATGGATAGAACTCAAGAGACCTACAAAGTGGCTGGGGCGTCGCCCACTATAAAAAGGCCCCAACCTGTTGCGTCTACGGACACATACGCAACAGGTAACTTAGGTGTCCCTAGAATTAGCTTACACGACATTAGAGATGAAACATTTGTAGTTAGTAACAACCATGAGTTTTGGTATAAACATGCAGATGGGTATATTAAAATCAAGCCCTGTAAGATTGAAGTGGTCGATATACTAAAAGAGCACCTATTTTCACCAAGCGATTGCTCAATTTCTAAGTGTGGCATGAAGAACTGCAAAACTTGTAACATCCTAATAACAGACACTTCATTCTCAAGTAATCTCACAAAACAAACATTTAACACGCATAGTTTTGAAAACCTTAACTGCATGACATCTAATGTTGTGTACGGAATAGAGTGCTCACTTTGTGGATTGATTTATGTGGGCGAAACCAAAGGCCAGCTCCGAAAAAGAATGTCAGGACACCGGTCAAAAATAAATAATAAAGGAAGTCAACTCCTTTACCGACATTTTGACCAGGCGGATCATTCTGTTTTATCTATGAGAGTCAGAATCCTGGAGAAAATATATCACCCCACAAACAATCCCAATTTGAGCACACCTCTCCGTCGCAACAGAGAAGAGTTCTGGATAAAAAATCTTAACACTGCAGCGCCCTATGGGTGCAACGATAACATCAGCACTATAGGAAACTTAACAAGTCCCGGTTGTCAATCGGTAAATGTGACTAGCTTATTCAACAGATCACAAAGAAGACCTCGAAGTCATGGCATTCGAAAATATAATAGGCCTGAGATACATAGTTTCTCCTTCGATGACTTGGTTCCATTTTTGAATGAGCCTCTAGGCCTGCATTATATTCGTACCAAATTATACTCTGTTCCTTTACGGAAGTTACACGAAATCTACGATTATACGAAGGACCTCGCATATACCGATACACGTTCCCCAGAATACAGACTACAAGGAGTCATCTTGGACATTTCTACTTTTCGTTTATTTCAAGCAGTTAGATCAGATAAATCAGAGGAGAAAACAAACCGCCCTTTCATTAAAGTAAGATTTGCAAACAAAGGTATTGATAACTTGAATCTTGGTCAAATTTTGAATCACAAAACTGTCACAGAAAAAATCCCACCATATTTCAAAAGAAAAGAAACTCCTTGTATTTCCTATAGCTACACACCAACAGTTGCATCTAAAATTTACAATTACAAACGATTCCTGCAGTGTATTGATTTAAGTAATCCCTCACTACATCCACTTCCCTGCGAATGTTCTTCATCGGATTTCAACTACTCTCCTTGTGGACACGTTATTACTGGTGACCTTAGTATAGTCAAGAACGACAAGTTGAGAGAATTGTTAAAAAAGGGTCCCAAATACAGAGAAAGTATGTCCTTTACATGGAACCAAAATGTCAAAATTATCATGGACTCTTGTGAGGAATATGCAAGACGTTGGGCAAAGAAAGAGGATGTACAGCTCGACACCCTTTCCGAATGGATAAAATCAATCAGAGGGTTACTTTTATCTAGAATTAACCGATTAAAATCAACTGTGAACACCAGATTCGTGTCTATATTTAAAGACCCTGATGTTATCACAGAACTTACCTACCTCCAAGAACATTATGTCATCACACCAGCGGACAAAGCCTCAAATAATTACACATTTACTTGCAAAAAGTACTATTTCGACAGTCTAGTTAAAGAGTTGGGTTTAAATTCGACACCTGGAAATCCCACTTACACCCCAACAAACCTTTCTGCCTCTGAAATAATAGATAACCACAAATCAGCTCTTGCTTCCTTTGGCTTCGACACTACCAATTTAGATTTAGATTTACCATACTTATACTGCATACCTAAAATGCATAAGAATCCGTACAAACAACGTTTCATCGCTGGTTCCTCAAAATGTTCTACCAAATCTGTATCGATCTTACTCACCAAAGTTTTATCTGAAATCAAATCTGGGCTACAAAAATATTGTTCGACAGTATATTCTCGCAGTGGTATCAACCAGATGTGGATTTTAAAGAATTCGAAGGAACTTTTAGAACATCTGAAATCCACTCATTTTAGTAGAGTCCATTCGATCAAAGCCTTTGATTTTTCGACACTTTACACTACAATTCCACATTCTAAATTGAAAGAAAGACTCGCAAAAATTATAAGTAATGCGTTTACAAGTAAGAACGGTAATCGCAAATACAAATTTATTGTTGTTAACTATGACAAAACCTACTTTGTAAAAGAAAAGTCAGATTCTGAAAATAAGTACACTGAAACAGACATTATTCAGATGTTAAACTTTCTGATCGACAACATTTTTGTGGTGTTTGGAGGAAAGGTCTTCCAGCAAATTGTCGGAATTCCAATGGGGACCAATTGTGCCCCACTCCTTGCCGACATTTTCCTTTACTCGTACGAAGCTGAATTCATTCAATCTTTGGTCTCTGAAGGGAAAAGATACTTAGCTTCTGACTTCAACTTCACTTACAGATACATAGACGATGTGTTGTCCATCAATAATCCAAAATTCGCGGATTACCTGAGCAGTATCTATCCTTCGGAGCTTGAAGTCAAAGAAACTACAGAGACAAATAATTCAGCATCCTATTTGGACATAATGTTGTCCTACGACACTGATGGTCACATGAACACCTCACTCTATGACAAACGTGACGACTTCAATTTCAGCATTACGAACTTTCCTTTTCTGAGTAGCAACATCCCTTCATCGCCTGCTTATGGCGTGTTCATATCTCAGTTGATACGCTATGCCAGAGCAAGTACCAAATATACGGATTTTGTTCTGAGAGCTAGGCGTCTTTCAGATAAGCTTCTCAGTCAGGGATATGTTTGTGACCGACTAACATCGTCACTGAGGAAGTTCTACGGTCGATATGGGGAACTCGTCATACACTATGATGTCCCACTATCCAGAATGGTGGATGATATTCTGTCATAGACCATTTGAACCATCCAACCAAAGATTGTACTCTATATCTTCCAAAATGGAAGTAACCGGATGTGACAGTTCTACCGAATTGAAGCGACGGGTGTTGCATGCAAGCAGGAGATGCTTACTCTTCCTGGGCACCTGGTCTCACTCTCATATCGGGAGTTCGCTTCTTTTCATATGGTGGAGGTTTTTGTTTTTGTTTGCTTTGGTTCCTGTTTTATCCTGATTTTGTATGCCTTCGGTTTCTGATTTTCTGAATTATCGATTTTGTACTGTAGACAGGGATATGGTCATTATCCATATTTGTCATTTTTACCACTGTTCATGTGTCACTGCTGGTGGACAAATTGTCCCCGAGGGCACTTGTCGAGCAGTCTTTTGCTTAAATGGATAGAACTCAAGAGACCTACAAAGTGGCTGGGGCGTCGCCCACTATAAAAAGGCCCCAACCTGTTGCGTCTACGGACACATACGCAACAGGTAACTTAGGTGTCCCTAGAATTAGCTTACACAACATTAGAGATGAAACATTTGTAGTTAGTAACAACCATGAGTTTTGGTATAAACATGCAGATGGGTATATTAAAATCAAGCCCTGTAAGATTGAAGTGGTCGATATACTAAAGAGCACCTATTTTCACCAAGCGATTGCTCAATTTCTAAGTGTGGCATGAAGAACTGCAAAACTTGTAACATCCTAATAACAGACACTTCATTCTCAAGTAATCTCACAAAACAAACATTTAACACGCATAGTTTTGAAAACCTTAACTGCATGACATCTAATGTTGTGTACGGAATAGAGTGCTCACTTTGTGGATTGATTTATGTGGGCGAAACCAAAGGCCAGCTCCGAAAAAGAATGTCAGGACACCGGTCAAAAATAAATAATAAAGGAAGTCAACTCCTTTACCGACATTTTGACCAGGCGGATCATTCTGTTTTATCTATGAGAGTCAGAATCCTGGAGAAAATATATCACCCCACAAACAATCCCAATTTGAGCACACCTCTCCGTCGCAACAGAGAAGAGTTCTGGATAAAAAATCTTAACACTGCAGCGCCCTATGGGTGCAACGATAACATCAGCACTATAGGAAACTTAACAAGTCCCGGTTGTCAATCGGTAAATGTGACTAGCTTATTCAACAGATCACAAAGAAGACCTCGAAGTCATGGCATTCGAAAATATAATAGGCCTGAGATACATAGTTTCTCCTTCGATGACTTGGTTCCATTTTTGAATGAGCCTCTAGGCCTGCATTATATTCGTACCAAATTATACTCTGTTCCTTTACGGAAGTTACACGAAATCTACGATTATACGAAGGATCCTCGCATATACCGATACACGTTCCCCAGAATACAGACTACAAGGAGTCATCTTGGACATTTCTACTTTTCGTTTATTTCAAGCAGTTAGATCAGATAAATCAGAGGAGAAAACAAACCGCCCTTTCATTAAAGTAAGATTTGCAAACAAAGGTATTGATAACTTGAATCTTGGTCAAATTTTGAATCACAAAACTGTCACAGAAAAAATCCCACCATATTTCAAAAGAAAAGAAACTCCTTGTATTTCCTATAGCTACACACCAACAGTTGCATCTAAAATTTACAATTACAAACGATTCCTGCAGTGTATTGATTTAAGTAATCCCTCACTACATCCACTTCCCTGCGAATGTTCTTCATCGGATTTCAACTACTCTCCTTGTGGACACGTTATTACTGGTGACCTTAGTATAGTCAAGAACGACAAGTTGAGAGAATTGTTAAAAAAGGGTCCCAAATACAGAGAAAGTATGTCCTTTACATGGAACCAAAATGTCAAAATTATCATGGACTCTTGTGAGGAATATGCAAGACGTTGGGCAAAGAAAGAGGATGTACAGCTCGACACCCTTTCCGAATGGATAAAATCAATCAGAGGGTTACTTTTATCTAGAATTAACCGATTAAAATCAACTGTGAACACCAGATTCGTGTCTATATTTAAAGACCCTGATGTTATCACAGAACTTACCTACCTCCAAGAACATTATGTCATCACACCAGCGGACAAAGCCTCAAATAATTACACATTTACTTGCAAAAAGTACTATTTCGACAGTCTAGTTAAAGAGTTGGGTTTAAATTCGACACCTGGAAATCCCACTTACACCCCAACAAACCTTTCTGCCTCTGAAATAATAGATAACCACAAATCAGCTCTTGCTTCCTTTGGCTTCGACACTACCAATTTAGATTTAGATTTACCATACTTATACTGCATACCTAAAATGCATAAGAATCCGTACAAACAACGTTTCATCGCTGGTTCCTCAAAATGTTCTACCAAATCTGTATCGATCTTACTCACCAAAGTTTTATCTGAAATCAAATCTGGGCTACAAAAATATTGTTCGACAGTATATTCTCGCAGTGGTATCAACCAGATGTGGATTTTAAAGAATTCGAAGGAACTTTTAGAACATCTGAAATCCACTCATTTTAGTAGAGTCCATTCGATCAAAGCCTTTGATTTTTCGACACTTTACACTACAATTCCACATTCTAAATTGAAAGAAAGACTCGCAAAAATTATAAGTAATGCGTTTACAAGTAAGAACGGTAATCGCAAATACAAATTTATTGTTGTTAACTATGACAAAACCTACTTTGTAAAAGAAAAGTCAGATTCTGAAAATAAGTACACTGAAACAGACATTATTCAGATGTTAAACTTTCTGATCGACAACATTTTTGTGGTGTTTGGAGGAAAGGTCTTCCAGCAAATTGTCGGAATTCCAATGGGGACCAATTGTGCCCCACTCCTTGCCGACATTTTCCTTTACTCGTACGAAGCTGAATTCATTCAATCTTTGGTCTCTGAAGGGAAAAGATACTTAGCTTCTGACTTCAACTTCACTTACAGATACATAGACGATGTGTTGTCCATCAATAATCCAAAATTCGCGGATTACCTGAGCAGTATCTATCCTTCGGAGCTTGAAGTCAAAGAAACTACAGAGACAAATAATTCAGCATCCTATTTGGACATAATGTTGTCCTACGACACTGATGGTCACATGAACACCTCACTCTATGACAAACGTGACGACTTCAATTTCAGCATTACGAACTTTCCTTTTCTGAGTAGCAACATCCCTTCATCGCCTGCTTATGGCGTGTTCATATCTCAGTTGATACGCTATGCCAGAGCAAGTACCAAATATACGGATTTTGTTCTGAGAGCTAGGCGTCTTTCAGATAAGCTTCTCAGTCAGGGATATGTTTGTGACCGACTAACATCGTCACTGAGGAAGTTCTACGGTCGATATGGGGAACTCGTCATACACTATGATGTCCCACTATCCAGAATGGTGGATGATATTCTGTCATAGACCATTTGAACCATCCAACCAAAGATTGTACTCTATATCTTCCAAAATGGAAGTAACCGGATGTGACAGTTCTACCGAATTGAAGCGACGGGTGTTGCATGCAAGCAGGAGATGCTTACTCTTCCTGGGCACCTGGTCTCACTCTCATATCGGGAGTTCGCTTCTTTTCATATGGTGGAGGTTTTTGTTTTTGTTTGCTTTGGTTCCTGTTTTATCCTGATTTTGTATGCCTTCGGTTTCTGATTTTCTGAATTATCGATTTTGTACTGTAGACAGGGATATGGTCATTATCCATATTTGTCATTTTTACCACTGTTCATGTGTCACTGCTGGTGGACAAATTGTCCCCGAGGGCACTTGTCGAGCAGTCTTTTGCTTAAATGGATAGAACTCAAGAGACCTACAAAGTGGCTGGGGCGTCGCCCACTATAAAAAGGCCCCAACCTGTTGCGTCTACGGACACATACGCAACAGGTAACTTAGGTGTCCCTAGAATTAGCTTACACAACATTAGAGATGAAACATTTGTAGTTAGTAACAACCATGAGTTTTGGTATAAACATGCAGATGGGTATATTAAAATCAAGCCCTGTAAGATTGAAGTGGTCGATATACTAAAAGAGCACCTATTTTCACCAAGCGATTGCTCAATTTCTAAGTGTGGCATGAAGAACTGCAAAACTTGTAACATCCTAATAACAGACACTTCATTCTCAAGTAATCTCACAAAACAAACATTTAACACGCATAGTTTTGAAAACCTTAACTGCATGACATCTAATGTTGTGTACGGAATAGAGTGCTCACTTTGTGGATTGATTTATGTGGGCGAAACCAAAGGCCAGCTCCGAAAAAGAATGTCAGGACACCGGTCAAAAATAAATAATAAAGGAAGTCAACTCCTTTACCGACATTTTGACCAGGCGGATCATTCTGTTTTATCTATGAGAGTCAGAATCCTGGAGAAAATATATCACCCCACAAACAATCCCAATTTGAGCACACCTCTCCGTCGCAACAGAGAAGAGTTCTGGATAAAAAATCTTAACACTGCAGCGCCCTATGGGTGCAACGATAACATCAGCACTATAGGAAACTTAACAAGTCCCGGTTGTCAATCGGTAAATGTGACTAGCTTATTCAACAGATCACAAAGAAGACCTCGAAGTCATGGCATTCGAAAATATAATAGGCCTGAGATACATAGTTTCTCCTTCGATGACTTGGTTCCATTTTTGAATGAGCCTCTAGGCCTGCATTATATTCGTACCAAATTATACTCTGTTCCTTTACGGAAGTTACACGAAATCTACGATTATACGAAGGATCTCGCATATACCGATACACGTTCCCCAGAATACAGACTACAAGGAGTCATCTTGGACATTTCTACTTTTCGTTTATTTCAAGCAGTTAGATCAGATAAATCAGAGGAGAAAACAAACCGCCCTTTCATTAAAGTAAGATTTGCAAACAAAGGTATTGATAACTTGAATCTTGGTCAAATTTTGAATCACAAAACTGTCACAGAAAAAATCCCACCATATTTCAAAAGAAAAGAAACTCCTTGTATTTCCTATAGCTACACACCAACAGTTGCATCTAAAATTTACAATTACAAACGATTCCTGCAGTGTATTGATTTAAGTAATCCCTCACTACATCCACTTCCCTGCGAATGTTCTTCATCGGATTTCAACTACTCTCCTTGTGGACACGTTATTACTGGTGACCTTAGTATAGTCAAGAACGACAAGTTGAGAGAATTGTTAAAAAAGGGTCCCAAATACAGAGAAAGTATGTCCTTTACATGGAACCAAAATGTCAAAATTATCATGGACTCTTGTGAGGAATATGCAAGACGTTGGGCAAAGAAAGAGGATGTACAGCTCGACACCCTTTCCGAATGGATAAAATCAATCAGAGGGTTACTTTTATCTAGAATTAACCGATTAAAATCAACTGTGAACACCAGATTCGTGTCTATATTTAAAGACCCTGATGTTATCACAGAACTTACCTACCTCCAAGAACATTATGTCATCACACCAGCGGACAAAGCCTCAAATAATTACACATTTACTTGCAAAAAGTACTATTTCGACAGTCTAGTTAAAGAGTTGGGTTTAAATTCGACACCTGGAAATCCCACTTACACCCCAACAAACCTTTCTGCCTCTGAAATAATAGATAACCACAAATCAGCTCTTGCTTCCTTTGGCTTCGACACTACCAATTTAGATTTAGATTTACCATACTTATACTGCATACCTAAAATGCATAAGAATCCGTACAAACAACGTTTCATCGCTGGTTCCTCAAAATGTTCTACCAAATCTGTATCGATCTTACTCACCAAAGTTTTATCTGAAATCAAATCTGGGCTACAAAAATATTGTTCGACAGTATATTCTCGCAGTGGTATCAACCAGATGTGGATTTTAAAGAATTCGAAGGAACTTTTAGAACATCTGAAATCCACTCATTTTAGTAGAGTCCATTCGATCAAAGCCTTTGATTTTTCGACACTTTACACTACAATTCCACATTCTAAATTGAAAGAAAGACTCGCAAAAATTATAAGTAATGCGTTTACAAGTAAGAACGGTAATCGCAAATACAAATTTATTGTTGTTAACTATGACAAAACCTACTTTGTAAAAGAAAAGTCAGATTCTGAAAATAAGTACACTGAAACAGACATTATTCAGATGTTAAACTTTCTGATCGACAACATTTTTGTGGTGTTTGGAGGAAAGGTCTTCCAGCAAATTGTCGGAATTCCAATGGGGACCAATTGTGCCCCACTCCTTGCCGACATTTTCCTTTACTCGTACGAAGCTGAATTCATTCAATCTTTGGTCTCTGAAGGGAAAAGATACTTAGCTTCTGACTTCAACTTCACTTACAGATACATAGACGATGTGTTGTCCATCAATAATCCAAAATTCGCGGATTACCTGAGCAGTATCTATCCTTCGGAGCTTGAAGTCAAAGAAACTACAGAGACAAATAATTCAGCATCCTATTTGGACATAATGTTGTCCTACGACACTGATGGTCACATGAACACCTCACTCTATGACAAACGTGACGACTTCAATTTCAGCATTACGAACTTTCCTTTTCTGAGTAGCAACATCCCTTCATCGCCTGCTTATGGCGTGTTCATATCTCAGTTGATACGCTATGCCAGAGCAAGTACCAAATATACGGATTTTGTTCTGAGAGCTAGGCGTCTTTCAGATAAGCTTCTCAGTCAGGGATATGTTTGTGACCGACTAACATCGTCACTGAGGAAGTTCTACGGTCGATATGGGGAACTCGTCATACACTATGATGTCCCACTATCCAGAATGGTGGATGATATTCTGTCATAGACCATTTGAACCATCCAACCAAAGATTGTACTCTATATCTTCCAAAATGGAAGTAACCGGATGTGACAGTTCTACCGAATTGAAGCGACGGGTGTTGCATGCAAGCAGGAGATGCTTACTCTTCCTGGGCACCTGGTCTCACTCTCATATCGGGAGTTCGCTTCTTTTCATATGGTGGAGGTTTTTGTTTTTGTTTGCTTTGGTTCCTGTTTTATCCTGATTTTGTATGCCTTCGGTTTCTGATTTTCTGAATTATCGATTTTGTACTGTAGACAGGGATATGGTCATTATCCATATTTGTCATTTTTACCACTGTTCATGTGTCACTGCTGGTGGACAAATTGTCCCCGAGGGCACTTGTCGAGCAGTCTTTTGCTTAAATGGATAGAACTCAAGAGACCTACAAAGTGGCTGGGGCGTCGCCCACTATAAAAAGGCCCCAACCTGTTGCGTCTACGGACACATACGCAACAGGTAACTTAGGTGTCCCTAGAATTAGCTTACACGACATTAGAGATGAAACATTTGTAGTTAGTAACAACCATGAGTTTTGGTATAAACATGCAGATGGGTATATTAAAATCAAGCCCTGTAAGATTGAAGTGGTCGATATACTAAAAGAGCACCTATTTTCACCAAGCGATTGCTCAATTTCTAAGTGTGGCATGAAGAACTGCAAAACTTGTAACATCCTAATAACAGACACTTCATTCTCAAGTAATCTCACAAAACAAACATTTAACACGCATAGTTTTGAAAACCTTAACTGCATGACATCTAATGTTGTGTACGGAATAGAGTGCTCACTTTGTGGATTGATTTATGTGGGCGAAACCAAAGGCCAGCTCCGAAAAAGAATGTCAGGACACCGGTCAAAAATAAATAATAAAGGAAGTCAACTCCTTTACCGACATTTTGACCAGGCGGATCATTCTGTTTTATCTATGAGAGTCAGAATCCTGGAGAAAATATATCACCCCACAAACAATCCCAATTTGAGCACACCTCTCCGTCGCAACAGAGAAGAGTTCTGGATAAAAATCTTAACACTGCAGCGCCCTATGGGTGCAACGATAACATCAGCACTATAGGAAACTTAACAAGTCCCGGTTGTCAATCGGTAAATGTGACTAGCTTATTCAACAGATCACAAAGAAGACCTCGAAGTCATGGCATTCGAAAATATAATAGGCCTGAGATACATAGTTTCTCCTTCGATGACTTGGTTCCATTTTTGAATGAGCCTCTAGGCCTGCATTATATTCGTACCAAATTATACTCTGTTCCTTTACGGAAGTTACACGAAATCTACGATTATACGAAGGACCTCGCATATACCGATACACGTTCCCCAGAATACAGACTACAAGGAGTCATCTTGGACATTTCTACTTTTCGTTTATTTCAAGCAGTTAGATCAGATAAATCAGAGGAGAAAACAAACCGCCCTTTCATTAAAGTAAGATTTGCAAACAAAGGTATTGATAACTTGAATCTTGGTCAAATTTTGAATCACAAAACTGTCACAGAAAAAATCCCACCATATTTCAAAAGAAAAGAAACTCCTTGTATTTCCTATAGCTACACACCAACAGTTGCATCTAAAATTTACAATTACAAACGATTCCTGCAGTGTATTGATTTAAGTAATCCCTCACTACATCCACTTCCCTGCGAATGTTCTTCATCGGATTTCAACTACTCTCCTTGTGGACACGTTATTACTGGTGACCTTAGTATAGTCAAGAACGACAAGTTGAGAGAATTGTTAAAAAAGGGTCCCAAATACAGAGAAAGTATGTCCTTTACATGGAACCAAAATGTCAAAATTATCATGGACTCTTGTGAGGAATATGCAAGACGTTGGGCAAAGAAAGAGGATGTACAGCTCGACACCCTTTCCGAATGGATAAAATCAATCAGAGGGTTACTTTTATCTAGAATTAACCGATTAAAATCAACTGTGAACACCAGATTCGTGTCTATATTTAAAGACCCTGATGTTATCACAGAACTTACCTACCTCCAAGAACATTATGTCATCACACCAGCGGACAAAGCCTCAAATAATTACACATTTACTTGCAAAAAGTACTATTTCGACAGTCTAGTTAAAGAGTTGGGTTTAAATTCGACACCTGGAAATCCCACTTACACCCAACAAACCTTTCTGCCTCTGAAATAATAGATAACCACAAATCAGCTCTTGCTTCCTTTGGCTTCGACACTACCAATTTAGATTTAGATTTACCATACTTATACTGCATACCTAAAATGCATAAGAATCCGTACAAACAACGTTTCATCGCTGGTTCCTCAAAATGTTCTACCAAATCTGTATCGATCTTACTCACCAAAGTTTTATCTGAAATCAAATCTGGGCTACAAAAATATTGTTCGACAGTATATTCTCGCAGTGGTATCAACCAGATGTGGATTTTAAAGAATTCGAAGGAACTTTTAGAACATCTGAAATCCACTCATTTTAGTAGAGTCCATTCGATCAAAGCCTTTGATTTTTCGACACTTTACACTACAATTCCACATTCTAAATTGAAAGAAAGACTCGCAAAATTATAAGTAATGCGTTTACAAGTAAGAACGGTAATCGCAAATACAAATTTATTGTTGTTAACTATGACAAAACCTACTTTGTAAAAGAAAAGTCAGATTCTGAAAATAAGTACACTGAAACAGACATTATTCAGATGTTAAACTTTCTGATCGACAACATTTTTGTGGTGTTTGGAGGAAAGGTCTTCCAGCAAATTGTCGGAATTCCAATGGGGACCAATTGTGCCCCACTCCTTGCCGACATTTTCCTTTACTCGTACGAAGCTGAATTCATTCAATCTTTGGTCTCTGAAGGGAAAAGATACTTAGCTTCTGACTTCAACTTCACTTACAGATACATAGACGATGTGTTGTCCATCAATAATCCAAAATTCGCGGATTACCTGAGCAGTATCTATCCTTCGGAGCTTGAAGTCAAAGAAACTACAGAGACAAATAATTCAGCATCCTATTTGGACATAATGTTGTCCTACGACACTGATGGTCACATGAACACCTCACTCTATGACAAACGTGACGACTTCAATTTCAGCATTACGAACTTTCCTTTTCTGAGTAGCAACATCCCTTCATCGCCTGCTTATGGCGTGTTCATATCTCAGTTGATACGCTATGCCAGAGCAAGTACCAAATATACGGATTTTGTTCTGAGAGCTAGGCGTCTTTCAGATAAGCTTCTCAGTCAGGGATATGTTTGTGACCGACTAACATCGTCACTGAGGAAGTTCTACGGTCGATATGGGGAACTCGTCATACACTATGATGTCCCACTATCCAGAATGGTGGATGATATTCTGTCATAGACCATTTGAACCATCCAACCAAAGATTGTACTCTATATCTTCCAAAATGGAAGTAACCGGATGTGACAGTTCTACCGAATTGAAGCGACGGGTGTTGCATGCAAGCAGGAGATGCTTACTCTTCCTGGGCACCTGGTCTCACTCTCATATCGGGAGTTCGCTTCTTTTCATATGGTGGAGGTTTTTGTTTTTGTTTGCTTTGGTTCCTGTTTTATCCTGATTTTGTATGCCTTCGGTTTCTGATTTTCTGAATTATCGATTTTGTACTGTAGACAGGGATATGGTCATTATCCAT